>JAYKKM010000428.1:6290000-6655000 GCA_035772405.1 Chrysogorgia sp. JL179-B06
TTGATTATTTATTACGTACCACGTTGAATGATGACGATGGGTTCACCTTATTACATCGTCGAAGTAGGAGGCATCCTGCAAAACAACTTCATGACACTGATTTTGCTGATGATATATGTCTTTTCGCAAACAATGTTGCTGCTGCCAACCATGTATTACATCGACTGGAGGAAAGAGCTGCCACTGTGGGCCTTGTCATAAACGCTGGGAAGACCAAATATATGCACATAAATGCTAGTGACATGAACCTGCCTATAACTTTGGTGAACGGCACTTCTATCGAGCGAGTGGACGACTTTAAATACCTTGGCTCTTACATTGATACACAACATGACATTCAACACAGGATTGGTGTCGCATGGGCAGCTGCTAATTCACTCTCTAAAGTCTGGAAAGCGCCACTACGCAGACAGACAAAAATACGAGTACTTAGGGCTACAGTTGAAAGTGTGTTCCTGTATGGATGTGAGTCCTCATGGGCTCTTACCGCCACACTGAAACAAAAAGTTCATGGCACATACACAAGATTGCTGAGGAAGGCGCTGGATGTACCGTGGCAACAGCACATGACAAATGTCGAACTATATGGAGATATACCACCAGTAAATGAAACTATTAGAGCAAGAAGAATGAAGTTGGCAGGACACGTTCTGCGACATGATGAGGTTGCTAGCACCGTTCTACTATGAGGACGTCCCACATTTACAGTGAAGGATTTATTGCTCGCTGATACTGGTCTTTCCTCTGCAGCCGAGCTTGCTTCTGTAGCGCGAGATAGGATTATCTGGCAAGCACTTATTTAACTTGATTTTTGTTGTGTTATATTATACTACCTGTCCTATTTCATTTTTTAATAAAATGACTGATGATGATGATGATACACAGGGTCGTGGTTTTCAGGATTGTTGTTTGGCTTGTTTTCATATTTAGAAAATTTAATGTTTCCTATAGATCACTTTCCAAATTGGGTTTTCTCTCTTCTAGTTATATTGGATTTATTTCACACCTTCTACTATTTTTAAGGGCTTCTACCATTTTTAAAAACTTCACTCTTGCCAGTCGCCATCTATACTTTCTATGGAATTCCTGACAACTTGCATGTGTAAGGTTGTTCTCAGATATCGATTTACCTCCTTGATTTTCACCATGGTATCCAGGACTAATTGGATCTCTGTGACCAGCTTTTCAAATAACTCATGTATTTTTTGGGAGATGCTCCATGGATTACAGGTACAGTATAAGGAGATGATATTTTTCATGTGAGTATATTTGCTACCGCGTTTGGTTTGCCAAACTTTGCTTACAAGATGCTTTTGGCTGTCTTATACCTTCTAAAGTGAATGGGAGCCTATCAATATGCATACGAACCGTTGGGACCAGAAGTTCCTTTACATATAAATGTTTGACTGATAATTTGACTAATATAAGTTTTATCAATCTTGGTCTCAAACTATCCGTATAATTTTTGCCAATCAAGATAGTTATACACTAAAATTTTGTAATTACTAACTTGGGAAGCTTTGTACTGTTACATTTCACAGACTATTTTGAGTGAAAATCTTCTATATTCTCGTTAAAACCTTGCTTCATATCCAGTTTCGCTTCTTAAAACTTGATTTTCTCTTCTTGCATGAAGACGGCGGCTTATCTTTTCTTGTTCGACTTTCTCTGCTTATCTTTTGACTCTCAAATTCCCGTCATGTAATTTTTTGGCTGCCTTTTTTACACCATCCATAGTTCCATTGACATCTTCTGGCTGTCTAATTCATCCTCGATTCTTGTTCGCTGAACTTCGACTTTCAAGCCATGTATTTCTTTGATGAAATTTACGAACACCTTCTCCGGTGTCGTTCTAGATTTTAAAGCTTGTTTTCTTCCAATATTCACAACGTGTTATCCCGAGTAAACTTAAGCATTCGGAATTTACCTTGGATCTTTATTCAATAGCTCGTGCAGTCGAGTTTGACATTTTGAATCGAACAGTTTTCAAGTTACACCTTCCTCTTTCGATTCCGTTAAATCATCTTCACACTAACTGATGATCTTCCTCGCCTGTATTAATTTTATTTAGATCGTGCCGGAGTTTCCTCTTTGTAGAGATTTTGCTGTATTATCCGAAAACATTGTTCAAATTAAACAAACTTTATTCTGTTTTATCCAGCACGTAATACATTCTCCTTGTGGTCATAAGCCTACGTTTTTTGGTCCCTGTGGCAAGTTAACCTTGCCACGTCAAACTAAATGTAACATCAAGTATAAACATATATTCTTCAAATGACTCCTTTTCAAAACGCCACACCAATAATAATAATAATTATTATAATAATAATGATGAAAACTCGATTTTATTTGCAAAAGATAAACGCAGAGTAATTGAAGCCAACACTCGCTATTTTATATAGGCATCTTGGTTACTTTATGGTACAAGAAGGAATTAAAAAAATATTTATCATAAAAATTTATCCTAAAAGAACTAAGGTATAAATATTAAATATAGACACGATACTCACAGTTATTCGCAATATAAAAGATTTGGTGTCCCACTGCTCATCCTTCATATACAAAACAGATAATACGTTGTCCTTATGCAGCAACCGGTCATGTTTTTTACATGATAGTTCTTTTGTGGTAATTCTAATTCCATATCTTCATCCAAGAACCCGTAGACGTTCCTATATTCTTTGCTGATAATTGCTATTGCTTATGATTTTTTATCTTTCTGAAACGTTGCAATGTTCATGTTCCAAGGAGCTGCAGAGGTATTTATAATGGATCGCTTTTCCCTCACAATTTTTAGTTATATTCATCATCATCATCATCATCATCATGTCGAGCTTGTTCGGCATTGTATAACACGTTTCCTCCATCCATTTTTGTCGCTCATGACATTTGGAAGTTCCTCCATCCTGCACCCAGTATCGTCCGTCAGTTGGTCAATATATGTTTTCGCTGGTCGTCCTGGTGTTTGCCTACCATGGCTTGGCTTCCAAAGTAGAACATCTCCTGCCAATTCTTCCTTGCTGCGCCAGCAATGCCCAACAAACTTCAATCTTTGTTGGCAAATTGTTCTGCTGATTGGAGGGATGTTTGCGTACAGTTCCTTGTTTGTGGGGTGTTCTCTCCATGACTTGTTTGGGGCAGCACGTAGTATACGTGTGTATGCACCATCTATAGTTTCTTCTTCAAGGCCGATGTTAATTAATGTCCATGTAATGGCTCCATAGACAAGGACTGACTCCACAGCAGCTCTGAAAAAGTTTCTCTTGTCCGAAAGATTCGATTTCCAAATCTTGTCGAGCTCATTTAGTGCTCTCCATGCCTTTCCAAGACTGATTTCTACATCTTTTTTGGTGGAGGCGATGTAGCTGCCTAGGCATTTTAAATATTCTACAGGTTTGATCGTTTTCCCTTTTAAGGTTTTCATACCCTCACTTTGATCTTGGTTGAGGCTGATGAATTCAGTCTTGTTATATTAACTGATCCCCTTAAAATCCTCGACGTCAGCATAAATCAGGGAATTGTTTTAATGTTTGATAGGTATTCTGCCAGTGTTTTCAGAATTGAGTAATGGCTCCAAGTAAAACGTCCCTATCCAAACTCACTATACAATAGAAGACTACATGTTGTAGTGTTTGAGGGTTTAGACAGGCATTCCACAAACTGTTCGTTTTTTCTTCTTTCACAAGGACATGTTTTTAGGTCCGGAAAATGTTGCTGAGCTACCTCGTAGTTAAATTGTAAATATTTTCCGGCAAACTGTCCGCAATAGTCGTTTGCCAATGTTAACCATTATCTGCAGATGCTTGTTCCCACATCGCTTTCATAACGAGACTTTGAGATGAAAGTTTGTTACCATATATTATTTCTCGTATCATTGTGTACAGAGCGGATGTCAATGGAGTTTTCTTGCAAAACAACAGCACTAATTTTGACCAAAAACAACCCTGTCATCCGCCATCTTGTTTTATAAAATAACATGAACACAACAAGCAATTTGATTGGTCAATACCCGTGCAGGATGAGAGAATCCTGCACGAGAATTTACAGCAATTTTAAGTGGCGTTTTTCATCTCATTCCGTTTATCGTTATAAGTTAAAACAAAACTCTCAAAAAAACAACAGAAGTATATTTAGTTTTTGTATTGTGAGAAAACTATTACCGAGAAAACTGATCGTCTGATCCATTTTGTGTTCAATAGCGAAGTTAAATAAAACAACGAGGTTTGAAAAGGGCATGTTTTGAAAGCAACAAATTAACTCGTGAGAATAATATACTGTTTAGTGTTTAAATACATTCTATTTTCTTGCCTGATGAACTCACTGGGAATAGAACAATCTTTATTATATACGAAGTAAAATACCCAACAGCTCTCGACTTAAAATCCAAAATCTTCCAGTGAAATTGTGAAAAAGACAGCGAAGACCTTTCCAGAACGACAGTTGCTGCCAAACCCTGAGACAAACCCTG
Organism: Chrysogorgia sp. JL179-B06; assembly: GCA_035772405.1. Taxonomy (NCBI): domain Eukaryota; kingdom Metazoa; phylum Cnidaria; class Anthozoa; order Scleralcyonacea; family Chrysogorgiidae; genus Chrysogorgia; species Chrysogorgia sp. JL179-B06. The sequence continues at coordinate 6,294,469 of JAYKKM010000428.1, forward strand.
AGACGGCTGATTCCAGTAACGATTAAGCTTTTGCCTAAAACTAGTCAGTATTTTTGAAATTCAAAGTCGAGTTTTTTATCCATATTCTTCTCTTGAATTGTTGTCGGATTTGTCGGCAAAACAAATTTCAGCTTACCGGCCTGCTCGACTGCTGTTGGAGACGAATTATGATTGGTATAGTTGATAATTCTTGGGAGAATTTGTATTCTCATCATATTATTTTTGGATAAAATTCGTTATTTCTTTGTCGTTATTTTATAAAATAAATACCAAATGGTTTTCCGTGCAGGATACTGTGATCCAAACACTTGGGATGTTGCTCGACTTCCGAAAAGCTAAAAAACACTCGCCTGTCGGCTCGTGTTTTTTACGCTTTTCGAAAGTCCCGCAACATCCCGCGTGTTTGGATCACAGTATGCTGCAGGGAAAACCATTTGGTATTCCTTTAGTAACACTTACTGTATTATAGCATAGCGCGGTGACTATCACATCACTAGAAATCATACTTGAGAAAGTGTTTTTTTGTGACCAGGCCGAGTTTATTTCGAGTTTATTTCAGGCCTGAAATTATACTATAACAATTAGTCACCTCAGTCTCGGTGATTATCGTTATAATAAATAATATTTAATTATAGGTTACTTCGACTTCAGTGACTAATTATTAAATGGTTACTTTGATATTCGGATTGAAAACTGTCTCAATTTCGCTCTCTAAATGAATGAAAACGCATGAAAAGTCTTAACATGGTCGGCGCATTACCAAAAAGTCAACATACCACGGTGGGTGGTGCATTACTCGACATTTGTCATTATAAGCAATTATTTGAACCACAGTTTGTATTATTTTTCACCTTTTGGCTTTTTGTGTGTGAACCATATTATATTTTTAGAATTATTTTTCTCCTGTAAATTTACGATATCTAAAGCACATTTGGTACAAGACACAATTTTTAATGATGATTTCTAACGCATCAGAATATCGTAAAAAATTTCAATGATACATCGTCTTTAGGCTTCAAAACATTAATTTGCGTTCAATGGATATAAAATCAAAAAGCATTTTATACGTTCTAATAAGAATCTCATTTAAATTTCATACCAATAAAGTGCCCTTGAATGTCGGTGAATATAAATCTGTAACAACTGCTGCAATTCTTTGATTCCCACCAAGCGCTACAACTGATGACGACATGCTGGTTTGTTGAAACTTTTGAGATGTGCCTGTTTCAGTGCTGTGGCGTGCACTTACGCTTGCAAACAGGGTCTTAAATTCCGTCTCAGCCTCCAATGCAAATTGTAATTTACTAGACGTCATACGTGCTTCTTGGAGTTTTCGTATTTCAAGCTGACCACCAAACTTAGCAGATTTGATATAATGTGTTCCCCATCGGAAAATGAAATCCTCTAGAAAAATAAAGTGAAGCGTAAAATTCAGCTTTTATTGTGCAAGTATACTGCACTATTTTGCGTTGGATAAAGGAGAACGATTCCAGATCTGGTGCAGGTTTTCCATGGTCAAATCAAACTTTTATCCATTTTAAAACGAGGATACTCCTGAAGCGTGAAAATCGAACAATCTGCAGTACTATCAGGGTATTAAGAAACTGCATGACAAAATAATAAAATTAAATAACCAAAAGATTACCAATAGTTGAGATAGAGAGTGATTGAAATTGTTTAAAACTCGCGAACAAGCAAGCTTTGTCTGGTAATGATATCAGTGGACAATAGAATTAAGACTACTTACGAAATTTAGAGGGCGCTCCTGGTAAGAAATACGATGTTGGTAGATTCACAAACTCTCGAAGGAAACTGCGAGACAAGTCTTGTGGCTTAACTTCATCCTTAAATATTTCGTACCTATAAAAAGAATCAAGATAATATGAGTAGTATAGAGAGTGGCGTTCCACATCTCGTGGTGTGGGCCACATGACGGCACCAATTTAAATGTTTTATGCTAATATATCCATATCAGCAGTGTTTTTATCCTAGCAACAAAGGTATTATGTTATGGGCAGGCAGGAACGAGTATACGATGTCGCCAAATAATGTTGCAGTGATTATGCCATAACAAGTGAAAGTCGACCTTGTCTCAAGAGACAAATATAGTAAATGATAGATTCGTTCATGTTAAAGTTATTTTCTTCTCAACTTCGAGAAAAGGAATAATTCAACGTGAGAATGTGAAAAACAAGGCTATACAAATTTGAAAATACGGTGCAGATGAAATGGAAAATTGGTTTTGTAAGAGAGAATATAATAAGAAATTTGTTAGTAAGGAAATAACATGGTTCGAGAAGAATTAATGAAAAAATCGCTCGCGTGTTTGGCGAAATATTCATAATACCACGAGTGCGAAGCACGAGTGGTATTATGAATATTTCACCAAACACAAGTGCGATTTTTCATTAATTCTTCGAGAACAAGTGTTATTTCCTTTTAATACCTTTTCAATCAATTTTACGTGTTCCTAAATACCCCTAAATTTTACTACGAAGCGGGAAAACTGATGTTTGTAAATACTAAAATCCAAACATCCCGGATGTGATTATTTACTAGGGGTATTTTTTTTACTAGGGTATTTTTTTTACTAGGGGTATTTTTTTTAAATACCCCTAGTAAAAAAATTTAAGTTTAATACTGATGTCATTAGCCAATCAGGAATGAGTAAAATTGTTTGAAATGGTATTAAAGCACAAATAGGTAGAGTTCGTAACATGTAATAGCGCTCCGTCGAGATGACGTCAGTACCGATGTTTGTCCGCTTTTACCCATAATTCTTGCGGCCATAACAAAAGAAATAGCTCATTTGCAATCATTTGTGAGTCAAATTTGGTTTGTTTGTCCGCTTTTTGAGCTATTAATAGCAGCCAGACTCTACGCTATTGGGAAACTTTGCGGTATTTTATTATTCCGGCTATTTAAGTTACGTATATAGTTTTATCCAAAAAGTACTTATTTTTTGTTGCCAATGTCGTTTAACAACCCAAAAAAGCTAGAAAAGCGAATGAATTGCTCACCTATCTATATCAATATCAAAGACAGCAAGGTTCATTTGTTGAGTGACACCCAAGGAGAAGCCATAAGCGGACTTGACACCAGCATAAAAACCAAAAATTGAACCTGATACACCAGACTCAGTTTGAAGATATTGTTGGTATTCTGACCGTGAGGAGAAAACTTTCATAGTTGCACTGGTCTCGTAGATTCCATGAACGTTCATTGTGTCAGGGACCTGGAAATCGTCGTAACTATAAAATTATATATTCATTATTAGCATATACGAAAATAGTGGATAGTGCTTTTCGCGCAATCTGATTGGTTGCTCTTGCTCGGGATATATCCTGAACTATATTCACTGTTTCGCAAAACAAGATGGTGTCCTTCTCTTGAACGATTTTCTTTTTACATAATGGAAGAAATTGGTAAAAGCAAGCAGGTAGAACACAAGTACTTTATGTAGGGAAATTATTTTAGGTAATATTTATAAAAAACAAGTTGCAAAGAGAGAATAGAAAGTGCTCGAAAACCCGCAGAATATTGAAAGAAAGTGTACTCCGTAGTTCACGTATCGATAGTTGCCTTTATATAGTTTATGAGACAATTTGAGTTGCCTTTGATATAGAATTTAATAACATTTACAAACATTAAAAATCATTTCAGTTAACAAAAACCAAGCAAAACGTAAAGAATTAGTACGGTTTCGGCCGTAAAGATTACCGCGATGCACTGCCCAAGAAACTGGCGAGTAATGAACCAAAAAACATATTACAGATTTTATAGCAGTAAACACCTACAGAAAATCTTTATAGATTAAAGGAAATTCAATGACTAAACACATGAAACATTGTCACCGCTTATGGGACTCATCTTTTGAAAAGAACAACTGTCGTTTACTCACAGAGAATTAATTAGTTATCCTTTTCGTCAGGTTTTCCCATGTACAGTATTAAAATATTTCGTTTGAGCTAAAATCCAGTGGTCTTTTGCCTTACTTTGATCCAACTTCGAAAGGTCTTTAAAACATTCGTCAGCTGTCAGCTTGTCAAAACTGATAAACAACACCAGATATGGAAAGGCCACCTTGGGTGAATTTAGATTTGCCTTGCGTTTCGCAACAATTTCTGGCTAAATTAAACCGAAATTTACTTAATTTTTATCGATTGTTAAATATTATTTAATACAACCAATAGCAAACGGTATATATTAAAAGTGATTGGCTTTGGAAATGTTTTAGATACTCACAAGGATTTGCCACTACACGATCTCTGTATGATGCTCATTTTTCTCGACTCTGGACTGTACTTTCCACGTCCATCAAAACCAACACCAATAAACGCAGCACCATCGATCATACTCTATCAAGATTATAGGAAAGGTGGTTTTTATTCATTTTATTTGAGAATTTCATCAAACTTGCATTACAATTACAAAAATCCAGATTAAAAAATAAACTAAAATAGGACAATAATCAGAAACTTGTAACATCTTAACAACAACAAGAATAACAAATAATTTCCCAAAGCAAGCAGGTGATAAATCAGACATAGTTTGACGCTACTCCGGCTTTAAAAAGTTTTTTGTACGTAACTTTAAAAGTTACTGTCATAACAATAGCGTCCATTGAATCGCGATGACGGTGGCTTATTACCAGAAGCTTATTTGTATTTTGGTAATATATAACGTCATCATCGGTTCTATTAGGGTATAAATAGGGATCCTAACTTTACAACAATCATCCCTGATGAAGACACTAGATTGGAGTGTCGAAACGTTGGGTCATGGACTTACGTTCAAAAAACTTTTTAAAGCCAGAGTAGCGTCAAACTCTGTCTGAACAACAAGAATGATAAGTGGTGTGAGCCAATGTACACATGAAAGTTCCAACAAAGTGAACTGCATAAATATAATGAGCTAACTTATAATGAGCTAACCAACAGTATTTTCAGTTGCATACCAAGTAGTGTTAACATTTCAAGCACATAATAGATAGTAGTCCGTCAATACTGAAATCTGATTGACTACAGTACTCGCCATCTAATTAATTGTCAATAGATATATCGAGTGGTGAGTGAAGTAATAAGGCCACGTTTTTCGCCAATAAACAATACTTATGTCTTGTTTTTTGAAATAAATTTGAAAAATTAACGAACATAGTTAAATCGGTCATCTCCCTCGTTGATGATTTAATTTGATGATTTAATTTGATTTTGCCATTAATTATTACAATTATTAAATATTATTTGTATAATTATAGTATAATATATACATGTATATATATATATATATATATATATATATATATATATATATATATATATATATATATATATATGTATATTTGAAAGTTAATGGCAAGGGAGCCTAAATTGAAACCATAAGGCTTATATAATTTTAGGCTTCCTTTTAAATGAGAACAAAATTAATTGATTAAAGTGAGATTGCTTGGCAGACTAATCAGCTAATGCTTAATACCATTATTTTGACAAATTTCTCAATATTTTGAGTAAAGACATATTTTTAGCTTTTTTTTAAAAAGAGTAAAGGAAACAGTGTTCACAAGATCAATAGGAAGAGAATTAAACAATTTTGGCCCTTGAAATTTTATAGAAAACTGTCTAATATTTGTTCTACATAATGGTATATGGATGGCCATTCGATTCCTTGTATTATGTTGATGAATTTCATTGTTCAAAACAAACATATTATTGAACCTTTTTGGTAAGAGATAATATTTATAGGAATAAAAACCTGGCCTAATTGCAGCAAACAAATATCATGCAGTTTCAATAAACCGAGTTCCTTAAATATTGGGTCTGAATGTGTATGAAATTTACTTTTTGTTAAAATTCTAACAATTCGTTTTTGAAGTAATACAACGCGACGAAGATTTGTAGAATAAGTTGAAGTCCAAACTACATTACAGTATTCAAGATAAGGATAAACCATTGAATAATATAATGCTCGTAAAGACGTTTTAGGTAGGTAAAAGCTAGATTTAAAAATTATTCCGATAGATTTTGATATTTTGTTTGCGATATGAGAGATATGCGATTTCCAAGACAACGTTTCATCTAGTATTACACCTAAGAACACAGTTTCATTTACTTGATCAATACACTGATTGTTAATAGATAATTTAATATCAGGATAGTATTTTTTTTGTCTTGGTTTAAATACAATAAGTTTTGTCTTCTTTAGGTTCAGTGAAAGTTTGTTTGCTTTGAACCAATCTGACAGTTTATTTAATTCGATATTCAGTGTGTTGATCAAATACTCAGGATCCTTATGCGAGAAGAAAATGTTTGTATCATCAGCAAATAAGATTAAATCTACTAGCTCTGATACATAATTTATATCATTAATATATAAAAGGAAGAACAAAGGTCCAAGAATCGAGCCTTGAGGTACTCCACAGCAGACTTCTTTATTAGACGAATTATGATCATTAATCTGAACAAACTGAAATCTATTAGAAAAATAGCTCTTAATCCAGTCCAAGGCCAAGCCACGGATTCCATAGTGATCTAATTTATCAAAAAGAATGCTGTGGTTTACTGTATCAAAGGCTTTTGATAAATCTAAAAAGATTCCAACCGCAATTTTTTTTTGATCAATTGCAAGTGAAATCTTATCATACAAGTCAATCAAAGCTAAAGAAGTAGAATGATTTTTTCGGAAACCAAACTGGTTATCAGATATTATATTGTGTTTGTCCAAATAATTTAATATACGATTATACATCACTCTTTCCAAAAATTTTGAGAAGCTAGGAAGAATTGACACTGGTCTGTAATTGGTGAACTTGGTTCGATTATCCGCTTTAAACAAAGGAATAACACGAGCGATTTTCATTTCATCAGGGACAATACCATGTGTTATAGATAGGTTAATGATGTGAGTCAAGGGTTCAGAAATTATATTTATCGATTGCTTTATTATTGACATGGGGATTTTATCATAACCAACTGCTTTTCCGGACTGAAAACTTTTAGCAATTTCTATAATCTCAACTTCAGTTACTGTATTAAGAAATATTGAATTTGAAAAATGTCCGGAAAGAAATTTTTGATGGGAATTGTGCGAGGATTGTATTTTTTTAGCTAAGTTTGAGCCTACACTTGAAAAGTAATTACAAAATCTATTAGCAATTTCAGTAGGATCAGTTATTTCTGTATCATTATCACCCTTAAAAGATAAAGGTAGTTTCGGCTTAATTTTTCTTTTATTAATTACTTCATTGAGAATCCTCCAAATTGCTTTGGTATCCGATTTAACTTTTTCTAATTTCGTAGCATAATATAAAGATTTTGCAACCCTCAAACAATGATTCAATTTATTTTTATATCTTTTGTAGAAGGTTTCATGTGGAAGTGTTGGATTATGCAAATATTTTTTGTATAATTTATTTTTCCTTTTTATAGATTTTAGAAGGCCTTTTGACATCCATGGTTTATTAAGGGAATGGTTTATCTTAATTCTTTTAAGTGGGAAACATATATTATAAATTTCAGTATACTTTGATAAGAACGATTTATAAGAGACATTTGGGTCATTATACCCCTCAATTTGAGACCAGTTAACTCTTTCCAACTCCTCTTTAAACTTAGTTTTATTGTTATTGCTTTTATCTCGGATAATAATTGCGTCATTAGAGTTTCCACATGATTGAATATCATCAAAGCAAATTAAAAAGACCGGAAGATGGTCAGAAATATCAGAAAATATTAATCCGCTTTTTGAGTGATGGTGAGGATGGTTTGTAAATATATTATCAATTAATGTGGCTGTATGAGATGTTATTCGAGTTGGACGAGTTATCAGAGGAAAAAACATATTAGAATACATTTCATCCAAGAATTCGCCCGTAGATGAATGATAGTTATAATTCATCAGGTTCAAATTAAAATCCCCCATTATATAGCATATTTTGTTTTCTTTAGAGATTTTCCCTAATATTTCATTATACTTAGTTAGAAAAATATCAACATTCTGAGTTGGAGGTCTATAAATAACGGCTATAACAATATTTTTCTCATGAGATTTACAAATCTCAAGAAATAAAGACTCTGCTATTTCTTCATCCTCAAAAAACAAATCATCGCGGATTTTAGATTCAAAATTATTTGACAAATACAAACCGACGCCCCACCAATTCCATTTGACCGATGTTTATGGAAAAAATGGAAACCATTTATATCACTTAGATGAGTTGAGTTTTGTAGCCAGGTTTCTGTTATACCCATAACAGAAAACTGTATATCTAAATTATTCAATAAATCAGTCAAGTTATGTAAGTTACGATTCAGACTGCGAATATTTAAATTTTTATATTTAAATTTTAATATATATATTTTAATAATATTTAACCATCACCAGTTAGTATAAACTAACTATAGTGGTCTATTACAAATTTTGGCATTCTGATTGGCTGAACTACGAGTGCTCTATTGGTGATAAACCATTAGTAGCGTTATCCAATCACAAACCTTCTTATAACTGGAATACTCCTATCCTGACCAATCTAGGCCAAACATGGCGTCCGCTAAAATTTATATACTAGTGATGAAATCATGAGAACATTGGCCCGAAAGTAATGGAAAATTGTTCAGTTTGACATTTTCGAATAAGAAAACGAATTCGCTTATGTCTATGGAGTATATTCTACTGTACACCAAATTTGAAGCAAAGTACAGTAATTACAATCTCGTTCTTTGTGAGCGATTGTTTATCATGTGCCATCGAGTTATTCTACATTTTGAATGGGGAGACGTCTACAAACAAAAAGGTGAAACTATCTGAAAATTTGGAACAATGTTTGTCCGAGGTGACTATTTAACAATTAGACAACGAGTCCGAGTTGTCTATGAGCGAATAGTGAACGAAGGCGAAGCCTGAGTTGACTATTCGCTCATAGACAACGAGGACGAGTTGTCTAATTGTTTTAGTAGAAACAAATTAGTGGACTATTACAAATCATGCATTCTCAAAAAAATTATCCAAAAACTCATCTGAAACCTCCCCAAAACGAGAGTTTTCTGCCATTGTTTTGAGCGCGTTTCCCAAACGTTGTCTATCACGAATAGACAACGGTTGAGTAGCCAATCAGAATGCAGCATTTGTAATAGACCATGGTCAGTTTCTACTAACTGCTCTTAGTATAATTTATGAGCTTAAACGAGCTCTGATTGGCTGATTAGCCAGTAAATCTGAGACGATAGTCACCGCGCTACGCGGTGACTATCACTTTACTAGAAATCATACTTGAAAAAGTGTTTTTTTGTAACCAGACTATATTTATTCGTTCCAGTCTCCTCTCGGAATCATCATTTTGGAGTATGCTTTCTAAAATATGACGAATTTTTTTTCAAAATGGCGACTAAATTATTATAACTAAAAAATCGTCGAAAAGGCTCAAAAACCTAGCATAAAGACATTGTATATATCAGATTTCTCTCAAGATAGAACTGTCTAAGGGTAAGGAAGTTGTTTATCGTATAATTATTTGTTTTTTTACGTCCGTTTTGATCGTTAATGTGCTTTTGAAAGCTGTCAGCGTGAAGAAAACATCGAGCATAACACAGTTCAAACTCTCTGTTTAAAACTTCTCAATTGAATATTCGTTCAAGCCTTGAATGAATGAAACTTTATTTAACGAGAGTTACACATGCCAGTTTGCACTGATAAATTATACTAAAATTATACTAAAATACCTTAAATTATACTAAAACAATTAGTCACCTCAGTCTCGGTGATTATCGTTATATTTACCTCGCCGCTTCGCGGCTCGGTAAATATTCAACGATAGTCACCTCGACTTCAGTGACTAATTGTTAAATAGACAACGAGGGCGAGTTGTCTAATTGTTAAATAGAAATTTCGAGCTCATAATCTAATCTTTCACAAAAGGCTTAACTGGAATTGCTAAAACATGAGTGCTTAACTCACCTCACAGGCTGTTGCGACGTCTAATGAATTAAAGCAAGGATCTCCAGCCTCGTACCCAGTGCCCCAGCAACCGTTCATTAGCACGTTTCCAAGGCCTGCTGGATAGGTATAAGAAGATTCTGCTTTTTCATTACTGGATGCCGTTGGTGATTCATTATCCACTTCGGCATTAATGTGATACCCTGGAGGTGCAAACATGTCCTCACTTTGCCAACCTTTTTCTGGATAAATGTCGAGTTTGATCTACACAAGAGACGTTTTGTTTCCAAAACAAGTGTTACTGCCGTTGATTGAACACTGGTTATATTCTTAAGTAGCAAAGTGAAAAGGTGTTAAACTGGCCAAGAATTTAGTGACGAAATACTGACGTTTCGAGCGGAGCCCTTCATCAGAGTAAGACGAGATGAAATAAAATAAATAGGGCTTATATATATGCCAAAAGGGTGTAACAAGTTGAAAGTAGCCAATCAACTGCACGGGAGATAAACAAACTAATAATTAATGAGATGCGAAAAGTTAAATCATTTGCTATTTTTACAGTCGATCAGAGGGGGAGGGAGAAATGACAGGTCCAATATTAAGGGGATTAGGCGATAGTAAAGCAGTAAGAAACAAAAACTTGAAAAGGAATGAAAGTGCATAAGCTAATAATAAAAAAGTTCCAAGCAAACTAAAATAACAAAAGACTTGTAGGAAATTAAATAAAAGAAAAACGTTTGCGGTTATCGTTACATGCACCTGAGATGGGAAGGAAACGGCAAGAGAAGCGTTTCATTTTTAAACTTGGCACCACACATCCTCTTGGTCTTAACGAACGTTTTTCTTTTATTTAATTTCCTACAAGTTTTTTGTTATTTTAGTTTGCTTGGAACTTTTTTATTAATAGCTTATGCACTTTCATTCCTTTTCAAGTTTTTGTTTCTTACTGCTTTACTATCGCCTAATCTCCTTAATATTGGACCTGTCATTTATCCCTCCCCCTCTGATCGACTGTAAAAATAGCAAATGATTTAACTTTTCGCATCTCATTAATTATTAGTTTGTTTATCTCCCGTGCATTTGATTGGCTACTTTCTACTTGTGACACCCTTTTGGCATATATATATATATATAAGCCCTATATATTTTATTTCATCTCGTCTTGACGTTTCGAGCGGAGCCCTTCATCAGAGTATTTCGTCACTAAATTCTTGGCAGTTTACAACCTTTTCACTTTGCTATATATTCAAAACACTGTCTACGCAGCACTCTACTTTTTTAATACTCTAGGATATTCTTAAGTACATGCATATGTAGACGTACCTTTTTATTTAGAAATGCTGCTGACTTATTTTGTGCTCCTTCAATAATTTGCTGTTGTTTATCAACCATACCTCCAACAAGTTCAATTCCTTTTTCAATCACATTCTCGTTGCTCAGCACTGCCTTAGCTGCTGCTGATACTACAACTGGGGCAACACGTTTAGAACCAGCCAATGTCGTACTTGCATCATCATTAAAGTCATCAATACGCTTGTTTACTTTTTATAAAAAAGGACAAGAAATTTATACAATAAAATTAACCTAAACTATCCTACATGACTAACCTACGCTATACTGAGTTGACGTGTTTGACTTGAGCAGGATTTGAACTCGCGTCAATTGGAAACAGTGTGCTAATTTTCAGGGGTGGCGCCAGGAATTCCCCGACGCAGGGGCTAATGTCCCTGACAGAGGGGCTAACAGGTCGGCTGCCCCGGGAATTTTTGATTTTATAAGCCTCTGAAATTCTATTTCCTGCATTTTGGAGGCAGTTTTAACAAAAAAATTAAAATAAAAACAGTGAAAATCATGAATTATTTCCTTACTGTATATGAAACTAACTCTAACCATAATATTCACGCAAAAACTAGATCACAGCAGGGGTAATGTGACTGCACTGCTGCGGGTGTCCGGGGCATCCCCCCGGAAAATTAGGATCTCTTAAATAGGATTTCCTGACTTCTGAGAGTAATTTCTAGCAAGTTTAAACGCATCTAAACTGGCAAGAAATCGCCAGAGCAAATTATTGGGGGGCCCGGGCCCCTCGGCCCCACCCCTGCTACGTGCCATGTTACAGTGAGCGCGGAAAACAACACAGAGGTGATAGATTTGTGCCAGAGGTGATTGATTACCTTTGACGTTGTTTAGCGAAACGTTTGTTAATGCGTAAAAAACTTTTACCATTCTAGGAAAATAAAAGACGAACTTTTCTCTCTTTTTGGCTTTTTTTCTTCCAGTTCGTTCCCCGACAAATTGTTAATTTTCCCCCTACAGGGGGCTAAGGTTCCCCGACGGGGGGAGGTGTAATTTGGCAAGTTAAGTAAGAACACCATGCTCTTTACATATATGTAAAAATTCGGGATACGAAAAATTTGATCACAGGGGCACTTTAATGATTTATAAGCAGGAATTATCAAAGAACCACATCTTACAAAAGAACGAAAAATCAAATGAAAGATCGGTTTGAAAAGTCAAAAGGGGATCTAATGGTCTTAATTACCTTCCGCTGGACCATGTACTAGTAGAGAATGATTCGTCTTATGTTTAACAATTTGATGAAGTAATCTAGTCTTCCCTTGTATTTTAGCAAATGGAACTTCTTTGGATTTTCTATGGATTTTTAATGATTTTTCTGACAACCCAAAAAATGGAAGCTGTCCTTTCATTGAAGCATATCGACGATGCTGCAGTTGTTCGGGTGTTTGATGGGAATGTAGTTTGAGCGGTTTCATTTTATAGATATGCTTGGGGAAATGTTTGCCGGTTGGACGCCTTTCTTTAGATGACGGGACTTGTTTCCGAGCTGTGTTTCCTAATAGGAAAAGAGAGAGAAAAAGATAAAGGGAAATTGCAGTTCCGAACCGTTAGGATTTGTTTGAATTAGGATTTGCGTAAGTGATAGATCAATAAAAACGTAGAGTTCTGCGTAAGCAGTGTTTTGGATACAGTAAAGCGAACACATACTGATTCAGTATTTCATTAGCTAAAAATCTCGTCAATTCACCATCTTTTGGTAGATTAGCCCATTCAGCACAATGCTGGTATCCATAGGATTGGCGTTAAGATTATTCGGTTTCAGATTCGCCACGAAAAATTACTCAATTTACAAAATTTCTTATTCTACAAAAACGTAGGATCATATTAAGGTGAAAATGAGAACAAATTGTTACATATTTGGGTGACTAGTACAGCTGCATTGACTTTTTAAATCTTAAATTGAAAAGTATAATTCAATTCAAAATGCAGTTTAATGATGCAGAGCATTGTATTTTGGGCAAACGCGCCTTCATTTACACACGTGCATCTCGGAACACATGGGAGTCTCTGCTTTAACGGGAAAGAAACAGTCTCAGCCTTCGCTTTCAAACATTCGATGTCAATCTCTAATATTCATTATATATATATATATATATATATATATATATATATATATAAAATAAACTTTATTCTTTAAAATGTCACTACTCGGAGTTTCACGCTCATGGCGATCATTATTTATAACTCGCTCTACCTCTTTTGGTATTGAGCACTCTTGTCTATCAACTAACAATTTTTATACATCTTGATATATTATATATATATATATATATATATATATATATATATATATATATATAATATATATATATATTATATATATATAATATATATAATAGAGTTTCCCACGATTATAATATATAATATATATAATAATATATTAATATATATATAATATATATAATATATATATATAATATATTATATAATATAATATATAATATATATAATATATATTATATATTATATATTATATATTATATATTATATTATATAATATATATATATATTATTATATATATATATATATTATATTATATTATATTATATATTATATATTATATATTATATATTATATATTATATATTATATATTATATATTATATATTATATATTATATATTATATAATATATATATATAATATATTATATAATATATATATAATATATATAATAATATATATTATAATATATATAATAGAGTTTCGCAGAGTTTCCCACGTAATTCCAAGCGGTCGGCTGAAAGTCATTTTTTAATATTTATATATATATATATATATATATATATATATATATATATATATATATATATATATATATATATATATATATATATATATATATATATATATATATATATATATATATATATATATATATATATATATATATATATATATATATATATATATATATATATATATAAATATTAAAAAATGACTTTCAGCCGACCGCTTGGAATTACGTGGGAAACTCTGCGCGGTAAATGAAATTTTCCGAGAGTAGTAAAAAAGTAGTTCTGCGTAGACAGTGTTTTGGACAGTGAAAAGGTGGTGAACTGCCAAGATTTTTAGTTACGAAATACTGTCGTTTCGAGCGGAGTCCTTCATCAGAGTAAGGTGAGATGAAATAAAATAAAATAAATTGGGCTTATATATATGCCAAAAGGGTGTCACAAGTAGAAAATAGCCAATCAAATGCACTGGAGATAAACAATCTAATAATTAATGAGATGCGAAAAGTTAAATCATTTGCTATTTTTGCAGTCGATCAACAAAAAGACTGAGGGGGTTGCAGAAATGACCGTTCCAATATTCAAAGGGATTATGCGATAGTAAAGCGGTAAGAAACAAAAACTTGAAAAAGAATGAAAGTGCATTAGCTAATAATAAAAACGTCCCTCGCAAATTAAAATTACAAAAATACTTGTAGGAAATTAAATAAAAGAAAAACGTTCGTTTATTTTTATTATTATTATTATTATTATTATTATTATTATTATTATTATTATTATTATTATTATTATTATTATTATTTAATTTCGTAGCCAGGTCAAAAAGTAAAGTCTGGCCAATGAAACATTCCCACCAATAATTGTTGGGACGTTAACCGATTTCTTTTTTACTCCGATTGCACCAATCCACCCAACACTTTCCGTATTATTATCTCTCCTTCCATAAGTACTGTCTGTTGCATTGTCCTCACTATTCTTGTTCCGCTTTGTTCGTCTTCTTCACACCACCACCCATACAGTCTCAAACGCAAGTTGTTGGTACTTTCGCAGTTTGGTTCGCGTTACCTCCTCTATATTCATTTCCATTGGGTACGACATTTCCACCAACCATATATTCTTGTCTCTTTCGTCCTCCAGGGTCATATCGGGTCTACGTGCTATACTCGTTTTCCTCATTCTGTATTCAAAGTCCCAACAAAGTTTGAATTCATTACCCTTGAGTACATGTCAATTCTTCCATCTCTCTCCGTACCATACTGTGCTTTCAGGAAGAAGTCCTTTCTCTATTGCCCAATTGACTCCTAATACAGTACCATCAGTGCATTATTGTGTCTGCAAAGGTATTCAGATCCCGCCAGTATTTCACATCCTGCAAGCAGGTGTTGAACCATAACCTATGACACTTTCCAATTGTATCTCCGATTCCTCGCATCGCTTTCCATTTCCGGGTTTCAACCATTTGCCTGCTGTCTTCTGTACTGTAATGTTTGAGCTCAACCACATGTGGCTTTCTTTTTCCTGCCTTGCAAACACTTGGCTCTGCATGACTTTCTCTTTATACTCGTTCTTTAGCTTATCCTGATATCGCTTCTCCTTCTTCAACCCCTTCCAACAACCTGACCAATTATTCTCCACCTTCTCTCCATCTTTCCAAATCTCCTCCTCCCTGAAGTCAACTTCAAGTCCCATTTCCTGTAGTGCTTGTTCTGCTTCCCTTTTCAGGCTTTTGTACTCGCTGTTATACTCTCTCTTCCATGCTGTCCTTATCCAGCGGCTTGAGCTTAACACCATGTATGTTGCCACACGCACTTTCGTCTCTTTGTAGATCTGTCTCAGACACTTTAAACCTTTTCTGCGTAGGATCTCCTTCACCATCATATCAAGATCATGTAGTTCCTTTTTGGTGAACTGGCAAACATTCATTGCATATCCTGCGACCGGTATTACTCTGCAGTTGATTGCCCTCATAAAGTTCTTATCATACAGCTCTAACTCTACCAATCTTGGAGAGCATCTCTTCTGCATTTCTTTTCTTATTCTTAACATTAATCTTTTCTTGTCAATCTGCTTTCCCTGTTCAATCCCCAAGAACTTATAAAACTCCTCCTTCTCTGGATCCAATGCCTATGCCTTCGCATCCAGTATCATCAAGCCTTCTCCTTTGACCATCTATCCTCGTTTAAACACAATTTCTGCACATTTCTTCACACCATACACTGCTCCTGATCATCACTGGCTCTTACGATTATCTCGTTAGCACCTTCCATCTGCTTATGCCTTTCCTGGTAGGTCTTCAAGTCGTCTATGAACAAGCTGTATGTTCTCTCCGTGAGTCTTTCCCGAGGCGGCCCCATCCTGTACCCTCTTGTTTCCTCCAAAAGCATTGTGATTGGAATTTCGGTTAGGCAGTACCCTACCGGCGAATAGCTATCTCCTTGCAAAAAGCCACACGGTATTGTGATCCATCTGCTCTGTATTTTTTCTACCCCAATATTCAACTCGAGTCGCGTTTTCCAATTGTTCATCAATTTTCGTAACACCTTAATCACCTTCTTTGGTATCCCCATCCATTCGTACACCATGAGCATCCAATCGTGGTGCACTTTATCGTACGCCTTCTGGTAGTCATAGAAAGCAACTGACAGATCCCTTTTATGTTCCCTCACCTCATCCATTATACATTTATATTATTATATTATTACATTATTATATTATTATATTATTACATTTATATTATTACATTTATATAATATTATTATTATTATTATTATTATTATTATTATTATTATTATTATTATTATTAAAAATCTTTACCGAGGAGTGCTCCATTCACATAAAAGTGGTTTTCATGGAGGCCGTCAAAGAAATTACAATACAATATTACTAAAATGACAATATTTCTGAAAATATATATAAAAGTCAAATCAACAATCCCGAGTAAACAATGCCCGATAATTAATTATTCTGCTTTCAAGAGTTACCATCCAAGTTTATTTATTACTTTTTCACCACAATCTGTCTGGATTGTTATTTTCTTTGCAAATCTATCTTGCAACTTTGACATTTGAGCTTTCAAGCCAGTTAATACTCATACAACCCATGTGTAAGTTATTACACCAACCATTATAATAGGCAATCTTTGATTTAAGTAGAGGTGGTAACTAATTCGATGAAAAACAGCAAGTCGATGACCCAATTTCTTAAAGAATTGGGAAAGATGAGATTTCCATGTCCAGTTTTCATCCAATATTGCACCCAGATATTTATAACTGGTTTTACGCTCAATTATTGCAGTATTGCATGATTGTTAAGGTTAATGTCTCAAATTTCGCCAATCTTTGGCAACTATACCAACCAACCAACATCACTTTAGACTTCTTTGAGTTAATTGCCAACTTATTCAATCCATACCACATATATATTATTATCAACGTTCGTTTGTTGTCAGAGTTACCAGAATTTGAAACATATTGCCTGACCCTTTGAGACTTAAAACACTAACGTTGAACATCTTTAAGATCCGCTTATTTGAATATTACCATGTCGCTCTTAATAGTGCCTGGAAAACCATCTGTCTTAAATGCAACACGGCACGTAATCTTAACTGTCTTCCAACTTGTTGTTGCTGATTTTATATTCTATATAACTTTTATTAGTAATCGGGTGCACAGTAATTGGCGTAAGATGTTGTGGTCACCCTGCCACGATGTATTTATATGTAATTATTATTACCTAGTCTTTTTGTGTACTGTAATTATTATTTGGCAAAGTTTAATAAAAACTATAAAAACATATATTATTCAAGTCATTTTGAAGCGGTCTCTGCATTAACAGCAGAATTATATAAAACCGCATCATCGGCGTAGAGAACAAGTTTACTGGATATCAAAGAAATGGCCATTGAATCACATATATTGTAAATAAAATGCCTCGGTCACATTGTATTGCCTTTTGGTTTCTTCTACAGCATTTTAAGCATATTCCACAAGGATCTTTAACTGGTCATGGATTTAGTTTCAAGTCACCAGATAAGTAAACAAGCATAAACGCCGTGGTTTCCCTTTTCAGCACACTGAAACCAATACGCTTTGTTTGAACTTGACAATGAAATCGGCTTAAGATTTATCTTTACGTGACATCCATATTTCGGTGTAATGTCTGTCGAAATCCGTTGAAACGCCTCAAATTTATTTAAGCTTGTAGCCACACTCTTTTCAAAGTCATTCTTCTTGATTAGGTGATTTTTAAAAGCAATATTGATAAATAAAATGCTTATAACCCATCGAGCGACAACAATTCGTCCAGCCGCCATGTTTAAAAACAATTAACTGCCGTTTGAATTGAGGTTATCTTGCCGTTTGCGGTTATCGTTACCACCTGAGATGGGAAGGATGGCACAGATTTTCATGTCTGAAACCAAATGGTTAGAGTTGAAATGGCGGGCTACAGGTTTGTCAACATCATTGTTCCTCACGGAACGAAAATGTTCAGCAAACCTGTCTGAAAGGCGTCGCCCTGCAGTTTCACCGATGTAGATTTTAGGGAATTTATCGCAAGAAATGCGATAAATGATGTCTGTGGACGTGCATGAAAACGTATGACGGATTGTGTGGTCGGATTTGGGGGCAGTAATAACTATAGTGGGATTGAGGAAAGAGCATGTGTGACAGCGGGAACGACCGCAAGAAAATGTTCCTGCTGGTGCCGAGGTATTTTGTTTAAGGGCACTATGTACTAAGGAATCACGAATGTTTTTATTACGGCGAAAAGATAGCACAGGGTTATCGGTAAAAAAGGCTGACGTCTCAGGATTATTTTGTAAAATGTAAAAATGTAAAAATTGTCGAGATTATAGCACCGGGCGAGAGAAAACACAAGGCGATAGCCGAAATATCCGATAAAGCCGTAATGCAAGGTTTGTAAATGTCTTCTAAACATATCGGCGGTAATCTCATATTTGCAAAAAGTTAGAAGGACCATTCTAAAGGTATTCTTGATATTCAGGTTGAGAATTTACCCTAACACTTACCTGAAAAGTGTATTCCAAGGAAGACCATAATCAGGATAGAAAATAACGTATCTCTTTTCATATTTCAACCGAAGAAATTGAAAATTTTAATTTTAATTTTGCTTCTTTATAAATGTTTCCTCGTTTCTGAAAAAAGAACAACCATTTTGTAGAACTTAAAGAGGAATGTTCGTCACTATGCCTAAATATTTTACATTGTTTTCTATAAAAAATATTTTAATTGGTGAGAGCACTTAATATATTAATTAACTTTTTTCCCTGATAGTGACTCAATAGCTCAGTGGTAAAAGCGCTGGCACGTTAAGTCAAAGACCTTGAGTTCGATTCCCCATTGGGGAAGTCAAATAAATAAAAAAACACTTTCTGAAAAATTATTTTGTGTTTATAAATTATACGGTTTTAGTTTGTTAATGAACATCGCGACGATGTGTAATTTATCAGCAGCATTTATCATAGATGTAATTTATCATAGATTTAATTTATAAGCAAATATACAAACCAAAAATGGCAAGCTCCTTTGTCAAGGTACTAGTTATTAACCGATCTGTTTCAAGTCCCGAGTTAGGAAAGATCAGTTTCCCTGCCCTGAGTTTAGACCTCTCAAGAGCATCAATATTAAGTCATCCACATCACTGCCAGCTCGACATCACGGTAGTCCAATGTGGGTAGAATTATCAACTTACTGTTTATAATATATCCACACCAACAATTGGGGGATAGAATCCCTAAGACGTCTTAGTAAACCCAAGTCAAATAAATAAATAAATAATAAAAAAAACCCAAAAAAACCTGAAAAATTATTTTGTGTTTATAAATTATACGGTTTTAGTTTGTTAATGAACATCGTGACGATGTGTAATTTATCAGCAGCATTTATCATAGATGTAATTTATCATAGATGTAATTTATAAGCAAATATACAAACCAAAAATCGTTACCTGCATTGCATGGGTGGCTTTCTTACCTTTTAATTGTTCCTTCAGGCAAACCACACTTCAGGAGAAAAAGCTGTCCGAATAATCCTAAAAGAGGCTGCAGTCAATTTTATGATGGCTGCTGCATTAAATATTAACTTGTTTATCTTTATTATGCTAGACAAAAGTTACTGGTACTATTCACGGTTTTATCACGAAATACTGAGAAATGACAAAATTACAATGCACCACAATAAAAAAATACAAGCAGTTTTAAATTATAGTTTCCTCGTGGCAGTTAAAATGTTAAAAACAATTTTGTATTAATAACAATATAAGTGCAGAAGTTAAAGTAGTGAACTACCGAAATAGTCCCCTCGCCCGGACCCTTGGTCGAGGGTGCTAATCTCGACCGGGGGGTCGTGCAATACGCGAGATTGTTCTCGCCGTTGCAAAATGACGAATTTGATGAGGATTTTTATCAATACATTGAAAATACAGTTAAGGAATTGAAAATCAAGTCGTTGTCAGATGATGACGATCTCTTTATTGTGCCAATTAGTGTGGAAGAAGTATCCACACTTATAGGAACACTCCCAAACGGCAAAGCTCCTGGTTTTGATGGAATCATGTATGAGAATATTAAAAACGGAGGCATAAAGTTAGTTGAAAGTCTTGTGTATTTGTACAGAAACATTGCGGAGAGGGAATACATTCCTTGGGTATTTAAGCTGGCGGTTAAAGTGCCCATTCCAAAGGGCAGAAAGTCTCAGATGACATTTGATGATTCTCGTGGAATCAACCTTCTTCCAGTAATGAACAAGATATTTGAGCGACTGGTGCTGTACAGAATAAAACGGCAGCATTACAAAAGTATATTCATCAATTACAAGGGGCATACCAATCTGAACAGGGTACGTTGACCACAGCATTCATGATCGATGAAGTAATTAATCAGAGATAAAGCGTATGTTTACTACGTTGATGTAAAAAAAGGCTTTTGTTACTGTGTAGATTAATGGTATGCTTTATAAACTCTATTATATGGGGATAACCGGAAAGGCGTGGAGAATCGTAGGCAATTGGTATGAAGGAATGAGGGAGTATGTTTCAATTGCAGGATGCAAGTGAAGAGAGTATACAATTTCGCAAGGAATAAGACAAGGCGGTGTTTTGTCTCCATGGCTGTATCTTATTTATGTGAATGATCTTATTAAGTTGCTGGAATCAGCCAACACTGGTGTTTTGATTAATAACATGTATTTTGGATCAGTAATGTTCGCTGATGACTTGACAATGATTTCACGAATGAAATATGGTCTGCAAGGGATGTTGGAGGAGTTAAATACATTTGGCAAAAAATGGAGAACAACGTTTAATTATAAGAAAACGGTAGTCATGGTATATGGAGAAAAGAAAGGTTTTCATAAAATTAATTGTAAAGGACGAAGCTGGAATCTGGGAAGAGTTAACCTTAAACAAATAGAAAAATGGAAAAATCTTGAAAAGGTTTGGTGTTTAGAGGGTACGTGAATGCATGTCATCAATGAGGCTGTAAGTAAAGCGTGGGATTATAAGAGGAGGAGGAAGACATCTTGGGCTGAATCCTCTTATATATCGCTTAAACTTTGGAAAACAATTGGTATTGAAAAGTTTTTATATGGATGTGAATTATGGAGATTAAATGGAGTTATGACAAAACAATTGGAAAAAGTTCAAAACCAAATAATCAGGATAATGCAAGGTTTTCTACCAGGAACGTCGGGGCCAGCGTGCAGAGGGTTACTTGGACTGTGGAATATTTCATCAGAGATTGATAAAAGGAAGCTTTACTTTTTGGGTAGAATTATAAACTCGTGGAACGGTTTATCTTGTAAACGGATGTTCAAAAGAAGATTTATACGATGGAAATGGAGTTTTGAAAGCAGGAAAGCAGGTTTTATTCCTGATATAATACGAGTTTTAAATCGGTATAATATTTTACATTATATTGAAGAATTCAGTAATAATGGAACATTTCCTAATAAATCAAGGTGGAAGGAATAGTTAAATCATCGATTACAGAAGTACATGAAAATGAATGGAGAGAAAAAATTGTGGCTAATCCCCAGCTACGTTTATATACGATGGTTCATCGAAAGTTGGAACCAATTTTCTGGTGGAATCTGGCAAGGCAGTTCCCTATTTATGCGAGTGAAATAACAGATGTACTGCGTATAATATTGTGTGGATCGTATACCCATGGCGGGGAAAGGATAACGGGTGTGAACCATTGTGGCGGAGAATGTGACAAATTTTGTAGAGATCTACTGAAACATGCATTGTTATACTGTAAAGAATCACTCACTCACTCACTCACTCACTCACTCACTCACTCACTCACTCAAAAATGGAGAACAACGTTTAATTATAAGAAAACGGTAGTCATGGTATATGGAGAAAAGAAAGGTTTTCATAAAATTAATTGTAAAGGAAGAAGCTGGAATCTGGGAAGAGTTAACCTTAAACAAGTAGAAAAATGGAAAAATCTTGAAAAGGTTTGGTGTTTAGAGGGTACGTGAATGCATGTCATCAAAGAGGCTGTAAGTAAGCGTGGGATTATAAGAGGAGGAGGAAGACATCTTGGGCTGAATCCTCAAAATGAAACCATTTTAAGACAAGTGGTCACTGATAAGTACAAGCTATGGTTAAAGAAAGGTCGACCAAGAGGGAGAAATTATCAATCGTTTGCTGACTACAAGGAGGCAAAATGTATGTTCAGAAAGGAACAAAGACGATGTGTGGCGGAATTTACGTCGAAAGAATATGAAGAACTGGCAAGGGCAGATGAACTAGATTATGAAAGATTTTGGAGATTGATTAATGCAAGGAAACGATGCAAACCAGGTGCACCAATTCTCGAAGTCGATGGACAAACATTAGATACACCACAGGATATCGCAGATAAATGGGCAGACTACTTTGAAAAACTTCATACAAATGACGCAGACGATGATCCTGATGTTATACGTGAAGTAAATGACATTACTGAACGTCAAAATGAATATGACGAGATCCTCAACACACCATTGTCGTCGGCTGAGTTAAATGAAGTCATCAGAGCTCTACCGAATGGAAAAGCACCAGGCTTGGATGGAATATGCTATGAACATGTTAAATTAGGAGGTGATACTTTACTACACCACATGTTGCTACTGTTTAACATGATTATTCAAGAAGAAGTAATACCTAAAAGCTTCAAAACTGCAATCAAAATTCCAATACCGAAGGGACGTAGTAAACAAGGAAGAGGTTTTGAGGATCACAGGGGTATAAGCCTTCTTCCAGTTTTTGACAAAATTTTACAAAGGCTCATTCTCAACAGAATTCAAACGCGTTTAAGAAAACCCATTCACTATCTGCAAGGAGCGTACCAAAAAGGGCAAGATACACTTACTACGGCATTTATGATTGACGAAACTGTTAAAAGCTGCTGCGAACAAGGAGATCGGGTGTATGCTTGCTTTGTAGATATCAGCAAGGCCTTTGACAAAATGTGGATCGACGCGATGTTATATAAATTATACCACCACGCAGGAGTAAAAGGGAAATGCTGGCGTATCATTAGAGATTGGTACTTGAACATGAAAGAGCTTGTTTACATTAATGGAACCTACTCTAGGACTTATAACCTTTCACAAGGAACACGCCAGGGTGGGGTTCTCTCTCCTTGGCTATTTCTGGTCTATATAAACGATTTGATTATCAAGATGCAACAAAGTTGTTGGAGAGTATCCCTGTATAACAAGTTCTACGGCTCCCCGATGTTTGCTGATGACTTGACCTTCCTATCAAGACTTAAAACAGGTTTGGACCGACTTCTTAGCTGTCTTCATGACTATGCGATGAAATGGCGAATTGTATTTAACATTAAGAAAACAGTAATCTTGGTGTTTGGCGAAAAGAAAAGAACAGCTAATACAGTTTTAGGAAGGATTTGGACTTTGGGTGACGTCCCACTAAAGGAAGCGGAAGTGTGGAAAAATTTAGGCATAACATGGCATATCGATCCTGACTCCAATGAACCAGTGCAGAAATCAATACAAAAGGGGTTCGAGGCAATCTCCAGGCTGGCTAGACTTGGATGCCGCTCAGACGGATTAAATCCGAAGGTTACAGCTCGATTATGGAAAGTGATAGCATTACCACACATGTTGTATGGTTGTGAACTTTGGTACCTAAAAACCCAACAATTCAAAGACCTAGAGAGAGTGTTAAACGTATTTTCCAGAGCTGTGCAGTCCCTTATCCCTGGCTCGTCTGGTTCGGCTGCGAGGGGCCTTTTAGGTCTTCACAGCATTAAAGCTGAAATCAATAAAAGAAAGTTATACCTACTAGGTAGAATAATAAATTCAAATTCGTATATGGCCCATAGAAAGCTTTTTATACGAAGGCTGATTAAATGGAAATGGAACAACAGTAAAATGACCGGTTTCATCCCAGATATTATCAAAATTTTGCAAGAATTGGATCTTTTTGGCTACATTGATGACTATCTGACAAATGAAACTTTTCCTTCGAAAACCAGATGGAAGAACATTGTAAAAAAAGCTGTTTATGATAAAGATCAACGAGATTGGACAGACAAAATTACCAAAAAATCGCAACTGGAATTTTACCTTCTTTGTCACCCACAAATTGCAATAAGTAAGTGGTATAAACTGTGGAACTACTTACCATCACACTCAAGACAGATTACGGATGTGATTAGACTACTTTGTGGCTCGCTTACAGTACAAAAGAACAGACTAGGAAATACCGGAACTTTAACGGGAATTTTCTCCGAATGTCAGAATAGATTTATCAAACCAGTTTATCATGCTTTACTATTCTGCAACCAGACTCAGCAAGCGAGAGATAATTGGTGGTTGTGGATCGCGAGTCATCTTCCTTTTAACATCAATATAATTTTTAACTCTTTGGATAATCAAAGATTTATTCAGACTTTATTGGGGGATTATTCAGTCTTTACTTCAAGTGAAAGAAACAATTTAAATGAGACTTATGAACTTCAAAGTGCCAGATATATTTCGTACTGCTTACAGAATTCGTCATTTGATTCATTTGTAATTGGTTAGATCTACTACTTAAATATATAAATTTACGACAATTTGTATATAGTTTAGGTATATTTATTCATTATTATTTATTCTATTATTCTTGTACTCTTCATATCTGGAGGCAATAAAGAATTTAACTCACTCACTCACTCACTCACTCACTCACTCACTCACTCACTCACTCACTCACTCACTCACTCACTCACTCACTCTCTCTCTGTTTAACTCATATCGATGAAATTAGAATTCTACTAAATGATTCCAAGTTTGATATGCTTGCCATCAATGAAACCAAACTTGATTCCACTGTAACTGATGGTCTTGTATTAGTTAATGGTTACAATTTTGAGAGAAAAGATCGCAACATAAATGGAGGTGGTGTGGCAATGTATGTTCGAGATAGCATTAATTATGTTTTAATGTACACAATGTTGTAGTGAATGTGGGAGAGCTCGGAGTAGACAGACGATACGTAGACGATCGTCAAGTTCATATCCTCAGAAAAATTATTCTGAGTCCCGTACAGGAATCGAACCTGCAACCTTAGTTCTGATTGCCGGTGAGACGCTCTAACCATTGAGCTAACGAGACTCAGATGGAGAGCGAAGGTTACAATGACTGAGGGGGATGGAGAAATGACCGGTCCAATATTCAAAGGGTTATGCGATAGTAAAGCGGTAAGAAACAAAAACTTGAAAAGGAATGAAAGTGCATGAGCTAATAATAAAAACGTTCCTCGCAAACTAAAATAACAAAAAAAACTTTTACGAACGTTCGACACTTTCTGAAACATTATTTTGTGTTTATAAATTATACGGTTTTAGTTTGTTAATGAACATCGTGACGATGTGTAACCAGTAGCGAAGTTGGCCATAGCAACTGGTCATGCTATGCAAATTTTGAAACGATTTACATATTCAGATCTTTAGAAATATATTGTTTTCAAAATATGCAGTATATAAATTAATATAGCATGACCAGTTGCTGCGGCCAGCTTCGCCACTGTGTGTAACGTGGACGATCGTCAAGCTCATATCCTCAGAAAAAATTATTCTGAGTCCCGTACAGATGTAATTAATCAGCAAATATACAAACCAAAAATCGTTACCTGCATTGCACGAGTGGCTTTCTTACCTTTTAATTGTCCTTCAGGCAAACCACACTTCAGGAGAAAAAGCTGTCCGAATAATCCTAAAAGAGGCTGCAGTCAATTTTATGATGGCTGCTGCATTAAATATTAACTTGTTTATCTTTATTATGCTAGACAAAAGTTACTGGTACTATTCACGGTTTTATCACGAAATACTGAGTAATGACAAAATTACAATGCACCACAATAAAAAAATACAAGCAGTTCAATGAGTAGTTTTAAATTATAGTTTCCTCGTGGCAGAAAGAATGTGAATTTGATAAATTAGAATGAAGGCTATTTTAACATCTTAATGGATATCTTATCTAATTGTGAAATTAAATATAGATATTTTTTCACCACAATTAAAATGTTAAAAACAATTTTGTATTAATAACAATATAAGTGGAAGTTAAAGTAGTGAACTACCGAAATAGTCCCCTAGCCCAGACACCGCAAAGTGCCGTCCGGGGGGGTCGTGCAAAATTCCAGGCATATCAAGTGTATATATATATATATATATATATATATATATATAATATATATATATATATATATAATATATATATATATTATATATATATTATATATATATTTGTAAAATAACATTTCGTAAACGCAAGCGGTGATTGGTTAAGAGCCATGTTTATATAACTGTATGTAAACATGGATTTTTCCCGCCATTTTTATAAAATGGACTGCAAGACGAACCTTTGCTCACAAATAGCTAAAATGTCGATAAATATGTTCTGTGACAGCCAACAAGAAGAAAAACGAGAAGATTGGATGCTTTTCTTTACAATTTAGAGCGTTTATGTTCGTTTGAGGAGCCGACGACGTTGTCTAGCGTGAGTAAGGAGAATGTATTTTAATAAAAGAGTCTTATTACTTATTTCCTCAGTGTTATTTTATAAAAGAAATAGAAAACATCTTTCCGTGTTTATATACAGTTACAGGTATAGAAACACTTGTAAAAGTTTGGGAGAACTCGAAATAGCGTGGGGGAGTTATTTTACAGCAGTTATTTTATCTCTACTTTTTGGAGTACCGTATCTGAAAGTTATATTACGCCGGAGTTAGCCGTACGCAAACTCTTGTAGAGGAGTTAAAACTTGTCGGAGTTATTTAAACTCTATTTTTGGGGGTGAATTCCTGAGATAAGTACACGCGTAAGCAACAATTTATGTTTTTGTGTTCTTTATTTCTGTTTTATTAAATGATATTTAATGATAATTTTTACGAAGCGGTTCAATCGTCGAACTTCTCATTTTCCGAACCTAATTCAGCGAGTTAAGTTCATGAGAAGTTCAACTATTGAATCAATTAAGTTCCACTCGAGCTGTCGGAAATTTCGACTTCGTTTGGATTAGGCTCGACAACTTATTCAAACGAACCTATATATACGGCCGAGTATTTTTATGAGTTTCGGAATTCGGATGTATTTTAAAAATGGTAAAATGCCTGGCAGTATCACCGGTATTATAGCACAAATCACTCAATGGGATATTTATTATATTGCTTGTATTTTATGATTTGTTAAGTATTTTCAAAGCCATTCAAATCTATCTTAATTCCGGGGGGGGGGTATACGGTAATTCGACAAAGAAGCCAGCAAAATACTTGAATCTGATTGGAGAAAAAGTACAAACAGAGAAAACCTGTCAATCAAGTTTTTAGGCAAACGAAATTTTATTTTTATCCGCCTCGGCAAAGAAAGTTCGAAGCAATGTGGGGCCACAACAACATTACAAATGAACTGTAAAATGTATAACTGATATGACAGAGAAATACGTTCTTAAAGGTATTCGTCGCTGCTGTCCAGAACTTGAGTCGCTTAATTCGTGGCGAATCTGACGACTGGTCGAAGCTTGAAGAACCAGAACCGACTTCAGGCAAATGGCCATCACCAAACGAAAAGGAGCCGGTCCTGAGAACATGGTTGATGCCGGTTTTGAAAGCGATGACAAATTGGTGGATAAAGACTGTAAAACTCGTTCATCGGTCTTGTCGTTGCTTTCATTTCCTCGACGTGTTTACCGCTCAACTTCAGGGACAAATCTGTTGGTATAATATATGTTGTATAACTGTCCAAAGACAAATTTATTTGTCAAGCCCGTGGCGTAGTGTGGAATAATATATGATTGGTGAAGCGATCAGTTAGTCCTGGTGCAACGCTCATGTAGTTCATGAAGTTACATGTACCAAGTGAGTTTGGCTAAGTGGATGTCACTATTTTGGTGCTTGCATGGGCCTGATTGCTGTCAAATAAAATCTCGAATCTGGAGCTAACATTTCTGATGGTCTTCTGGCGAAATAAGACTTGGAAAAGCGACCGGGCAACGTCATGGGCCTTTCGCGAGCCAAAAACTTTCTCGCTTACCGAGCTATGGCTCGCCTTCATGCAAGTTGATCAAGAAGAGACCGATATTGAGTTAATTTATTTCTACAAACTTGTGTTAAGTAAACTGACTATTTGTTACGATAGTGTTTAAAATAAAGACAAGTGCATTGAACTCGAAAACATGGAGTTTATTTTTATATTTTAACCCAAATTTCTGGAGTAAAATTAACTCTTGCCGAGTTATTTTTAACTCCGAAAAGAAGAGTAACATTTAACTCAAAAAATCGGATTGTTTTGGACTCAAAATTTAAACCCCGATTTTGGAGATAAAACTACTCGTTGAAAATAACAGTGTTGTAATCTAAAATCGGTTGTCGCTTTCTTGGTAATTTCCAGAAGTATGCCCGACTGTGTGTTTACGATCTTGTTGCCAGTGCCCACGTTGTCACTGTCCTGAACGCATCTCAAGTCAATCACCAGAGCAAAGCAGTCTTTTTTGTAGAACTTTTGCAAAGTCTGCATAAATTGATCTTTTTCGTTCAACCCAAACAACCGTTTCGCTTCAGAGTAGAACTTCGACTTTGGGATACCTTGAGAGTACACAGTGGCACACCCTCGATTGTGATTCTGACTTTGGGTACGTACTCCTCACTGTTCCTCACTGTCCGTTCGAGTCTTATTAAATAACAACGCAACTGTCTTCATGGACTTTCTTGGTAGATTGATGTTCTCGTAATTCACAATGGGTTTGTCCTTGTCCCACTTGACATATTTTAACTACTGCCTCAGCAGACTGCGCGACCATTATTTCTGCGGCCTTACTAAGCGTCAGTATGTACTGTAGGTTACTACTCATACTAAAAGGAGCGTACAACCCGTTGACCTCCAACCCGTTGAATTTTACCAAGCTTAATCTGCTGCTTTGTTCCATGGACGCCAAATATCAACGGTCACTAACCTTAGCAGCTTCTTCAGAAGTAGCAGTCGTCCTTGGAGACCAGCTTAGTCAACCATATGACAGACTTCCAAATGTATTTGTAAACACCAACATAGCTTTCTCTCGTGTTGTCATGGACAGTTTCCCCAGCCAAAAGTTCACTTTTCCGACAAAATCAACATTGAGTTGGTTTATAGTGCAAAGTTTTTTTGAAATGTACATTATTCTAATAACGCTGCATTTATGTTGTCATCTGGGTATGGTAGGGTGTGGGATTGGCGTTGAGACGTCATATGAAATTCGCGACTGTTCTTGTAACATGCATTTTTACGAGGGGGACAAATACACAATCAATCAGAACTACATTTTCACTAAATAATTGTATTGAATTGAACTGCGATCGTATGTCAAAGTAAAGTAAATTGTTTGAACCCAGGAGTACATGTATCATTGGAAGTGTGAAGTTGATCGTCCAGGTTGTTGTATTCTAGAAAAAAGACAATTGTTGGTGACTTACACAGCTAAAAATCGCACAAGTTGTTGCAATGTTGTTGGCTGAACAAAACTGTAACAAGGCGGCATCATGCGTGAACAACATTGTTGAACGAACAATGTTGTTCATCATTGTTCCAACAACATTGTTCAGTATTGTTCAACCAACAATGGTTGTTCACGGTTGTTGGAACAGGGAAAAACATCATTGATAGAACAACCATGTTCACTATTGTTGTAACATGGTTGTTCGGCCTTGTTACTTCATCATGCATGAACAACATGTTATATCATGTGTGAACAACGTTGTTGGGTCAACAAGTTGTTTTACGTTGTTCCAACAAGCGTGAACAACTTGTTCAAACGAAAAACAGGTTAAACAGGATATTGGCCTGAACTTTGCGTTCATGATTAACCAATAGGAATTGGGATAGCTTATGATCAACTAATCACACTATTCAAAAATCATGGCCAAAGCCGTTAATTAAAGTTCATTGAGGAAGCCATTCAGTCACAGAATAAATACTCAACTTTGATTCAGTGGAGGACAGACCCGGCAGCGTCTCTGACGATCTCTCGTTGAATG
The DNA here is from genome assembly GCA_035772405.1 of Chrysogorgia sp. JL179-B06. Classification (NCBI taxonomy): domain Eukaryota; kingdom Metazoa; phylum Cnidaria; class Anthozoa; order Scleralcyonacea; family Chrysogorgiidae; genus Chrysogorgia; species Chrysogorgia sp. JL179-B06. The sequence continues at coordinate 6,325,016 of JAYKKM010000428.1, forward strand.
TATTTTTATGACCTCAAAATATATATATTCAAGAAGGTATACGAACGATTTTACCACGAAAAAGCAAGATAACGGTAAACGAAGTTACAAAGCCCCAGGACAAAATTTAGTAAGGTGAGTTCTGCACGATATTTTTCATAATGAATAAGCATTCTCACCAATTGAAAGACTAAAAGTTTCCGTTATGATATTTCTTTTGATTTTAGTCGACGGCTTGCAAGTGAATCTTGTCCTTTCCCATGGCAACTTCGGCCTTGCCGCCGGGAGAAAATTAAGGTGAGTTCTGCAAGATATTTTTCAGAGACTCACCAATTGAAAGACTAAAAGTTTCTTTAATATGATATTACTTTCCCTTGGTTTCGGCCTTTCCCTTGGTTTCAACAGTAAAGCCTTCAGGTATATTGTCAACTCAAGACCTTTTTTGTACAAGATGATAATGCATTTATAATGATATGGGCAAAATGTATGCGCTTTTTAATACTTTTTGAAGACATCTTCACATGCAAATATATGTTTACTTGCACCCTCAAAATGTTGGGAAAGTGGGATAAATTTTCAAGCATTATTGTCAATTATGTAAATCCTATTTACCTGCCTTGTTCTGTCTCAAAAGCAAGAACGAGCAAGGGCCGTTTTGTATCTTTAATTTTTGTTTTCATGCGACGGGGGAAAGCGTCCATCAGTCTCCACAGATCATAAGCAAACGAGACAAGCGGGGGCAGTTTTAGTGTTAACTATTCCTATAGTTTATATAAAAGGGTGATACTGCAGCGCTGACAAGGCTTAATCAATTGACAAAGTTGTGATAAACAATATGAAATGACAAACATTTTTTGTTTATTTCACTTTCAGGTTCCTGACTTGACTATATGCATGCAGGTGTTCTACAAGATGGGAGAAAGTTGATCCACTCTATACTATAGTCCAATAAGCAAAGAAAACCTTCACAAATGCGTCGTAGGAGTGCAGAAACGTTTTAAGTTTTTGCTTGTATAGTGACAGCTTGTATTGTAGCCTTGCTTGTGTGTTTTTTAATAAATTTTTTGGACGAGATATTGTGTAGTTTTGTCTCGGAGAAATGCACGATAATATGCAGAGGTGATATACGAAAAAATCCGGTAAAACGTGAAAAACAAGAAAATTTAACATGATAAAACAAATTGATATCATGCATGATAGCTGCTGTTCTGACAACCTTGTTCATGTGTGTTGGCACAACATAAAACAGGATTGTTATCATGCTTGATACGCATTGTTAGAACAACATTGTTCACGCCTGTTGATTCATCATCGGTGAACAATGTTCTTGGAACAGGCGTGAACAACATTCGGTTGACAACGTTGTTCACAGGGTGCAGCACAACATTGTTCACGCCTGTTATGAACAACATTGTTCATGCCTGTTGACAACTTGCAACAGCTTGTGCGTTTTTACGCGTGTACGTTTCGATGGACTCAGCAGCAGTCATCATCAGAGTCAAGTAAAGCGTGTTTGTCAGGTTTGCTTATGACGTCTGGTTCATTACGTCATCATTTGTTTGTGTCACAATGAGTGTGAGTGGATGTTGCGTCGTGCGTTAAGCGTGGGCCTATTGTTTGTTCGTGGGATCATTGTTCGTTTGTGCTTGTGAAGTAGTCTTTTGTAAGGTGTCGGTAATTGTTGTGATCTGTTAAGTGATTTATGTTGTAGTCTTTTGTAAGGTGTCGGTAATTGTTGTGATCTGTTAAGTGATTTATGTTCCAAGTTGGTGTACCAACTTTCTAATGCAAGTCATATAATTTCACCAGCCATATCAGTGACATATGTAACAAAGGCCAGTCAAAAAGTGGGAGTCCTTATGCGTCTCCGAAAGCTGATGCCATGCATTGCTAAATCAGTGATATACAAGTCGTTCATCTTGCCTCACCTAACTTACTGCCACCTGGTGTGGCATTTTTGTAAATCAACGGACAGTAAAAAGCTGGAGCGTATACAGGAACGAGCTCTGAGGGCAGTATATGGATCGAGTTCGGAGACGTGCGAGGAACTTCTAGAACGTGCAAAATTGCCAATGCTATACAACAGACGACTACAAGATATGATATTTATGTATAAAGTTAAAAATGGACTTGCACCTGGAAACGTTTCGGATCTGTTCAGGATTAAGGACAACAGATATTTGCTAAGGAACAGTGACTTTGAAATTCCTTGCTTCAATACTGTTCGTCATGGAAAACATTCAGTTAGGTATTTAGGGCCATTTTTATGGTCAAAATTAAGCAGTAAAATGAGGGACCTACCTACTCTGAACACTTTTAGAAATAATATAAGAAAACAAGATCTCACTGGATTCATCTCATAATTTTATATTTTAAATATAAATAAATGTTTATATAGGGTTAATCTTAGTATTGTACACAAATTATAAATTATTTTATGATAGAATACATACATATAGGATTAGTGTAGAATTGCATTGTAGTTTTTACCTTTTTAATCATTAGCTTACAGTGTCCCCAATTAGTCTGTATAGGCTAAACACATTGACACTTCAATAAAGATATTATCATTATTATGAGAAATTAGTGATGCAGAAATTCACGGTACATTTGTATTTATTGTATTTGTATACAGTTATGTTTTTAAAATGCTTATAACCACAAATACGATATTAAATGATATAGACTCTATATGAAGTGAATAGTTGAATACCAAAATATTTTATGATTTGAGATTTGCGTTTATGTTTTATAAAGGTTTGTTTGTTCGAAATACTAAAGAGTGTGACGTCAAATCAGGAATTTGGCTTTCTTTTCTGCTTTACGTAATTCTGTGTGATGGATTTGTTGAGGAATTGAGTGAAAAAGTTGATAAAATCTCTAGTATAGCGTTCAAATATATCATCAACATTTGAATTAGGTCAAATTTCTCTAACAGCAGCTAATATTGTATCCATAATGATGACTGGTTTAACGTCACTGCACTCATTGGTATTTCGGAACAAACAAACCTTGATAAAAGATCAACACATGCAAAGCTTAAATCATAAAAAACATTTTGGCATTCAACTATTCACTTTATGTAGAATCTATATTCGGTATTAGTATAAATTGACAAGTTTATATCACAAATCCTCAATTTTCATTGGCTATCGCAGGAGTTACTATTCGCTGATATAAACCTCTGGGATAAAAGTCTCGTGATTTCGAAAGAATTATTTACTTTTTTCATAATTAGACAACTCACCCTTGTTTTCTATGAGCGATAGTCAACTCGGCTCCGGGCTCGTTGTCTAATTGTTAAATATCCTATTTGGGGAATTAAAAGCTTTAAGTATAAAAGGCACACTTTTTTCATCCACTTGTTTTAGGTTTTAGAATGTGGTGTTTGTGAGGATCTCTTTTGTTTTCATGGTTCTCTTGTGTGGTCACTCATTGTGTCATGAATGTCTGACTAAGTTGCCACTGCGAAACAGGACTATTTTCTGTCCGTTCGACCGTCAGAAAACAGAACTAAGTGATTCAGGAGTATGGGGACTGAAGAAAAACTTTGCATTATTGGAGCTTCTTGAACGACTGACGGTTTGTCGCGCTCCATCAGCAACTAACTATGAAGGTGAAGAAGACAGTAGAGTGAAATGTGATGAAAATGAAGAACATATTGCATGTGTTTATTTTACAGTGTGTGGCACTCACCTGTGTAACTCCTGCAGTGAAATAACTCATGCCACCAAGACCTTATCGAAACATAAACGAGTACCATTGTCGGAGAAGCCTTCGGAGGAGAGCTGTCTGTTCAGAGCACCATGCAAGATTCATTGAGTTTGCTTGTGCTGAAGATAGTTGTCAGAGTAACCCATTAATGTGTGTTATTTGCAAAGATTACGGCAAACATAAAGGACATAAGCATCACTTGGTTAGCAATGAAGCAGAGAATATTCGTTCTTCTACGTCAAGTGACTTAAATATTTTGTTAAATGGGCGAAGATGATTAGGCGTTTTATTATATCGAACAAAATATCTTAACACAAACTGTTTCTTCGCACGTAAACAGTCAAAGGGTTGCTGTCAAATATGTTGCTGTCCTACATCGTAAAATATTGGTCTGTCACGTGATGCTAATAGCGACAATTGATTGGTCGATTATATGTGAGGGATCATATATAAAAATATGGCGGCGTAAGTTTTAACCTACTGCAAATAGTACCTGTTGTAGAATAAAACAGGTTGAAATAAAACCCAAGAAGACTAAGACCGAGTTAGTGTACAGTGCTTGAGATATGTGATTCGTATAGTAAGGTTTATCGAGATATGTTGTGAGAATAAAGGAGTTTGATATTACATGAAATAGTGTGTGCTTCGTTACAAAGTCGTGTATCTGTAATTCCCACAAATTCAGCACTGTTTTGTTGGATAACTACAATCCTGGCAAACATTAGTGTGGACAGCGCGTGGATAAATCTCTCTGTCTGGTATTTTCCTTGTTATCTTGCAAAAATAGGCCTCTTAATTGGCCCCTCTCCCCCTTTCAATATTGATAAATGAACGAACTGGACTTGATAAAAATGTATTGCAACATTGAATAGGCGCCGGGGAGGATGGGGGAAAAGAATATGTATGAACAGTAATTTGTTTGTTTAGAGTGACCTGGCTACATAATTTTGGCCAGGATTGTAGGTCTAAGTCGTCAATCTTATTAGATAAGGATCTTGTATTGGAAAGGAAGAAGAGCCGGCGGTAAACAACTTTTCTTCGTATCTTGAGATGATATGACTTCCCAATTTTGTTATCTCGTTAACTACGTTTCAAATATGATTTCTAGTGATATGATATCTCAGAGTAACTGGCCAGTTAACCAATCATAACTCGTTTAATCATAACTATATTAAGAAATTATAATAGCCAATGAGGATTTGTGATAGAAACTTTTCAATTCATACTAAACGCAGATATACACTCGAGATATATAACTGTATGGTGTAGTACTAGACCCAGTTGCCGATTTGTACTAATCTTGTACTAATCCAGAACAAAATCGTGTCGAATCTGTTCCTGGGTGTCAGCATGTAGAAAATACTTCAAACTTCTTTGGCATCGGCAGCAACACACTATATTTAGGCCTCGTTTTTCGAAATAACGAACATAAGTTAGTTTCTACCAAAACAATTAGATTATTTGCTCTTAATTTCTACGAATGCAGCGCTACTAAGTTAACTATCACCTCCTAGAAATTTCGTAACATAATACACTACCTACGTAGCACACTACTTTTATCTCAAAATTTCATTTTTTTATATATTATCGTCGTTTTTTTTTGCCAGCTATAATCTTCGTAGTTGACAGCAATAACACAGAGCGTATGGAAGAATCACATGCAGAGTTGGCTAAATTAACGACAGAAAAGCGTTTGAGTGATGCTTTGTTGTTGGTTTATGCCAACAAACAGGTGAGAATTGTATAATTATGACCGTGCATACAAATTTAACGCGAGGTTTGGGGGTATTATGTACCTTTGCTAGAAAATAATGAAAGTATTTATAAGGGGATGTACACAAAATAAATGACGGTTGTGGGATGTTACTGGGTATCAGAAGCAACGTCACATGACTTTCACGACTTTCATAAATCTGCATGTGGCTTGGGCGAACATGTAATCACTAATATCCTGAAATGATATCCTATGGACGCCTCCTGAATTGGACTCAATACCCACGAAACAATGGCTTCAAGTCGTGGTTGGCAGGACTGTTTGATCGTAATGTATTTACTTTTATCTGATTCACGCTCCCCTTTGTTTTATTCCTTAATGACCTTTTAATTACTCGTGTGGGAACACGAGTGCTCTCAGGCGAAATATGCAAATATAAGCCGTCGCATCATTGGCCTAGCAACGTTTCGAAAGCAATGCCTTCAAACAGCTTTATTTTATATTTTTCTGTGTCGATACGTTTTAAACCTTAAGAGTTCTTCGCACTGCTTCCCGAAGTGTGTCTTCCTCAAACGAATTCCTTACTCTCTACACAAAAGCAAAATAAACGACGATTCTGCCAAAATATTTATTGTTCATCTTTCGGAGAAATATGTAAATATCGGACGAAGGAATTGACAGTTTCTCGGAAATTACATCATACTGAAATGACGTAATAGAGTGAAAAGGTTTGCATGGATTAACTAATGTGGTTTACGGTTACGGTTATGCGGTGGTAAAGGTGGAAGAGGTTATGGTAAGGATTTACGAAGGATGTGACGTATGAAAAACTAATAAGGTGCCATGGAATACTAACGAGGGTTAGAAATAGTGACGTAATCGGTGGAGCATAAGGCTCCACCCGCCCGAACCTCACTCTATCCGGGTCTCTATTGAAAGAATAGAATACGTTTACCTGTGTATTTTTTTTTATATGATAAGATAAGTTTGCCAGGGTCTCCGTTTTTCGCCATGTTCTTCCTTTTTCGCCATGTTGTTCGTTTTCTGCCATGTTGTTCGTTTTTCGCCATGTTCTTGTTTGATATTTACAATTATTTTTTTTATTTTGTAGGATGTGCCCGTGGCGTTGAACATCGATCAGATTACAGAACGACTTTGTCTTCATAAACAGAGCTGGACTTAGTTGTTATATGTTCGGAGCTGGACTATCAGAGTTGTGACGCACACACAACGTGGCCTTCAGAATGGCCAGAATTTCTCCTTAATTAATTGGAATTTTATGGCCTTGAATGCGATGTGTATTAATTGATTAAAATGTTACTTATTAAAATGTTACCTATTAAGGCGAGAAAACCCCAGATATTTCATGTGCAGGCCTTCAACAGTAAACCCTCTTTTATTTAACATTAACATGGTTCTTTGAGCTGTGTCTTGAAACCAAATAATTATGCTATCATTAGAAACCAGTTTTTAATGGTTATTAATAATTTTATATGTATTTATTTGGTGTATAATAGTATACCAAAGGTAAATTTTAAATGTTAAAAATAACTAATTGATCTCATCACATAATTTTGATCTATGGAAGGGAGAAAGACATTGTAGCAATTATAAACTACCTTGAAAACCACACTGTAACTTGTATAGTGATTGTAATGTAGACAACACAAACTAAAAGGTATAAAAACTGCTCGAAAGACCAAATTAAAAGCTTGAATTACTTAGTACCCCCTTATTTCAAAGTGAAGTTAGGAAGAATCTTACAACTATATACCATTGCCTGGATTAGCTTACTATATTTGAAATTATTTGTATGTAAAGATTAAAGATAAAAGCACACGATATGATAGATTTTATGGAGCTTCGGTGAAAATGACAAGAGATACACTATTGATTTACATGGTCAAACAAACCTTGCTTGCCATGATATCCTAAATATCAAGTCAAAATTTTTAAACTCCAACTTTGTAAGAATACTTGCTTCTCCTTTGTCTTTAGCTGTATTTTATAGCTTTACTTTCAAGATTTACTAAGCGAACCTGTTTACCTCTTTACCAATACCTTATCTTCGCACGCCGTACAGAACGAGCGTGCGTGCCAAAAGGACATTTTGGCTGTGAACTGCTGCATAAAAATTAGCGGTTTGAAGGCTCACCCTGATAAACCAATGATCCTCACCCTCTACTCTGTAGTTGATTTACGTGGTTGAAGACAACAATTTGGTCACTATAATACCTCGATACAAATATATTTAGTAAACATTATTTGGCTACGCTACTCGCAACGCGGGCGAGTTGTCTAATTGTTTTAGTTATCAACCATAAACAACCTTTTTATCGTAAAAAGTCTTATCAAACATTGTTCCAAATTTTAAGATAGTTTCACCTTTTTGTTTGTACTGTAGAAGTCTCCCCATTCAATATGTAGAGTAGCTCGATGGTATATGCATGTGATAAACAATCGCTCACAAATAACGAGATTGCAATTTCTTTGCTTCAAATTTGGTGTAGATATACTCCATATAGGCATAAACGAATTCATTTTCTTATTCGAAAATGTCAAACTGAACAATTTTCCATTATTTTCGGGCCAATGATTTCATGATTTCATCACTCGTATATAAATTTTATTTGCTTGCAGCGTGAATATGTCGTGGCTTCTGATTGGTCAGGATAGGAATATTCCAGTTATAAGAAGGTTTGTGATTGGATAACGCTACTAGTGGTCTATCACCAATAGACCACTAGTATAGCACAGTCAATCAGAATGCCGAATTTGTAATAGACCACTAGTTGGTTGATACTAAGTATAGGTTAGACAATGGTCACGAGTGCTCTATGGTATATAGAGTCCCGAGAATTAGATAGAAAGTCACGATGGCCCGAGTGGTCTTTTATCTAATTCGAGGGACTCTATATCCCATAGGGCACGAGTGACCATTGTCTAACCGACTTAGAATATGGTCGCACCCACGAAGAATTTATTTGTTCGTGTGCTCCATATCCTCGTTTGTATGCTCTACAGGGTGTATCAAACCTCGGAATTTCCCAAGAAATCCACTGTGTTCTTAAACAAAAAAGATTTTCGCCCCTGGGAATTTAAAATAGCTTGTAATCGTATTCCAGGGGCATAACTGTCTAATTACTCGAGCACGTAAACAGAATTGAATCAAAATTTATGCATTTATTTAATGGCAAGTTGTTTATTTATTAGCAATTCGACAGTTATGCCATTGGAATACGATTAGAAGCTATTTTAAATTCCCAGAGGCCTAAAATCTTTTGTGCTAATAAAAACAAAGTGGATTTCTTGGGAAATTCCGAGGTTGCGCTTTTTTTTATACACCCTGTATATAGAGAATATATTCTTTATTAGTATGCTCTACAAGGTGTATAAAAAAAACGAGACCTTTAGAAATTAACCTATTGTTGTTAAGCACAAGATTTTATGCTCCTGGGAATTTAAAATAGCTTCTAATCGTATGAAGGAGCATAACTGCATAACAAATTGTCAAAGTACTAATTAGTATTCTGTTTTACGCACCCGTGGGTTCAGCATAGTGTTAAGGCATTCGAATTCCAACAATAGCTTGATTTCTAAAGGTCTCGTTTTTTTTTATACACCCTGTATACAGTGTGTATAACAAAAAAACTGAACCCTTAGAAAACGGTCTTATACTCCTGGGAAATTAAAAACACGGTCTTAATACACCTGGGAAATTAAGATAACAGTTTTGTGCAACGTCAGGAAATATCTGAATTCAGGAACTAGCCAATTAACCGTAACAAGGGCAATTCTGGCAGGCGAAGAACCACACGGGAAATATTGGGAAATATTGCTGCTGTTAGAGCTCTGCTCCAGAAAAATCAGAGGTGTATAAGACCACATTTTTTACGCACCGTGGCTCAAAGGTGTCAAGGTGACAATAGGTTGTTTGAAAGGAATGTTAATTAATTTTATGCCGGTTCAGTTTTTTTTATACACACTGTACAGAAAACGGTCTTATACTCCTGTGAAATTAAAAAGACGGTCTTAATACACCTGGGAAATTAAGATAACTTGTAAACGTATGAAGGAGCATAACTGCAAAGAAACGTTAATATACAGGGTGTATAAAAAAAGGGAAACCTCGGAATTTCCCAAGAAATCTACTTTGTTTTTATTAGCACAAAATATTTTAGGCCTCTGGGAATTTAAAATAGCTTCTAATCGTATTCCAAGGGCATAACTGTCGAATTGCTAATAAATAAACAACTTTCCATTAAATAAATGCATAAATTTCGATTCAATTCTGCTTTACGTGCTCGAGTTTGTAGTAATTAGACAGTTATGCCCCTGGAATACGATTACAAGCTATTTTAAATTCCCAGGGGAAAAAATCTTTTTTGTTTAAGAACACAGTGGATTTCTTGGGAAATTCCGAGGTTGCGCTTTTTTTTATACACCCTGTATACTGTATGTCATGTTAATTATTATATTATGTATATATAGGGCATATATTTGTGCCATATATCATTTTTATATTTTAACTGAAGAAGAACGAATGTTCGAAATATTTTAAAATTTATCTGGACTGGTTAGAAGACGAGCATAACCTGTATCCATGTTTGTGGATCCTTCTGCTCGGAGCACCATCGTTTTCGTCTGCCTGTTCTTTTTAAAATTCAACATACATATATATATATATATATATATATATATATATATATATATATATATATATATATATATATATATATATATACAATGGTATTGAGCGCTCTAAAACCTTTTGCCAACTGTGTGACTTTGTTACATATTCTTCTTGGTATATATATATATATATATATATATATATATAAATATATATATATATATATATATATATATATATATATATATATATATATTATATATATATATATACGTCTGGTTCAACGTCAATCATCGTTTGTGTCATAATATAGTGTAAGTCATGGGTGTTGCGTCATGCGTTAAGCGTGTCTATTGCATGCACGTTGGTGCGTATCAAGAAGTCTTTTGTATGGTGTCGGTAATTATTGTGATCTGTTAAGTGGTTTATGTTCCAAGTTGGTATACCAACTTTCTGATCATAGTCAATCGAGATATGGTCTGGAAACTCAGCTAAAGTCTTTGTTCTATCTTTTTGTTCGTCTTTATGCAATTTTGTGCACGGTGCACGGTCACTGAACCTATTGTATTTTAGTATAATGAAGCAATCATCCAATAGAATCTTTGGGTTTAATCGCTCAACCGTGTTGTTTAAATATTAATAAACCTAAAACAAAGGATGTGCATAGCACATTATAGTCCCTTTGAAGTTTGCCGAGTTTCCAGACCATATCTCGATTGTCTATGGTGATATTGACCTCTGATATAGTGACCTGAATCTCAACTTAATTGTAAAATTCACCTATCAACCTTTGTTGGGGGAAAAATCCTTTTATTAGTCGTCTGACATGTAACAACCCGTTTAATCCCTATATATATTATCCATCAAAACATAAAGACTTCATCAAAACTCACACCTTTGTTCAAATCTAGACATCTCACTGTATCCTCAAAACGCATGAAATTTCAAATGGAAAAATAACATGACCACAAAAAAGCTAATCCGATCAAAACATTAAGACTTCATAAAGAAATATCCGCACATAACATTTTACCATTGTTAACGAATACGCTATTGACAAGACTAATTTGCTCATTCATTATTTTAATGATGTGAACATCTATAGCCATGCAATGCATCTCCCCTAACATAAAATGACATGAAATCGCAAACACATCAAGTATAGAATCTGTTTTTCTTTCTCGTTCTCCTTAGACAAAACAAGTTAACCATCCAACAGTTGTGGGAAAATTGAAACCTAAATAAATGACCACAATATCTTGATATTTTCCACATGGCTTAATTTACTATAAACTAGTCATTAACTAACTCCTCTTTTCAAATTTTACCTCTCAATGAATACATAAAAAAATGAACAAATGACAAAACAATGTTTGTTGCCAAACAACAAACCAAACGTAAACGATTATATTTAAACGTCCAGTTCATCATCCCAACTCTCATTCAATTCTCCAACCGCGTCACTCAACAATTAATTTCTCATTAATTTCAATTAATTTCAAGTCAAACATTTTCTCAGAATTAAAAATGTATGTTTTAACATCAAGTAAATTTAAGAGTAAATCGTACACATATCACATGTATATCATTTTTGTTGTTCTGTGTCTTCTAGTCTCAGAATCATGTCCAGACACAGGGTGTGTTGAAGTTGTCTATCGCCTTGCGTGTAGCCACTGGACGCATCTGTCAACCTTGCACGTACAGTACTGCCTAGAATTAACCTAACAGAAACCGCGGTTAACCGGGGTTCATCCGCGGATCATCCGCGGATCATCCGCGGTTCAACCTGGGTTCATCTCCGGTTCAACCGAAGTCGATCCTCGGTCGATCCGCGGTCGAACCTCGGTCGGTCCGCGGTTCAACCTCGCGTAACCTAACCGCAATATTAACCGCAATCGCATTTCGGAATATGTCGTTTATTTCCGAAGTTTGGCGTCGTTTGACACATGGTTTAAGTTCTGTTGCAGTTCGAAGAAATGGGAAAGTTGTCAAAATATGCTAAGTTACGGCAGCGATGTAGAATATTACTAATTTCAGAATATAATATCGTTTGCTATGAATTTGATAATATCGTTACAATAAATACTTGTGCATTATCACAGGGAGCCGTAACGTGAAGCGAGTTTATAAACAGCGAACTAGCGAGTTTATTAGTGAAGCGAGTTTAACCGTAAAGCGGGTTTGTTTGGTATTTTTACACAAGAATTGTATTAAATCGCTATTAAAATGTTCTTACTTGTTAATTTTGTCGACAATCGGGACAAATTACAGACAACCAGACCAGAAAGGCAATGAGTCAGTGTTTACATCAATTTAAAATCTTAGCTTGAAAATCGGCTACATGATAGATTAAAGGTTAATGTTCACATTCGTTTTGAAAATTTTGTAATTGAAAGCTGTGGTAACTTATATATTGGAAACATTTTTAGTGGAGACCTTTCGTATCATCTGTGCCTCGACTTGAGTCGACCACCGGAAGTTAATTAGTCAAACATATCATCTGTCAATCTTTTACACAAAATATATAATCTAGAGGCCGTTTATACGAGCCCAATCCGGGTCGACCCGTCTAATATAATAATAAACTAATAATAATAAACTCCTGTTAGCGTTTACACGACAGCCGGGTCTACCGGGTTAATATATTCATGTAAACACGGGTTGACTTGACCCCGGGCTCGTGTAAAGTGTCGGCAATACGATACCCGGTTAAGTTTCCATTTTCCCGCGCCAAGCCGCAAGCATGGCAAGTTCGAGCGCTCGTAAAGAAAAAACTCCTCAATGGCAGTGACCAGTGGTCATAGACTGCACCAGCGCTCGGATACATATTAATAACAAATAAACCCGCTTTATTGTTAAACTCGCTTCACTAATAGACGTTACGGCTCCCTGTGGCATCACGTTACCTGCCTGGTTCATCACTCAATCGCTATTCAATCCAATAAAAACAGTCCGACGAGTGCGAGCAACAAGTTAATACTACCGTAGACTTGCAATTTGCAATTTAGCGAAAAAACTGCCTTGCTATAGTACACTGCCCAATCTTTAACGCTTGATGATTTTGTCGTCTTATATGACATGTTGGCATATTGAATCAATATGATTTGTCGATTTATGCCCACAGGCAGTGAAAGGTAGCGAGACTGATACATACTCCAATTTAAAAGCTCTTGTTATATGACTGTGTTTCTGGAGCATTCTAACTCGCACAATTAATTCAACAAACAAGTAATTTACGCCGGAAATACGCGCGCCGATGTTGCTAAAAATATTAACAGTTTCACCACCTTTTCACTTTGACAAGACCCGTTTTTTCAGTCGTATTGCTTTAAATTTTAAAGGTCATACTCTGATGGACTCCTAGGCTCGAAACGTTAGTATTTCGTGACTAAAAATCTTGGCAGTTTACCACCTTTTCACTTTGCAATTTGTCATTTACACTCGTTCTTAATAACGACGCACAGCCATACATGTGGTTGAAGTAAGAATCAATATCATACAATAAAGAATGTAGTTTGACCAACTCAGACAAAACACTCTTACAATAATGTATAAATCACCGTTTGCCGACACAATAGCGTCCAGAATACTCATTGAATAGATCTAATTTCATTTGCTTTCGTGTTCTTACGATCGGGCGAGATCGGAATCCGAAGTGTACGGTCGCCAATACTCTTGCGGTTGCGGTCGAATGTGTCGACCGCAACATATATCACCGCAACCGAACCGCAACCGAACCGCAACCGAACCGCAAACGAACCGCAACCGAACCGCAATCTAACTGCAACCGAACCGCAAACGAACCGCAACCGAACCGCAACCGCAGTGTTAGGTTAATTCTAGGCAGTACTGTATATCAAGGTGTATGGTGTTTTCCAATTTGTAAGTAAGTATGTTAGAAAGCAAGTATTATTATCACTCATTGTTTGTACAAACTAACCCCCTGCATCTACTCTGTTTTCTCTTCCTCTACCCAGATCCCCTGACCCCACATTTGACGAGTATCTGTGCAGGACAGAGTTTTGGGTTCAACTAAAGGCTGAACGTTACGAGAAAGTATTTCCAATATATCAATCAGTCTAAGTTATTATACATTAAAAATTCTCCTAAAAAGCTATATGAATGTCAAAGAATAACATGCAGTTACATGATGATCAAAGAATAATGAGTAAAACAATTGTTCTTGTAGATTCCTCAAGTCTGTGGGTTCCCCGACATAATTTTCATTGCCTTGACAGGTACTAAGTCAATTGCATATCCATTTTACTTTTGTCTCGTTTCAGCCAATTTTTAATTTTTATATGTATATATATATATATATATATAGCAAAGTGAAAAGGTGGTAAACTGCCAAGAATTTAGTGACGAGATACTGACGTTTCGAGCGGAGCCCTTCATCAGAGTAAGACCCTCTACTTTTTTTTATATAATATATATATATATATATACATGTATATATATATGTGTGTGTGTGTGTGTAATAAAATGTTAAATTGATATGTTTCCAATATTCTTTATCTTCAATGTATGCATGGGGTTTGAGATTATACTTAATGTTCAATCAAATGAGACCCGTTTTAGCATCGAAAGAAATTTATTTCAACATATTACAGGCGGACTTATATCCACATATACATTACACATGAAGCTTGAGAACTTCACGTTTAAGACAATGTCGTTGTTTCGTACAAAATAAAATACGCCAATCTTTACAAGTATATTTTATCAGTTCAAGTCCGTTAATTGTTGGTTTGAGATCTTGTAAGCTGTTCATAAAGGTCTCAGCAATTTTCGCTTCGGACACTCTTTCCAGGGCTACATCAAAATACAGCCATAGTTTCTCGTCGTCTTCCATCGTAAGATAATCGTGTTGCTTTTGCGACGGGTGGTCCACGAGGCATCCCCTACAGTTTTCCAATACCAAGGCAGAAATGTTGGATGATACTTCAACAGCATAACACTCCAACAGCATAACACTCCAACAATTTGTCTTCAATTAAGTTTTGACGGTGAGTTAAAAACATTTCCTCTTCGCCAATATCCGTTGACATAGTGAGTTTACACATGCTTCTTTGGGAAGACATGCATCGTAATTTACAATGTCTCCTTTCCAAAAATCTACAACGTTGTGTTTCAAAGTATCTCAACACAATAAACTAGATTAAAAAATTGTCGCTTTTTCTAAATCGATCTCGAATTTAATATATTACGCTTTCTCCTGTACACATAAAATCGGTTTGCGTTTTCTTTTTTGAACCAATGGTTAACCAGATTACACTTATGACGTTTAACCGGACAACATGCGCGCGCACAGGTTCAACTGGGTTCCCTGGAAACTGAAATCTAGGGGTCAGAGCTCTGCATGAATAAATTAAAAAATGCTGACTAAGTGGTCTATACCCTAAGCATACCTACTCCCCTACGCGGTCATATTGGACGTCAATTTCAGTCTTTCAGTCCTCTAGTAGCTATAACCTTACATTGTTTTCTTTTCTCATAAAGGATATACTACAAATGCTTCACACGGAGTCAGATAAAGTGTACAACGTATACCTAGTGAAATAAATATTTAATTTAGATAAAAAATATAGGTATACCATGCATGATCTGGCCCATTCGACCACAAAGCGGGCACGAATTGCGGGAGGAAGAGAAAGTCAATTTTGCATGATTTTATTGCAATATTAATATTTAAATGTTAGACATCGTGTGCATCATTTTATTTTCATGCGAGTCGGCGTATTAGTTATACCAGACCACAAGTCGTTACTACGACGACATTCAGAATGCGGGTGATATTCATACATAGTAAGGTTGAGTAGATTTTTGAAATCATGCCAATCAAGAAGACTTCCTGAACCTCCAATACATTGCTTGGAATTCGCCATTGTAGCAATTTCGCCATCACTTAGGATACGATCCCAGATATTCAACTGTGTTAGCTTACCTCCGAAATTAAACAGCGAAACAGGCTGGTTCCTATCTTCACCTACGATGTGTTGAAATGCCGAACCTGCCACAGTAAATAGTGCACCTCTTCTTATAGTTCCACCAGGAGATATAAACGTGTCTCCAATTCTATAAAGCGACTTAGTGCCGTTCCAGAAGATATGCGATTCTCCCGTGCTGCTTTCGCGTGTGATGCAAACGAAGTTCCAACGGTCTGTTGCCATTATACGTGGTTCTGTTTGCCTACCATAAAAGTTATACCTATGGGGTAAAAGGAAGGGAAACATTATACATTTAATCTCTGATCCCAAGGGAGACACCTACTGTAGTTTTGCTTTCCCCTTATCTCGATATGATCTTTCGGTTGCATGGAAAACACGGGTATAGCCGCGGGTATAGTCAGAACTCTTTGGCGGTGGTAATAATGAACCTAATGCAAACCATAACACTAAATACTAGCCATACTATTAACTCTAACAGTAACTCAGTATAAGGGTTAGTATTACTATTAGTCTCATTATTATGGTCAGCTTTCACTATATTTACACCATTGTAAGAGTTCTGACTACCCCATGGATCATCATTAAGTTCTTTGTTATATAGCCACGGAAAAAAGATATTAAATCTTTCCTGTTCGGCGCAGTCAAAATGGTTCATAGAAGACCGATGAAGTCGTCAATCGAAAAATACGGCACACGGTAACGCAAGATTAAAAATTGAAATTCGACAAGCGCCACAGATCCACTCACACGCCAAGATTGATTTGATTCCATAAACAACTCTGCGATTTGTTTTTCATAACCTGATTTATGATATTTAATGCTAATTTATAACATAATGTGCCTTGTTCGTGAATTTAAAAGCACTGGTAAAACCGGTATATTAGGCTTTCAGAAAATGTATAGCTTTCGCAACAGTTATATATAGTTATTTCCAGAGATATCAATAGAACAAATTTTGGGTGTTTTTCAGCCGGACAGGAAAGAGTTAATTATGTAGCAATAACAGGTACTGTAAACTGAAAATAATCGAAGAAAAAGCGTCAAAGAAAAAGCAGTTTATTAAATGTTGAATTGAAAATAATCAATGTAATAACAGTTTAACATAGTAAAAATGGTCAGTGAGCAAAAATGAAACACCCTTCTCTGCTCCTGGCCGAGCTCCTGCCCCCCTTACCTGGAGCAGAGTCTCAGTAGAGATTCCACCCGCACCGGTCCACTCGCACGGAATTAGGCTCATACTAATAAACACATTGCGCAAGATATTTATACACTACAAACACTATACTTTCTATATGCATGTGGCAGCCAGTGAACCAAAATCACCGTGTTTAGAAAAATAGGAAATAGTTCACCAAATTGGCTTACATTTTATGGGTGTTCTTTAGCCGACTTAGAACGATGATGAAAAAATCAGGTGAAAATATAAAATTGATCAATGCGAACAAATATCGGCCATGGTATATTAACTCTTCCCTGTCCGGCCCAGTCAAAATGGTTCATAGAAGACCCATGAAGTCGTCAATCGAAAAACACGGCAAACGGTAACGCAGGCACATGAGATCCTGCACTCACACGCCAAGTTTGATTTGATTTCATAAACAACTCTGCGATTGGTGGCATTTTGAATTTTCATGATGCTACGCTGGCGTACAAGATGGCCTTTTCTATAGAAATGGAAGTTTTTCAACCTGATTTATGATATTTAATGCTAATTTATATTAACATAGTTTATCTTGTTCGGGAAATTTAAAAACACTGATTAAACCGGTTTATTAGGCTTTCAGAAAATGTATAGCTTTCGAAACAGTTCGAGTTATTTCCAGAGATATCAACAGAACAAAGAGGTGGTTCAATTTTGGATGTTTTACAGCCGGCCAGGAAAGAGTTAAACAAGTTCATAACACAATAATTGTTTACTTATTCCCCTTGCGGAATATATTTGATTTTAACTAGGGCCTGTACGTGACCATAAATTAACCAATGGCATTCAGAGTATATCCAGGGAAAACACAGCTATATAACAACAACTGTTGTAATTGTAATTGTAATAAAATCTTTATTAGCTGTTCCCTGCAAACGGGCTTCAACATCTAATTGCATATATAACATAATAAGTAAAGTATAGTTAAAAGTATATTTTGCTATATTACAATCATAAACTAGGTTAATGCTGTAAAAAGGATGACTTTAAAATTTTCCGTTCGACAGCCGTTACGTCGAGTTCCAATAGCAATGAAGCAGAAATTGAAGTGCGATCTTTCCCGTCTAGAAAAGCTCAAAGTCATTACATGCACCAGTGGACACTCCAACCGACTGGGTGCATGTCTATAGTCTCGTATTGGTTAAGAAACCTAATGGCAAACTACGTGTATGCATCGACCCGAAGCTCCTCAATAAAGCGTTGAAAAGGAGCCACTACCCCCTTCCAGTGATCGATGATCTCCTTTCGGACCTCTCCAAAGCAAGAATCTTCAGCGTGTGCGACGTGAAAAATGGCTTCTGCAGGCATGTGCAATTAGACGACGAATCAAGCTACTTAACGACCTTCGCGACTCCCTTTGGTCCATACCGTTGGCTCAAGATGCCTTTTGGGATCTCCCCGGCGCCAGAGTATTTCCAACGCCATCTAGACCAAACCATCGAAGGTCTTCCAGGCGTGCAAACCATAACTGATGATATATTTATCTGTGGAGAAGGCGATACAGCCGAAGAAGCAGTTCAGGATCACGACAGCAAACTCCTAGCTCTTTTGGATAGATGCAGAAAGAACGGGATAAAGCTCAACAAGGAAACGTTCAAGCTAAAACTGACACAAATCCCATATGATGGTCACTTACTCACGGAAAGTGGACTGAAACAAGACCCTTCGAAGGTGGAAGCGGTACAGAAGATGGCCTGACCCACAGATATAAAGGCAGTCAACGCCTTATTGGCCTAGTCAACTACTTAACAAGATTCCTCGCGAAGTTAGCCGACATATGCGAACCGCTGCATGCGACAGCTCATACGCAAAGAAGTTGAATGGCAATGGACCGATGCACAAGAAGAAGCTTTCGTCGAAATCAAGAAAGCAGTCACAAACGCTCCAGTCTTGCGATACTTCGACCCTGCAGGGGAAACCGTTCTACAGTGCGACGCCTCTGAAACTGGCTTGGGTGCCACGCTAATGCAACATGACCAGCCCGTAGCTTATGCATCTCGATAACGTGAGCGCCACTGCGCACAAATAGAAAAGGAGCTACTGGCTATCGTATTTGGTATGGAAAGATTCAACCAATACACATACGGGTGCAAAGTCATCGTGGAGAGTGATCATAAACCTCTCGAATCAATCCACAAGAAGCCTTTGATTGCTGCACCGAAACGGTTACAAAGAATACGTCTTCGCCTACAGAGGTATACGACCTCGAAATCGCCTTCAAACCTGGTAAGCACATGTATCTCGCTGATACACAGTCCAGAGCACCTCTAGCAATCGTTCAGTCGTCAGATGAAGTCCTCACTATTGAGAAAGAAGTGGAAGAAATCCATATGGCAGAGTTTCTCCCAATCCACAAATATACTTTGGTGGAAATACAAATGGAAAGTCAGCGTGATAGCACCATGCAAGCCCTCAAGAAAACAATTCTCAACGGATGGCCAGAAACCAAGAGCTAGAACTAACATTCAAGATGACATTGACATTGTTCAGCTAGAACTAACATTCAAGATGACATTGTTTTCAAAGGAGAACGGTGAGTGATTCCGAAATGCCTCAGAAGCGACATCCTGTCAATAATTCATCGCTCGCATATTGGTGTGGAAGGATGCCTGAGACGTGCCAGAAGCAGTTAAAGATTACATCAGCCATTGTGAAATATGCCAAACCTTTGCAATTTCACAACAGAAGGAGAGTTTGTAACCACACGAAATACCAAGCCGTCCATGGTCCAAAGTTGCCACAGAATGGAACAACAAACATTATCAAATAACGGTGGACTATTACAGTAATTTCTGGGAAGTTGATAAAATGCATTCAGGAACCAAGTCGAAGGCGGTTATCAGTAAGCTGAAGCAACACTTCGCAAGGCATGGCATCCCGAGCACAGTCACAGATGTTCAACAACAGAAACAGAAGATCAAGGCCAAACAAGCACGTTATTACAACCGAAATGTGCGTGATCTACTAGCCCTTCAAATACAAGAAGAAACCCTGGCAGAAAGCTACTGTATGGTGACAGAGCAAGTAAATATAAGATCGTACGAAGTTCAAATAGAGGATGGAGCGACTCTCAGGCGCAACCAACGACATCTGAAAACATTGTTTAACCCATAATTTAAGGATGACATGCCCTTTGCCTTAAGCATTGTCGCAAGTGAGCTGACACATGTTCAATCCCTAACATTTCCCCTAATACAGTGAGACTGTATCAACCTACCCAATCATAAAATACCGTACAATCCCGCTTATAAGTCCCTAGTTATTGGCCCCCTGTAAAACGGTTGGCACTTTTTTACTCGAGTTTTTGCTTTAATAGTCAATTAAGAAAAATGTAAGTACACTAAGAAATATTAACTTGAATTTATAATGTGAAAAATGATGCCCTGTATTATATATATGGCAAAACCTGCTACGCACGTTATGTAGCAGCATCAAAATGATTTGTCAGTAGTGAGATACAGAACTGCTGCCGTAACTTTTTATCTATTATTATTTACTTTTATTCTCTGATTTTTTGTTATTTTTTTAAGAAAGGTGCTAATGGCAATGGTGGGCTTATATATGTGTGGGCTTAATTACCATCAGATAAAATAGATTATAGATAGTCGATTTTGATCATAAGCCTTTCTTTGATTTACTCTGTATCTTTCTAATTGGTTATCCAAGGACTTGGTGATATTAGTAGATTTTTGTTATTCCCATGGACCATTACTTCACCCCATTTCTCTTCATTTGAATTACCGTTATACAATGCTTTCGATGCCGAACCACATGTGGCTTCCGGTTATTCGGAGTTGGTAATTTAAAGGCATTGTTTACGCCAGAACTTCGAGGTTGTTCGTCGACCAAACTGCATTTGTCATCGAAATTTGAATTTGCATTGTTAATAATCTTGTCTGGTAAAGTTGATTAATGACCTAAGGGAAGCGTTTATCTCGTCACACTTGGCTATTTTGGTCTCCAGAGCTAGAGATGATGTTATTTTCTAAATCAACATTTCCATATTTCTTTCTTTCTTTTACGACCAAAGCGAGATCCTGTTCGAGTGTTTTCGTTTTCTCTTTCTCATCCGACAGTTCTATCCGTAATTGAAATAAAAACACTTTCAGATTCGGAATTCTTCGAGACTTTCTCTTCTTTGGTCCAACGTCTGTTCGATCACACGGTGGATACTCTGGTCGGAGGTCGTTTGCTTCCCGGCCTTGAAATTTCCATATTTAAAATAATATAGATACCTTCCGGATTATAGTTAGACATGCAGTATTTGTTAAAAGCTTGTAAAATCTCGATGCCCAACTTAACTTCGGCCAATTCAGTCGAAACGCGCTTAAACCTCGAACATTCGTTCTCTATTTCATTCTGCAACCGCATGGACAGGTCCAAAGTATAGGTGTCGAAGAACCGGCTGAAATATCGATCTCTGAAGCTGTGTCTTCGTCCGATGTGACAATCTCTGAAGTTAGAAAGTTCAGGATCCGCTCCTTCAATGTATTACCAACCTGGCCCTGGAATAATAATGTATTCTTGTCTGGGTACCAGGTAATGGTAATATGATCGTTTCTAAACGATTTCGCTCCCCCCCCCCATGAAGGTGAACGCCACTTGCCATCGTCACCAAACATATACACATTGACATTTAAATCATCGCGAATTCTATACGGTAGTCCATCCCGAACGTAAATAATAACCCCGCCACCAGACTTGTTGCTCGATCTGTCCTTTCTCGCACATGAATAAGCAGCGATATGTATTTCGGAATTTGACACAGATGTATTCAGCCAAGTTTCAAACAATGTTAAAACGTCTAAAATCTTGTGATTAGTTAGCTCAAGACGAACTAAATCTACTTTATTCCTGAGACTTCGCACATTAAGATGGCCGATTTTCAATCCTCGTATATTTTTAATATCTTCCATTTGACAGTATCCAGGGTTTAACTCGACATCACCAGAGAGTTTGACGAGTAAAATAGCCAAAAATGATCGCTGAAGTAACTTACAGGTTAGATAGCCAACAGTTTGAATAGTAATGTTGGTATTTTGGTTCTTTTGAGAACTTAGCAGCTTTCATATTTTTTCTTAGTTAGGCTAACTAGGTTTGCCACATGTTCAAATGCACTTTTGGTGACAATGCTAATTAAAGATAATTTAGGATATATTGTGGCTGCTTAGTGCTTAGGTTGCCCATACCAACTTGTATATGTCTGGATTTATGAGTTGTCACAGTCATGTAATATGCTAATTATGTTACTGTATATACACCAAATTATAAACATTTTGCTGCACGATTAGGATGTTAAATTAATAGCATTAAACATTAGGTAACTTGTAACCAGTAAAGCAATTATGCAGCAAAATGCTCCAGGTGGTGTCAAAAACTTTTTAAGCAACCTTAAAGAGTGAGTGTCAGGGTAGTGCTTTGTGCGCTTGTTTTCTTCTTGGCGGCCATTTTATGGGACGCCTATTTCAGTTCACAAACGAATCCGTCGATATTTGATCAATCCTTCTTATAAATTATCCATTTTCAAGTTTTCTAAGAAGTAAATATACCAATCAATTATTGTGATATTTTTCGTAAAATTTATCAGTTACTATAGTAATGTTTTCGATACATAGAAGCTGCTACGAGCGCTTCGCTCCGAAGCGTGGAAGGCCGGGTTATGCTGCTGAAACAGCGCGAATAAGTTTGCGAATGGAAGTGTTTGATGAGTGACTAGTAAAGAAATATATTTTGTTTCTTCTGATGTTTTGTTCATTTGAATTTGCAAAGATTCAGGAACTAAAGCCACCCGGGCCAGCTTGTTCGTCAGAAACGGCGTTGCGCGTGGCCCGCAGTGGTTCACAAACAAGCGAACTGCAACTGTTCAAATCGTCTTGAACATTAACTTCATAACGCCCCGAAGACAGGATCGGACTCCATTTTCAACATTTCCAAATAAATCTAGAGTTCACATGCAAATTATAGTTCTAACGATGCAATGCACTGCAATCAATTCGTATGAAAAAAACGCGCAAAGCATTACCCTGACACTCACTCTTTAAGCATTGATGTGTACTTATCTCTATAGGGTATTTAATGAATCGTTGTATGGTAATTTTTATGTAATTAAACGTTAGGATTATTTCTCATATTTTTGCTTGACATTCATGCTTTTTATGTATAACTTTTATGAAAAATTTAAAAAATTTAGAAACTGGTTAAATCTGTCATTTTCATTTCAACCAATATTAAATTGGTTAAATTGGCAACAGGCAACCAATGTTTATTGGCTTTAAAACTGACCATTTTCTATTGGTAGTACTCACCAAAACATAAATGGTTATAACCAAATGTTATTGGTTGGATAACCGATACTAATTGGTCGTTTTAACCAAATTAATATTGATTATGCTAACCAATATGGTTTTGGTTACTATGACCAATTTTTAACTGTGCATTTTTTACAGTGCAGGTGAACGCCACTTGCCATCGTCACCAAACAAGGTCCTCCAAAGGGCCCAGCCATTTAACTTTGTCTCTATCATTGGATAGGTTCTCCTTATATTTATTTAAAACATCAGGATCTCGCATCAGGGCATTCAGAGGTGAAACGACGATGATCGTGGATGGTGAGGGAAGACATGAAATCAAACGCAGCTGGTAAACCAGTAAACCCTGTCGGCAAAAAAACCCTGTGGGTAAACCCTGTCGGCAAAATAAGTCCTATTGTCAACAACAATAGCCTTCAGCGCTTCGTACTGCTCCTCTTTCAACATCACATTCTCTCTCCAAAGAACGTGCAACGCTTTATCTACGGCTTCGTGGAACAAATTAATTTTATCCTCTTAGAACTTAGGCGGCCAGGGACGAGGTTGTGAGGGCTCTGGGAACGAAAGACCCAATTTTGTTGACTTTTCATCGGCGTTCCCCAGCAACACAGTCTCTTCCTTAAATTAACCATTATCCTTAAGTTACAAATCGCTCTAAATTAAGAATAATGGTTAATTTAGTGGCGATCGTGCGAGTCGCGCATGCGTATAACAGTCAATTACTAATCCCACATGCTTAGTATCGCTCACTAGTCGATTAATCTCTTACCCTAATCCATATCTGAATATCACCGCCACTTTACCAGTAGTATCATATTTGACCACCACTTGAAAGTATTGTGACGTTGTTTCATCTGACCACTCTCCACGGGGGTAGTAAGAAAATAGAGCAAATTCTTCCCAGGTGCTGTGACTTCGAACGGGAAAAAGAAGCCACATGCAAATACTAAACATATCAACCGTTGTTTGTGAATCTATTTCTCCATATTGCAAACGATCTGGCTTAAAGGACAAGTCGAAAGTAGCTGTAAAGAAGAAAAAATCAATCTCAACAATTAAGTAGTTCTAATATAGAGATAATTGGAAGGCCGTGCATAATGTCTAATTCACAAATGATGTGGAATGTTTCGTGCAACATCGTTACGAAACAAGTTGCACATTGCACATGTGGCTTTATATACCTTTCAAAGGAGAAAGATGCTGCAATCGTTGCAGAAAGTAGAAATGAATTTTCTGCAATGATTGCAGCAACGTTTTTTGAAGCATATAGAACAATGAAACACCCCATCTACAACTTGTCTAGAAATTTTACTCTTTGGCGACTTCGTGTGGATGCGTACCTTTTCGCAAACACAAACATAAACGTTGCCTTGTCATGCAACTACATCCTAATATATTGAGCCGTTGCGAGACAAGTTGCATGAAACATTGCACAGCGGTGGCACGGCGCCTCAACTGTGACAATTCTTAAGAATCTCGCCTATCAAACGCAATTCTGTTTATACTACCAGTGTTTAATACAAACGTATAAACATTATGAGTTTTTAAAGGACCTATTGTGTAGAATCAACATTATATTTTGTTAACATTTCTAATACGAGTACAATAACAACATAGTCACGTGATTCCCGAGAGGCATTCACGTGGACAACAGTATACGTAATATCGTAATATCAACATAATTAACTATATTACATATCTATTCGCAGTTTTTTTGTTTTACACATAAGTTATGTACAACTTTGTCCATGATCAATTAGTCATAAAGATGGTTTGCAGACACGGGTTTTCTCAGTTTTGTCGGGTTACCATTGTATTGTCTGTCATATGCTTGGGTGTCTGGACTTGGCAGTTGGTAGCTTTCCTTTTTAGTTCCGGTCAAGGCTACTCCTCCTGTAGTCATTACCATTGGAAAATTAAATTATACAAACGAGTGGCAACTTCATTACATTTTTCTCGTAACCAGGTGGATTGTCCCCGAAGGCGCAAACAAACTTCATCTCCTGAATGCAGCATCGCGGTTTAAGTGTTCGAGCATTGTAATGGTAATTAACTCGTTGTTTCTCCTTCCTTCGTGCAAGTGCTATCGAGTCCTAATTTGTATTGTAATAGTAGTATGCATCGTCTTCCCACTAGTCTCTGCATGGGCAGGTGTCGACTTCATGTTTTCACTCGTCGTGTCACGCCAGTCTAACAGTGCGAGATTGACCCGATACTTTGCACTTTTTGAACAACATATTTACACTTTTAAGTTTTAACAGCATTTTCGGCTTTTCCATTGCTGTGCGGATAATTTGGTGATGATTTCACATGCTGAGTTGACCATTTCTCGCAGAAGGTGGAAAATTCGTTAGCTGCAAATTGTGGATCATTGTTCGATACAATGGTGTCTGAAATTCCAAAACGAGAACATTAACACATCGCTTTCAACACTCTGAGCTACATGCATGCAGGTCTCTGTTGTCAAACTGATGGCAGCAGCTGGTATGTCATGTTATGGAAGCGACCTTTTTTGTTGTGCATTGCTGTGGGCCAAGCTATAATATCACATTTTGACATATATTCTTTGAATTATAATGTATTCATTCGGAACCATTAACGGGCTTCAAAACCATTGTGACTAGCATTGGAAACTTTCATCAGGTCGACTACCAGTAACGAATACTACATCGGTTTTAGACGAGCACGACCAATTACAGGAGGGACTCAGTGTGATCAACATCTTCCAAAGTGTGGATGCTTTCACTTCTGTCTTCATCTAGCGGTGGGTACGCTCGGCTATAAGACTATAGGCTAGATACAATGTATCGCTATAATCGCAGCATCTGCGCTGTAATCGTTTAGGTGTAAGGCAGAAGCTCTTTTGGAAAAGTTATTCTAGGCTTGTGCTATGATTTCACGACCTCATCCAGCTAAGAGAATTTGCTACTTCAGAGAAAATTGATATTCTTACTATATTTGAAACTTGGTTGAACACGTCAGTGACTAACGACGAAATAGCTATTGATGATTACAAGCTATATACATAGACTTTAGTCATCTTCATGAGAAAGGAGGAGGAGCATGGGCATATATTTGGAAGAATCTTAAATCGACTGTTCTGAAAGACTTTTCAAGTATTTCTACATGCAGTTTCCACCAGCTCTGGATAAGCATACAACATAAGAAATCTAAATCTATACTAATTTGTGTAACATATGTCCACCTGACTGCCCCTTAAGATGCTTTAAAGAATTACTCAAACCGAACTACATTCAAGCCCTTATACTTAACAAACCAATCGTATTGCTTGGTGATCTGAATTACAATATCTTGAAAGGTAGTAATCCTGAGAATAAAGCTTTGACAAACTTTTCTACCGAGTTAAATCTCATTCAAGTCATTACCTCTCCTACCAGGATTACTGGTACTTCTCAGTCCCTAGTTGATGTAATTCTTGTCTCGTCTTCCTCCCTCGTGCGAAACATACCAATTAGTGATCATTTACCCACCTAAACTTCCACCCTGTTACATTACCGTACGCAGCTACAATAATTATGAGCCTTCTGCATTATTCGCTGCTATTCTTGCTAGCAATTCCGGACGTCTTAAAAACTTCTTTCTATCTTTAACTTAGACGACGTGAACGCTAAATTAACTATTTTTATGGATATCCTTCAGTCGACACTAGTGCTCCTGCTCCATTAACGACATTAAAGATTTGCAATCGACCCTGTCCATATGTCACGAATGAAATTAAAGATCGTCTGAAGTATAAGGATCAGCTCCACCGCTGTTTTCTTCAGACCCGTGATGCTTTGGATTGGAAAAACTATAAGGAATGTCGTAATACAGTTAAATCAACACTGAAACACGCTGAGAGAAATTACACTATTGGTGAAGTCATACACTGTGAAAAATGACTGGTTAAAATAACCGTTTAAATTGGTTGCAACTTAAAACTGTTAAGATAACCAATTGTATTGGTTACAACCAATAATAAATTGATTACCGTAACCGATTATTAATTGGTCATTGTATAGCTTTAGATTTATATTGGTCAAAACAACCAAACAAATTGGTTACAACTAATAAAAAATGGTCAAAGTAACCAATTTATAATAAAACTGCCAAAACCAAATTGGTTGCACCTACTTATGTTTTGAAGTTCATACATCCGGAAACAACCTGTTCCAGAAACATCTTAAGTATCTGTACTTCAATGCTAGAAGTTTAATCAGCAAGATCAAGGAACTTCAAACGCTGGTAACTGATATTGACGTGATTGCAGTAACCGAGACTGCCATTACGCCCGAGATCTTAGACTGTGAACTGAAATAATTTTTCTATCCATCGACGTGACAGAGTTGACAGAATCGGCGGCGGAGTCATGTTAGCAGTCAGAAAAACTATCCTAAGCCTCCGTAGGAAAGACCTTGAAAGGAACGCTGAAATGTTGGTTTGCGAGATTCGCCCAGAGTCGAAGAAAAAACTTCTATAGTTGTTGTATTCTATAGGCCTGCACCTAACTCGGATTTAAACTACGTCAAGCATTTTAAGAAATCACTGCAGCTTGCTTCAAAGGCAAAATTTGATCACATAATAGTTTGCGGTGACTTAAACCTTCCCCATATGACTCTATTCACAGTTACTTCACCAAAACAGTCAAAGATAACTGCCTGTGGCAGCTTGTTGACTTTCCTACCAGAGTTAACAACATACTAGATCAAGTTCTCACCAATATTCCAGATAAAGTA
The DNA here is from genome assembly GCA_035772405.1 of Chrysogorgia sp. JL179-B06. NCBI lineage: Eukaryota > Metazoa > Cnidaria > Anthozoa > Scleralcyonacea > Chrysogorgiidae > Chrysogorgia > Chrysogorgia sp. JL179-B06. The sequence goes on from JAYKKM010000428.1 coordinate 6,353,252, forward strand.
ATAAACCTACAGGGATTCGATGATATCTTAAACACAGATCACAAACTCATAAGTTTTGACGTCAATCTGAAAATTGATAAGAAGCCTAAAGTCAAGCGTTCAGTCTATAATTTTAAGAAAGCCGATTGGTCGGGTCTTCAAGAAGTGCTGGCCCGTACCCCCTGGGACACAGTCATTGTTCCTGACAACGTCGACGCATCGCTTTCCAACTGGTGTGACCTGTTTCTCTCAGCTTTTAATGATCACGTATCACCCATGGATTGACACTGAACTATTGAAGGTCATTAAAAAGAAAAACATACGTCAAAGAAAAAAACTTCTCAATACACAATCTCTTACTGACTATGAGAAATACAAAGCTCTCCGGCTCAAAACGAAACAACTCATTTCCAAGAAAAAGAAAGATTACACCAATAAGCTGAGGGACTGCATGTTCGATAACCCGAAACGCTTCTGGTCACTTCTAAAATCGTCGACAAAAATACACCAAAATCCCAATTTTATTCGACTTGGCCAATCCTTCATAACCGACAGCCGCCGCAAAGCTAACCTTTTAAACACGTTTTTTCACTCCGTCTTTAGCCCTCGTGAGGTGGAACCACCTACCATGTCATCTACTCCGCCTCCACCTTCAAACACTCAACTCTCCGACATCCAGCTGACAGATATTGAAGTTGCGGAAGTACTTCGCAAGTTGGACCCAAAAAAGGCTTGTGGGCCTGATGGAATCCCGAGCAGACTCTTGATAAAGGTCGCAGATGTAATTGCCCCTTCGCTGTGCCGACTGTTCAACATGTCCCTTTCCCTAAGTGCGGTGCCTGCTAAGTGGAAGCTTGCCAACATTACTCCTGTTTTTAAAAAGGAAGATCCAACAATCCCGTCCAATTACACATGTACAGACCTACATGTATCTCTCTGCTTAGTGTGCTGTCTAAGGTGCTGGAACGTTGCGTGTTTGATCACTGTCATCACCACCTTGCACCGTGCTTCTACCATCTTCAACATGGTTTTCTCAAGGGAAAATCAACAACAACACAACTGTTGGAGGTGTACCATGGCACTTGGATTCTGTAGCAAGTGGTAAAGAAGTTGATGCCATCTACCTTGATCTGTCGAAAGCTTTTGACAAGATCCCACACAATTTACTATTGCTCAAACTCAAGAGTTATGGTATCACTGGTACTCCCCTGTCGTGGTCTCGCAACTATCTTACTGACAGACATCAAAGAGTTGTCCTGGAAGGTGCCTTTTCCAACTGGCTTCCGGTTACCTCTGGTGTGCCACAGGGCTCAATTCTAGGCCCACTCATGTTCCTTGTGTATGCCAACGACGCCCCTGATAATTCAGTCAATCAACGATCGCCCTTTTTGCCAACGATCCCAAACTGTATATACCTATCGACCTCGCTAGTTCGAGCTACCTTCTCCAAAGCGACCTTGACTGTCTACACAAATGGAGTGTGGACTGGGCAATGGAATTCAATCAAGGAAAAAACACCAACTAATGGAACGTCGTACAGTATAGATGGTCAGCCGCTGGAGCGCGTTCCATATATTTCTGACCTTGGAAATCACCGTGTCTAGTGACCTATCTTGGTCAAGACACATCGAATCACTGCCGCCAAGGCTAACAAGACACTCGGTCTTATTAAAAGACTAAGTCGTACTTGGGATGCATTACACTGAATTGTAACTTCTTTTCCAAGTAAATAATATTGAAAACAGCTTCAATAACTGAGGGCTCCAAATGATATACTTCGAGCTTCTTACTCGTTGGGTGGCTCCTTTAAGGTTAGATCATGTCAACCTCGTAGATCATGTCAACCTCAGAAGAGCCTGGGTACGAGGTTGAGATCATGTGTGGGTTTGGTAATATCTGCAAACTTCGGCAAAAACTTTAAACAATTATTGGATGAGGTTTTTGTGATATCTGGAATAATCAAGGTCGAGGTACAAGTGTTATCAGCCGAAGGCTGAGGCTGATAAAATTTACCGACACCTTGATTACCCAGATATCACAAAAACCGAAGCCAATAATTGTTTTATTGTATATTGTAAGTAATTTTTCGATTTCTTCTACAGTCGAAAATCGAGCAGTCATGTTGTTTTTGCAGCCGTTCCGCACGTTGTAACCAATACATTATTGGCATTATTTTAGCATTATAACCAATAAGTTATTGGATTGTAAGCAACCCTAAAACAACAAAGGTCCTAACCCCCGGCTAGTTTTTTAACATTAATTTTCCGACATATATTGCAGGCGTATGACATGTTGTCTCTACAATGACTAAAATGATTGATCATAAGCAAAATCAGGGCCTTTATTCCTCCTTAATTTCTTCGTCCGTAACATCGAAAAATCGAGAAGCCACCACCTTGTTATAGTCACCACAATTGACTATAACAAGATAGGCCGTTTATCTCGACCAATTACGGCACGAGAAACTCTATAGTTACCTGATAATCGGAAATTCTGAATTTTTAAGGTGAGCTCTTACCATAACACTCCTTGCTTTTGTCAGCTACTTGGCCAGCAGGGCACTCCAACACACAGTTGTCCCCAATCCTCACATTCAGGCACTCGTTACATTCTAAACCCGACGGTGCGGTATCGCGTGGGGGAGCCCGACACCCTAAAATGAGGAAAAGTGGAAAATTAGAAATGTCGACGTCTGTGTCAAATGTTTAATACAATACCTACCAGCAATTGGATCACAAGCTTCGTGGCATTGTTGCATTACGCAAAAACGTCCACTTGCATCTGGATAAGTTTCTCCTCTGCATCGTACTTTAATCAGAGAACATGTTACTACATGTGAATCGATAATCTGTATAGAATCTTCCCCATTCCCAAAAGTATAGAATCGAGCATGGATTGGCTGATGATCATCTAACATAGTTAGGAAGACATCTCCGAATTCTGGGCTTCCTTGAGTTTTGCCATACTCGATGACGGTGCTACTTGTAGATTCAGCTACGCAGACAAAATACGACTGGTACAAACTTGTATCTCCAAGGGCAACAGAGTTGGAATTATGCGTGAAAGACTTGACTACTCCTGCCTTTAATACACAAAAATATAAAAGTACAAAAACAAAAAAGACATAAAATATATTATTTCATTCGAATGAAATATTTTTAAAATGGTAGCTTAATTCAACGAGGTTTTGCTTCTATACTGTTCAGTTCTATATAAACCTCTGGTATATTCCGGCATACAAAATATCTTTTAATAAGCTTATATTTCTAGCTAAATGGAAACATTTTCAAAATGGTGAATTATTTATACATTTTGAGTCTATATATTATATACAATAAACAATAAACATTATGGACAAATCTATACAACAACAGGCATGGTTCTAGCTCAAGATCTGACTGTCGTTCAACGCTGATATCACATGATGTGACGTCATATGATCTCACATCATATGACGACACATGATGTCATACGCCTCTTGATTGACAAAACTAATTGAAATTGAACAGTGCAAATACAAAGTACGCCTGCCAGTACTTTGTAATTATCCATCATTTGGAATATTAACTGCGGGTCAGTTAATTCTTTCACTGGTGTCTCTCGGTCTGTGCGAGCGCAAACCGAGTGTATTCATAATATACTATGTATTAATAATATGTATTAATAATATACCATGGTATATTATTTTTATATTTATGCCAAGACGTCCAAACAATAACATGCTCTAATTCTTATCAAAACGAGTAAACGTTTAAAGCTTCTCTAAAGCAGCGAAGGAAGCGGCAGGATCGATAGATAACGAGCCGAAAAGAATCGATAGATAACGAGCCATGAAACGAGAAATAAATGGAGAAACACCAAGCTATATAGATTCGCTGCTGACAAGAAACTCTGATATCCATAGAAGAAATACACGATTTTCAACAATAAATTTGGTTTGCCCTCGTTTTAAAAAGACAACAGAAGGAGGCCAAACGTTTACGGTCCGATCCATCAAAGACTGGAACAACTTAAATGTTGAATTAAGGAGAGTTAAAAACGTAAAGCTTTTTAAACAAAAACTAAAACAACCAATTTTAAACTATCATCAATCTTTTTTAATGTTTAGATAGATTAATTTTAATATAAGATAGTAACATAGTATTAAACATAGCCATAGGTGAGGGCCACAGGGTCATCAGTATAATTATTTACTGTCATGTGTATTTTTACCCTCGTTAAATAAAGTCTCTCACTAAAAAAAAAAAGAAAAAAAAGTAGCTAATGGTTGGGATGTTAACTATGGCTACGTGATTGGAGCAATTGAAGTTCTAGTCGCTGGTCGGTAATTTTAACGCTCCATTAAAAAGGACAATAGAGAGGTCAAGAGACTTGAGACCATCAAAGAGGAGCCAGAGCCGGATCACGTAGTAATATAGAAGGGCCCTCCTTTGTACGACACTTTAGACTAAATGAAACAACTAAATGAAACATGCCTTAAGATATACACAAGATGAGTACGCCATCAGAACGTAAAGAGATCGGAAACGAATTATACGATAGCGCCCTATAGCTTATCACGCTAGCCGCGCTGTGAGAGTCTCAATGGCTAGTATAAGAAAGAGTTAGGTGAACTTTTTGGAAAACCTCACTTCGTTGGGACATCTAAACTAGCCTGCGCCGTTGGAACCTCTACTTTACTAGTTAAGAGGCAAGTGGACCCCTTTAAATCTGCCTATAGTGTTATAGATGGCAAGTGCAGTTGCTAGAGGGCTCTAGCGCGTTCTCGTTAGCTGACGCATCCTTTATAATGTCCCATGTTATAACTAGCTCTCAATATGGTGAGGAGATAAAGCGCCACAACGAGGCGCTGGATAGACACACCACAAGATCCAAAGGCTTAAGCAAGAGCTTTCAGAGGCCAACGCTGACATCGACCAAACGAATCACGCTTTATCTAGCTCCGAAAAAGCTAGAGGACTCTGATGAGATGCTCTCAAATTACTGCTACAAAATAAAGGACCAATTCAAGATTAAAGTCTGGTGCGTGAGCAAGTTAGTTTTTAATCTAACAAACAAGACTAAGTACGTCGTCCACTATACAAACCTTAAGCAGGTTAAGGCTGACGAAAGTACATAGAGCTCTAGAGTTTGACCAATCCACTTAAGAGAACCGGCGCTAAGAACTCGTTTGAGAAGGTGGAATGACGATGGAAAAGAAAAAGAGTGGACGTTAGATTGGTGATCGATGAGACTGAAAAGCTTTTGAAGCTCGCCTCAAGGCCAACCTTCGTATCATCTAAGATATTTAACAAAAATCTAGAGGCGATCTAGAAGATCAAAGAGACACTGATCCTCAATATAGGCTGGCATATATGTGCATGGGTGCTTGTATCCTAGATCTAAGTAAAACACTGATGTAAGATTTCCAATATAACTTCATAAAGAGGAATTATATATTTATTGTGTACCCAAGTTACTATTCACAGATACGGATAGTTTGACCAACGAGATTCAAGCTCAAGATGTATTAAACGACTTTTGGAATCACCACATGAGTCTCCATTCTACTTCGGTGCGAATAAGAAGGTTATAGGCAAGATGAAGTACGAAGCCGTTGCAGTGCCTATATCGTAGAGTTCATCGGACTACGAAGCAAGATGTACTCCTACATGAAGGACAATGGCGCTGGTGGTTAAAACGTGCTACTATAAACCAGATATAGATCTTGCATGAGTTGTGAAGCTATGAGAAAAACAAGGTGATCGCTTAGTTGCTTCGACGATAAGAGGTGCATCTTAGATGATGGGATCAAGCGCTCTATACTCATATTGGCACCATAAAATAAAATGAAAAGTGTGCTAGCAGCCCTACCGCCTTTTTAGGGGACAAACTATTGAGGACTTTTTTGGGCCGCAACTTAATAAAAACACACAACGAAAAGTGTGCTAGCATCTCCATCACCTTTTTTAGGGGAAAAATGCATGAGGACTTTTTTGGGCTGCGACTTAATAAAACACACACAAACGAAAAGTGTGCTAGCACCTCCATCACCTTTTTTAGGGGAAAAACGCATGAGGACATTTTTGGGCCGCAACTTAATAAAAATACACAAACGAAAAGTGTGCTAGCAGCTCCATCACCTTTTTTAGGGGAAAAAATGCATGAGGACTTTAGAAGTATCTCACAACACTTGCCAATATGAATATACTGTAACCAAGCTAAACAACTATAGGACACATATACACACTTAGAGGCCTCAAAACAACATTCAATATAATACTCCTGAACAAATACCACTATAGAACGAACCACACAACATAAAAATTAGACGTTTTTAAAAAAAAGTGTGCTAGCACCCCAGTTCTATACTACAACCTAAGAGTAGATACTGTAAAACTATTTAACATAATATTTCTTTAACATAATATACTTAATATAGCAGTTTTACGTGATACGCGACCACCGGATGAAAATGTTGGGCAACTATAGTTCTTTTGGACACAAAGGTATGGACCTAACCGAATTACGGTGGAGAGTTTTAATGCTGAGAAACCAGGGCCGCTCAATACAAGATCTCGTTTCTTCACTTTATGCTTGAAACGTTTTTAGGGAAACAAAATAGGTCGAATACCAGCGAACGGGAAAGTTACCGATGTTACCATATTTGAAGTAAAAATTAAGAAATATATCGTGAACTAAAGTGTAACAAAGCAAATAAATGAACACATACTCAATACTCATGCTTAACGCGAACCGCGCGCAACTTAGTGACCACGCCTTTGTGTAAAAAACAACTGTAGTTGCCCAACATTTCACTCTCCTCCGCAGAGGCTTCTTGCACTTTTTTAGAGTTCGGGTAATACTATAGGTGGGCTATTATTGGGTGGTAATACTATAGGTGGGCTATCACAGGTGTTTTGGGGACGCGTGGCGCGCCCTCCCAGTCCGTGCCGCCCAAACTATTTGTCCGAACTCTAAAAAAGCGCAAGAAGCCTCTGCGGAGGAGAGTGCCAACATTTTATATCTACTACAGGTCGCGTATCACGTAAAATTGCTGTAAAGACATTTTTGTAATTTTTTTTCACTACAGGTCCCCTTTAAGAATAATTCCTGGCATCCACATCCAACTTACCTTGTAAATCACAACTCCGAGCTGCGATATTTCAACGTAATACCACGTATCCTTTTGACTTGGAATTGCTGAGAAAATTACGTATATGGTACCTTTGGAGAATGCTGTGAAGTGCACGCATTTACCACTGCGATAACTTGGATCAAATCTAAACGAATTCGACCATTTTACGTTGCATGGAGAATGGAGAGTTGAATTTTTTCGGATCTGTTTGTTGAAAATATGTTCTGCTGTCCATTCAACGCGTGCAATTCGCCTATTCTTCAAATGGTTATCAATATTTGGAAAGTATATTTGTGATTCATTGAAGTCACCTTCTCTCAGCATCAGCGTGGCGTCGTCTTGATTATAAGTCAAGACTAGTCCAAATATTGAGATTTTTCTATTTGAAAGATCTTCACTGGCACCATTACTAAAACCATCGTACAAATGATATTTTCCATCTTCGTTAGATGTGAACCAATTGCCTAATCTTAAATAAAACAGAAAGATAAAAAGGGTTTACTAATATATTTATTAGAAATATACCACCGTTCGTCAGAGGCATTTAGAAGATACGCTTTATGTGAACAAACACATGCAAACACCAAGATCAGCATGTAAACTTTGAGAGCACAGAACTTCTCGTGATAGTACTGTAGGTACTATTTGTCTTCATTGCCTTTTTTCTAGTTTCGATCTTTTTCCTAACCACTTGTATGACATGTCCATCAATCCACGGAGGCGAATTAATATTCTTTAATTTGACTTTAGTTATATGTTTGTTGATAATTGTAAATAAACGTGTTTTCCAGGTAGCATAATCAACATCGATCGAGGTCTCGGCGGCGATACAGCTCTCAAGATCGGCTTCAATGAGACTTTTCTTCAAAGAAACAAAATCAGCACTTTTGAAATTGTAAACAGTGCGAGGTTGCTTTTTCAAACGAGGAAGGCGAATTATAAGGTCAAAGAACAAAGGAGTATGGTCCGTTGGGAATGGTAATTCGCCTTTGTCCAAAGTTATAATATTATGCACGGAATCCGGTTCGTTCGTAAGGACAAGGTCTAAAATATTCTCATTTCGAGTGGCGTTTAGATTGAGTTGTGTGAGTAAATAATCTTTGAGCGTCTCGTAGAAGCAGATTTCATCAGTATTGAGAAATTCTCGGCCCTCTCCATGCCTGTTAATATTCGGAAAATTAAAGTCACCGAGTATAAGCAACTTGGGTTTCGAATGTTGTGATGATTTGGTCAAGAATAAATCAAATTCGCGGATAAAGGCGGCGGAGTTACAATTTGGAGGTATAGAATGTAGAAATGACAACTTTTGGACTGTCAATTGGCTTGATCTCTACAGCAGTCATTTCTATAATATCAGACTCCAGGTCTTGACGTCTGCATGATTGAATATTGTCCTTGATAGCTATAAGTACTCCACCGCCACGCTTGTCACGCCGATCAGATCGAAAGATATTGTATCCCCTGTCGAGAATTTCAGAGTCAAAGACAGAACTAGTAAGCCATGTTTCCGTAAGCGCAATAACATCGAATCCTTCACTGTATAGATGTATTTTTGAAATAACGTAAGTTTATTAACTTTTGGGCCCAGCTCCGTGGTCTTCATTTGCTTTTCCTTACTCTTTTAATCAATTTGTCAGCAAGATAAATTTCGGCTGAGTCGCTGATTTTGTTTAGCATGTCATCAGAAGCTATGAACATTTGTTCAGTTTTCCCAATGTTTAATTTATTGGCCATTAGCCATTCGCATAGCTGGGTTAGCCATGTCACGATTAGAATTTTGGATGGTTTTGACTATTGATATACCTGATATTGTGACGGTTGTATCGTCAGCAAACATTCTAGGCTTAGAATATTTTAAACAATTGGGCAAATCATTAATGTAAATCAGAAAGAGTATGGGACCGCGAATTTAGTCATGCGGGACACCACAATTAACCACTCTTGGGGATGAGAGGTGAACATTGACAAAGCATTGTTGTGTTCTTCCGGTTAAGTAAGAGTTGAACCAATCAACTGTTTCAATACATAATCCGTATGCAGATAATTTATTTATCAAAATAGAGTGGTTAACTGTGTCGAAGGCTTTTGACAGGTCAAGGAAAACCACCGAATTCAACACTTACCATTCATTACTAGAATCAAGTAGTGATATGGTAGTAGAGTCAAATCATCGAAAGCCAGATTGACACTCCGATAAAAGTTTATGATCAGATAGATATTCGTATAACTGTTTGTAAATTAATCTTTCAAAAATGAAATTGGTCGGTAGTTATTTCGATCGTCATTACCATTTCCTTTGTGAATACGGGAATAACTTTAGCAATTTTCCAGACGGAAGGGAAATTCTGGAGGAAAAGGACATATTGAAGATACAACAAAGCGATTCAGCAATAAAAGGCGCAGCTAGGTTAACTAGACGACAAGGAATTTTATCGAGCCCAGTCGCCTTGTTAGTGGGTAGATTTTTCAATAGTCTCAGGACCTTTGACACGGATACTAACTGATATGTTCTAACTGAAATGTACAGTACAAGTAGCCGGTGATTCAAAAAATAATTAAAGAGAGAGAATTCTATTGAAGAAGGAGTTCCTAATAAGAGAAGACCTACAAGGATTTGCTTGAAGAAAAGAAAGAGTGCCTTGATGAGATAGATGTCTTATTTTTAACCTGTTTATATTTCTTCAGATTGTGAATAGTTTCATAATTAATTATTTGTTGTTTTCTAACACTAATTGCACCGACCAGTCCTTACGCTAATTGCACTTACATCCTTGCACCTACCTGAATTTAACCAATCTTGACATCGTCCTGGGAATTCTAATATTTCCTTCGATATCGCTCATCATGTCGAACACCACTTGAAATTCATTATCTTCGTGTGTCATTTCACTCCATTGTGTTTTCGTGACGGAAGATTCAAGATCTGAAGTCATTTCGCATCCACCATCTCCAGGAGGAAGGTTTATGTCTGTTATGGACATTGGTCCCTGTAAGAATTAATATATTAAGTAGTACATCTTATGCGAGGGTTCGGAAGATATATGACAGGTATTTTACGAGTTTTGAAAGTCAATTTTTGCGAGCTCTGAAAGGGCAAGGAACGAGAAATAAGCAAAAAATCATGATGACACTCGCTGGAAATCTCAAGACCAACCAGACAATAATTCAGTATCTAAATTGTCAGAATTATAAACGTCAAAGTTTAGTTCTTTAATGTCGTCAATTATTAACGGACATGAGTTCAGATCGCGGCGATTTTAGCTTTGAGTATCAGACATGAAGCAGATTTTAGCTCTTTAAATACGGATTTTAGTGTACGTTTTGCTCTCAGATTTCACTGTACTCTTAGCATTATTATAGTTTAAACTACGTCGCAGTCGTGCAATAATACGAAATATTCATTACACCAATCATGGCCTTACATATTTTAGACTATTTTATTTAGGCCAGTTTTCTTGCCGCAGGTGTTGTGTCTCATCTAGAGTAAAATATATAGTTTACTTACCTCTTCCATGTACACTTGGATGGCTGCTCGCAAACTTGTACGTTTTCGTTTCAGTTTATATTCCAGCTCAGCTCTATTAGTAAACTCACAGTAAACTCTCTTTTCTGTACCATTAACGACTGCAGTATAGTAGTTCTTTCCCGTGCTAACTTCAGGTATTAGGTTATCGCCGTTTCCTTCACATCCCCAGTCAACCTTTTCATCAGAAAACAAATCAGCGGCACGAAAATCCACTAGATCAGTTATTGATCCCATAAGGAATTTGAATGCTTTTGGGTATGTTGTTATGCTATCAAGCCACTCCTGAAAAATGAGCAAATGGTCACTTTGCAGTCTGCAGGGATCATTCAAGAATATTAATATTTGCTGTACTATATTCGAGTAATAATGCTGGTAAAAACGAGCGATATATATATATATATATATATATATATATATATATATATATATATATATATATATATATATATATATATATATATATATATATATATATATACTAAAACAGATTTGTAACATGAATGTTACAAAGCTGGCGGATGGTTCAAGAGTGCTCGATACCATTAGAGGTAGAGCGTTTATAAAATAGTTAGAATGTTTTCGTCACTACTCTGAGTTTCACTTACTCTGAGTTTCATATATATATATATATATATAAATATATATATATATATAGGTACTAAGGATTTATGGTGAAGGAAAATTTCGAGTGTGGAAATATATACATTTTTAAGACCTAACCGGGACCAGTTGCGAAAAATGCAACTTAGCGGCCTTCCGGTCAGGAATTGAACCCGCGACCCTGCGATGCTAGTGCAGTGCTCTGACCACTGAGCTACGAAAGCCGTTGCCGAGAGCCTGGTCACGAGTCCTGTATATAACGGTGGTAATGCCGGGATAAGATTCTGGTATATTATAGGTAATATTGGGCATTTCACTCGATTGAACAACAGGTACTAAGTATCAGGTACTAAGTATCAGGTAACAGGTAGTATATATATATATATATATATATATATATATATATATATATATATATATATATATATATATATATATATATATATATATATATATATATATATATATATATATATAATATATATACTGTATATATATATATATATATATATATATATAGAATAGAATAGAAGAGAATGCAGAGACAGACAAAACTTCTTACCGGTCCATAAAAAATGTTTTCATACGTTTCGGACATTCGTCCTTCAGTTAAAAAGATTTTTAAGCGAAACACGTGTCTGATATTGTACTATTAGGCTCCTTCACTTCGGTGTTGTTGAGCACTCTGTGAAGTTGGTGTTACCCTTGTGGTAGTTTGAGCACTCTGGCCCGATACCGCTTCACGCTCTCTGGATGTGCGCATGGCCGCTGTTTATCCCACAAGCGGTTGTCACCGGCAATCGCTTGTGCATTATAATTAGTTCTCATGCCCATATCTAGATTGTACAAAGCTACATTGATGAGCTGTGGAACAGCGAAACACGTGTCTGTAGATATTGTACTACAGTGTATTACGCTCCTTCACTTCAGTGTTGTTGAGCACTCTGTGAAGTTGGTGTAGGTGTCCTTTAGCGATAATGCAACGCCCACTACCCTTGTGGTAGTTTGAGCACTCCGGCCCTATATACGCGTCACGCTCTCTGGATGTGCGCATGATCGCTGTTTATCCCACAAGCGGTTGTCACCGGCAATTGCTTGTGTATAATTAGTTCTCATGCTCATATCTAGATTGTACCAAGCTACACTGATGAGCTGTGGAACAGCGAAAGTGCGAAACACGTGTCTGTAGATATTGTACTATATATCTTACTCTGATGAAGGGCTCCGCTCGAAACGTCAGTATCTCGTCACCAAATTCTCGGCAGTTTTACCACCTTTTCACTTTGCTATATATATATATATATATATATATATATATATATATATATATATATATATATATATATATATATATATATATAATTAATATGAGAGAGGATTTAAATATAGTCAAATACGTATATGGAAAAAGTGACTGCCCCAACCGGGAATCGAACCCTGGTCTGCGAATCAACGTTTCGGCGCTCTGACCTTTGAGCTAATGAGACACGGTCAGAACAGTCAGTGATTTCTCCATATACGTATTAATTCGCCGCTTTCACTTAAACACCAACAGGCAGACATCGCATCTAACCATAGCGTGGTGCAAGGCCTCTCGAGCGCACTTCCCAAAGTAGCGAAGCGATACACAACTTCTTGTATACAGAGGGCTTTAAGAATAATTAATATGAGAGAGGATTTAAATATAGTCAAATACGTACATATAAATATGTATTTGACTATATATACGTATATAAATATATATACGTATATAAATATACGTATTTGACTAAATACGTATATTTATAAATATACGTATTTGACTATATTTAAATCCTCTCTCATATTAATTATTATTCTTAAAGCCCTCTGTATACAAGAAGTTGTGTATCGCTTCGCTACTTTGGGAAGTGCGCTCGAGAGGCCTTGCACCACGCTATGGTTAGATGCGATGTCTGCCTGTTGGTGTTCAAGTAGTGAAAGCGGCGAATTAATACATATATATGGAGAAATCACTGACTGTTCTGACCGTGTCTCATTAGCTCAAAGGTCAGAGTGCCGAAACGTTGATTCGGAGACCAGGGTTCGATTCCCGGTTGGGGCAGTCACTTTTTCCATATACGTATTTACATGATTCAGAAAGCTTTATTTATTGACGTATTGGGACCTAGTTATTCTGGAGTTATCAGAATGATGCTGAGCCAAGTTTTAACAGCTATAGCTATACGGCTGCGGTCTGAGTGAAAACAGCGTTGGATTAAAAGTTCCTGATTTTTTTACGCTGACGACACTCAATTATACACCGCCATCAATCCTAACAATCCGTATGTAGCCCAAGAGACGCTGCGTCGCTGCATTGACGATGTCATCTTGTGGAACACAGAAAATTGCTATTATGTAAAAGTAATTCACCTGACCTCTCGTTTTAATAAACACCACAGTCCACTGCAGAATCTCTCACTGGCCAGCTCTTACATCAATGTTTCCGAAAAAGTACTTAACCTGGGGATAACTTTATACAAGAATTTGACTACATGTATGTCAGCTCAGATTAACAGAACTTGTAAGAAAGTAAGATTGGCTTTCAAAGCCATTGGTCGCATAAGAAAGTATCTGTCTCAAGAGAACTTAGAGAGATTGGTAAATGCGCTGGTCATTTCCCTATGGACTAAGCGAATAGCACGTTAATCGGGATTCCAAAGTACCAACTGGATAAACTTCAACATCTCCAAAACGCAGCAGCCACATAACTACTGCATTAATAAACTTACACTGGTTACCAATAGAGTACCGGATAAACTTTAAGATTATTTTATTGGTCTATAAATCACATCATGGACAAGCACCAAACTACCTGTCTAGCCTCATTGACGTTCACCGTCCTGCTCACGCCCTACGATCTTACTTCGTATACTGTACCTAAGAATAACACTGCCACATATGGCCGACGTGCTTTCTCTTATGCTGGGCCAGAGATCTTTGGAACCCAATACCTGACCATATTAACCGCTGAATTTAAATCTGTTCTTAAGACCTACCTTTTTAAATTAGCTTATGATTGTTAGTTTTATTTGTGACATTAAATTATGCTATGTATATTTAATGTTTTTAGAAATGCCTTTAAATTTATAGTAGTTTATAGTTTGTTTTATTAGTCATCTACCATAATACTGCATTATATAATGAATTTTTAGAAATACCTATAAGCGCATCGAGATTTTGAGATGCGCATACAAGAAAGTATATTATTATTATTATTATTATTATTATTATTATTATTATTATTATTATTATTATTATTATTATTATTATTATTTATTTCGCATCAACTCGGATTTTTAACGCTTTGATGACGCTTTTCGATTAAGAAATAAAAAACATATTAACCGTGTTTCCATACAGTTATAGAAATACGAGTGTAAATTTGGGAGCTTCCACTGCGAATTTTGGGAACACGGAAAAAAACCGTTTCTATTTTTTTTATAGCCTACATTTTGAAAATAGGTAAAGGTTCATTTATTAAAATCATGAAAATGTAAATTCTCCATACTTACGCAAATATCATTCTGAGCTGTCAATTGAAAAAGCAATTAAACTTTGTTCAACTGTTTTAAAACGTTTTAGCAACCTGGGTCGGATCTCCACTCAGGGTCTTAAAAACAATTGAGGAGAAAGTGCAGCCTTTGCAATAACATCAGCAAATGGTACGACTTTCGGGTCTTCTCGGATAACGACCTTAAATCGTAGGCCCTCGGAACCCCGGTATTGGACTTCTAGCCTGTAGTGAGAAATCTAATAAACTAAACTAAACTAAACTTTCGTTTAACTTCAAAAGTGGCTTGAAAAACCACTTTACCGGCTGGTAGGTCTGTATGGAGAAATATTTCCCGAGGTCTCAAACCAAACCAACCAAAACGGTAAATAATTATAATAATATTCTGGCTTGTTTTTTGGTCGTCATCATCATTTCTAGGGGACAAAAAAAAAGTCTGGGGTTTTTCTTCGTCAAAGGAAATTGAGAGTTAAGTCTCTTTTCGCATAAAAAAATGTCCTTTTCGTTTAAGTTCATTTTCAAATGTTTTTAGAATATTTTACGGCTTATCAAACGCATTTAAAACTGAAATTATTTTCTTTAAAGGACATTGGCAACAAAAATTAAATGAAAGAACTCGTAAAATGATAGAGCAACACCTTTTACAACTTTTCCGTATTTTACTTCGTTTGTGAAATATTTCAGTTTGTTTGATATGTAAATGCTGTCTGACGTCAGGTGTGGGGTGGAGAATTTTCACTCATTAAAATATTAGTTCCATCTTGAAGTGTGTTCCACAAATTTACTTGGAAATGTGCGTATAATAACTCCCCATGCTAATGAACGTTGTAAACTTCAAGCAACCACTGAGATATACTACATTTTTAATGAGTGAAAATTATCTACCCCACACCTGACGTCAGAGACCATCTCATTTACATATCAAACAAACTGAGATATTTCAAAAACGAAGTAAAATACGGAAAAGTTGTAAAAGGTGTCATTTTACGAGTTCTTTCATATTAGACAAACTTAATTTTTGTTGCCAATGTCCTTTAATTGTATTACTTTTTCGTACGTAACATCAACAAATCGAGAAGCCGCCATTTTTAAATCGCTGAAAATGTTGTAGTCACCTCGCGCGAGGTGACTATAGCAAATTAATATAATTTCTGAGCTTAAACGAGTTCTGATTGGCTGACTGGCCAGTAACTCTGAGACGATAGTCACTATCACTTCACTAGAAATCATACTTGAAAAAGTGTTTTTTGTAACCAGACTATAGTTATTCGTTCCAGTGCCCTCTCGGAATTATTTTTCAAAATGGCGACTATATTATAACTAAAAAATCGTAGAAAAGGCTCAAAAACTTAGCATAAAGACATTGAATATATCAGATTTCTCTCAATATAGAACTGGCCCTTTTATCGTATAATTATTTGTATTTTTACGTCCGTTTTGATCGTTAGTGTGTTTTTGAAAGCTGTCAAGCGTGAAGAAAACATCGAGCATAACACAGTTCTAACTGTCTGTTTAAAACTTCTCCATTGAATATTCAGTTCAAGCCTGAAATTATACTAAAACAATTAGTCACCTCAGTCGCGGTGATTATCGTTATATTTACCTCGCCGCTTCGCGGCTCGGTAAATATTCAACGGTAGTCACATCGACTTCAGTGACTAATTGTTAAATAGAAACACTGCTTTTAGGTAATCAGAACATACCTTTCAAAATATTATTTTATAACTTATTACACAAAATATGTTGCAATAAGATAAATTTCATACCAATAAAGTGTTTTTGAATGTCGGTGAATATAAATCTGTAACAGCTGCAGCAATTCTTTGACTCCCACCAAGCGCTACAACTGAGGTTGACATGCTGGTTTGTTGATACCTTGATGATGTGCCTGTGTCACTGCTGTGGCGTGCACCTACGCTTGCAAACAGGGTGTTAAATTCCATCTCAGCCTCCAATGCAAATTGTAATTTATTAGACGTCAACCTTCCTTCTTGGAGCTTTCGTATTTCAAGCTGACCACCAAACTTAGCAGACTTGATATAATGTGTTCCCCATCGTAAAATGAAATCCTCTGGAACAATAAAGTGAATCGTAAAATTCAGCTTTTACTGTGCAAGTACTGCAATGTTTTGCGTTCGACAAAGGAGAACGACTCCAGATCTGGTGCAGGTTTTTAATTGTTTGGCATTTGCACTGCCTCAAGCGTGCAAATCAAATATAATAACCAAACGATTACGAATAGCTGAAGTAGAATGTGGTTGAAATTATTTAAACTCGCGAATAAGACAAGTTTTGTCTTTTAAGGATCATCAGTAAGAACTTAGCGGACAATATAAAATGAGGAACTTACGAAATTTAGAGGGCGCTCCTGGTAAGAAATACGATGTTGGTAGACTCGTAAACTCTCGAAGGAAACTGCGAGACAAGTCTTGTGGCTTGACTTCGTCCTTAAAGATTTCGTACCTATGAAAAGAGAGTCAAAATAATAGGAGTAGTATAGAGAGTGCGATTGGTGGGATTGGAGTGCGGGTGACACTTTTTGCATCACGCATGACGTCAACATTTTAAATGTTTTATGTTAGTATATGCATATAAACAATGTTTATTATGTATCCTAGCAACATAGGATATGTCATGGACAGGAAAGCGTTTGCCCAAAGACGTCGAAGCGATTATATACCATAACAAGTGAAATTCGACATTGTATCATGAGACAATGTATTGAATGATAGATTCGTTCATGTTAAAGTTTTATTTCTTCTCAATATCGGATTTCTTCTCAACATGAGAAAAATTCAACGTGAGACGTCGAAGGAAGACGTTTGAAATGTTAAGGAATGGTGTTTTGACCGAAGCGAAGATCGTTGAAGCATTTGTGAAATATCAGTAACATGGCATTAGACATATTGAGATAATTAAAATTGCGTTTGTGTGAGGTCTCTTAGTTTATATTTGTAAGAGCCGGAAATACGAAATTTATCACATTGAAATTTATCACATACGGCGAAATTTATCACATCGTTTATCATTGCGATTTGAATTTTTTTACTCTTGACATTGTAAAAATATTAATTTCAGTGAACTTTTTTTGTGAAATCATGTTGTTTCGTGACAATAATGCAACATTTCCATGGCCTGCGTCCAATTTCTTACTCAGGCCCTGCGTTCCTTTTGGACTGCAGAGCCAAGAAACGAAAGTTCTGGGATAATCCATCGCAAGAAGTAATTTGATTGGCTAGTTGTGATTAAATTAATTCATGCTATCCCTCATAAATACAGAAATCAGTGACATGCACTGTAAAACACAAACGGTAATGTCTAAGAAAACTAAAAAAAATCCGTTTGTGTTTGCGACGTTCCCACCTTTTTTCGTGTCTATCTCTTTGGTAATAGAGCAAAAAGAAAAAGGATTTGAAAAAGAAATTTGAGCAAATTATTGTTGATATTTAATTAAATATATAAATTTTCCTTCCGGCGATGGATTATCCCCACTGATCTCTAAATAAAGACTGGATCGAGCAACTATTGTTCAGAAAAAGAAGCCGGAAGTAGCTCGTGGCGGCCATCTTGTTGGTACTACGTTATGTAGTTTTACTATTGGCGACAGATACTGTCTGTCTCTGATCTTTTAAGATGCTAAAATGAAACAGTTGTCCAAGGTTTTCCCATAATATAAAACACAAACTACGGCTATATAACAGTTACTATGACGTGGATTCGATCTTATTTGGATGAAAGGCTTCAGTGTGTCTCCTTATCTGGTGTTCAATCTGAAACACAGAAAATCCCTCATGGGATACCTCAAGGTTCAATTTTAGGCCATTATTTTTTATTATTTTTATAAATGATTTACCACTGGAGATAGATAGATGCTGACTATTGTGACATTAAACAGTTGGAGAAATCTTTGAGTGAGTCCATTTCAAATGTATCCACCTGGGTAACTGCAAGTAAACTGCCATTAAATGAAATGAAAACGAAAGCATTACTTATTACGGGGAAACGTCTTGACAAGAAGATGGCACCAAATGATACACAGCTCCAAATATCTCTTGATGACAAACCTCTTTTTCAAGTGTAACACTACTTGGGCTGGAAATCGACCAGAAGTTAACTTTTTGTGAACATATTGACAAATTATGCAAAAAACTTGCAAAGCGTATTGGTATTTTGAACAAAATTAAGTGTTATCTTCCAGTAGATCAGAGATTGTTATATTATAATTCAGTAATTAAGACTGTTATAACGTATGTAAGTGTTGTATGGTCAAGTCGCAGCAGTAAAGTCAACTTAACTAGAATTTTAAGGCTGCAAAAGAGATCTGCACGAATTATTTTAGATGCACATCCTCGTTCACCATCAGTCCCACTGTTTAATGAGTTAAAGTGGTTACCATTTTATGAACAAATTAAAGTAGATAAATGTGCATTAGCTTTTAAGCGATTACATAGAAACATAGCTCCTTATCTTATTGAACTTTTAAAAACAAATAGTGAGGTTCATTCCAGAAGAACAAGATATGCTGACTTAAATGGCATGTTGTAAAACGCGGACTGGACTGGACTGGACTCGTGGACTGGACTGGACTTGTAAAACGCGGACTTGTAAAACGCGGACTGGACTTGTAAAACGCGGACTGGACTTGTATAAAACGCGGACTTGTAAAACGCGGACTTGTAAAACGCGGACTTGTAAAACGCGTTTACATTTGTAATGTTTTTGAGGCTGCACATTGCTTCGAACTTTCTTTGACGAGGCAGTTAAAATTTCATTTCCATAAAAACTTGATTGACAGGTTTTCTCTATTTGCATTTTTTCCAATCAGATTAAAATCATTTGTCATTAAATTCTTTGTCGAGTTGTCGTATACCCAGCGGCCGCGGAAGCTATTTTGAAGTGGGGGAAAATTTTGAAATTTAGGGCCTCCTGAAATGGCTAGAAATGCCTCCTTTTTGCTAAAATAGCTTCAAACAGCTTTCAATTTTTGATCAATTTAATGGTGTTAAATCACACAGTTTCTATGCAGAAGTTTTTATTTTGCTATATTACAGTTTATGACTTGTTTTGTATATAGATTTATAATGAACTTCAAAAGATTTATGTACAAAAATAAGCTTGAAAATGGAAGGGAAAACGGAACAATGGAAACAAAACTTAACTATTATTAGTATAGGTAATACGAGTGATATTTGACAAATTTTCAAATATTACGAGTAGTGTAAATCCTTAATTGCACTCGCTATCATACGATTACTTGTTTATTATTTCCATGACAAAATTACGTTAATTAAATAATTGCACTCTCATTTATTGCACTCGAGTGCAATTAATGATTTATTGCACTCCTATCAGTCAATCAGAATCCAGTAATTTTGTCATGTTTATAATAAACTATGGAATACAGTTCAAAGTACAGTTATACTCATTCATCATTGTGAGGGCTTGTAAGTGCATTATGAAGTACTTAATTTAGTCACTCGACGAGAAGTCATTTACAGTAAACGTTCCAAAAAGCCTCTTACGATTCTCATTGAAAAATCAATTTTGTCTGTGCGCCGGACATGACATTCTTTTAAATAAATTATCTTGCTATAGGGTTTCAAAAATAAGACCATTGAACTTTTCCGCAATTATTTAAAGTGCCCCTAACCTCAAAAATTTTTATTGTCTTATTTGGAAGAACTTTTAAAATGATAAAATAACTTCTTTTGAAGATTTTCACTTCTTTGCTTTCTTTTTGAGATAAAAATATCTGGAATTTCGTCAACATGCATAATGAGTTATCAGAGAATGTTATATATCTTTGCGTTAATGAAATAAAAGCACTAAAGTGTGAATAACACGTGTGTGCTTTTCTCCCACAACACCAAACCTCTTGATTTTAAAGGATTTCGTTCGAGAATGAAAGAGATATACACATTTCTCCAATAAGTCATTATTGCATGTGTGACGAAATTCCAGACATTTGCATATCAAACAAACTGATATATATCTCAAAAAGAAAGCAAAGAAACGAAAATCTTCAAAAGAAGTTACTTTATCATTTTAAAAGTTCTTCCAAACAAGACAATAAAACATTTTGAGGTTATGGGCACTTTAACTAAACGTACTCAAATAACATTTGTTAACAATATTCCATCTGATAACACTGATATAACATGTGGAGTTCCTCAAGGTATACATTAATGATTTACCGCATTGCAGCAATCTGATATCTGATGGTCATCTATATGTCGATGATACCAGTTTGACATATGCGGATAGACATTAATCAACTTTTCTCCGTTATGAATAACGACTTACTTACACTTAAAAACTGGCTTAACATGAATTAACTCAGTTTAAACGCACTTAAAACGAAATGTATGTTTATCGCTACTCGACAAAAAATAGCTACCTTACCAAATCAACCTGATATTTTCATCGATGGCAATCAAATTAAACGAGTAAAGAAGTATAAATGCTTAGGTTTGGAGCTTGACGAGTGCTTGATGTGGGATGATCATGTTTCGAAGATCATTTCGAAAGTGGCCAAAGTTATTGGAGTCTTTAGGTTATTAAAATCATTTCTCTCATGTCCAATCCTCATCTTAATTTATAAATCCTTAATTCAACCACATTTCGACTATTGTAGCAGTGTTTGGGGTAACTTAGGTTAAGGTCTGGGACATAAACTTCAACAATTACAAAACAGGGCCGCTCGTATTATCAATGGATCAGACCATAGTGTACGGTCACATGAAATTCTGACCGAAGTAAATTGGTTCAATCGATCTAGAAGAAAGATGGTCTCAGCAATTCAAAATGCTCATGTATAAAACAATCAATAAAATGGAACAAGAATATCTTTCTAACAAATTTACTTCAGTTAATTCGGTTCATAGTCATAATTTACGAGGTTCAGATTCTAAACGTTTTGTTCCGGGACCTTTAACTAAGGCACTCAAGAGAAGCTTTACATACCGAGGAACTGTGCTGTGGAATAGCTTAACTGTGGAGGCAATCAATGCTAAATCATTTGCTGATTTTAAATTATATGTATATATATATATATATATATATATATATATATATATATATATATATATATATATATATATATATATATATATATATATATATATATATATATATATATATATATATATATATATATATATATATATATATATATATATATATATATATATATATATATATATATATATATATATATATATATATATATATATATATATATCATAATATATTTGGCAAGTTTCGCCAAATATATTATTATCCCGCTCTACCTATAATGGTATTGAGCGCTCTCAAACCATTCGCCAATATCGTGACTCTTTTGTTACCTTCCATTCTTGGTATATATATATATATATATATATATATATATATATATATATATATATATATATATATATATATATATATATATATATATATATATATATATATATATAAAATGAATGTTAACGTGAATGTATATAATATTATTAAGTAATTATGTATTATTTTCATTAGTTATCTTGTATTAGTTAGTTAATATAGGGAAGAGCACGTTATGTGAATTGGACTCCGTGTTCTAAATAACATATTGTCGTATGAATCATATATTGAATAAAGAAAAGGCGTAATAAACTCGTTAAAAAATACGGAAAAAGCATAATATCAACAAAATTGCGTTCATCCGCGTTTTGTACTTTTATCCGTATCCGCGTTTTGTACTTTTATCTGTATCCGCGTTTTGAAAAATCTTGGTCGTCGCTAAATCTTCAAAATCTTCAAAATCTTGGTCGTCGCTACATAAGCGTCGAAGACGCAAGAATTGAGAGTAAGGGATGGATTGCTTATTGTGGTTGGGATGAGAGGAAGAAAATAGAAGATAAACTGAACGTGAACTTCGGAGTTTGGATGAAATCATCAACAAAGTTGATGAACTGCTCTAAAAGGACACGCGAGCACGACGCTATTCCTAAACAATCATCGATAAATCCTCCGAAGAAATCAGGAAAACGACCTGTGTATCGTTCAAAGACCTGTTTTTCAACATAACCATGCAACAAATTTAAGTTAGACTGGATCGAGCAACTATTGTTCAGAAAACGAAGCCGGAAGTAGCACGTGGCGGCCATCTTGTTGGCACCACGTTATATAGTTTTACTATTGGCGATAGAGACTATCTATCTATGATCATTTAAGAAAAAAATTAAATATTAAAAAAAATGAATCAGTTGTCCAAGGTTTTCCCATAATATAAAACACAAACTACGGCTATATAACATTAACTATGAAGTCGGAATTAGCGTGTGGCGGCCATATTGGAATGCAGATCACGGTATTTATTTATTTATTTTCGTTCGCCAACATATACAATTTCAAAATACTAATTATATATGCCAGGAATTCCATGCAAGAAATACATAAATACGATTAAAAGAACAAAGGCAAATACAGACCTTACTCCAAAATGGCGGCCAATTTAGTGTTCTTTTATCTGCATTTAAATTAGCCCTTGTAGCCTTGTTTCAGAAGAAAAATTATTTTCAATTTCGTACACAATAACGAGATTATAAGGGCTAACTTATATGCATATAAAAGAATATTAAATTGGTAGCCATTTTGGAATAAGGTATATAATCTAATAAGTAAGGTATCAATGGGACGACAAAACACGGCATAAAATAACAGCTGATTTGAAGGTTCTATGATCAATATCATAGGTAGATTTTAGTAAGTCAAAATAAAGATAAAAAGTCGACAAAGCTAATGTACCTGTATAGAGGTTCTCAAATCAAGCTTTATGCTATGATTTGCAGTTAGTTCGCTAAGGTTTCTTGAATTGTTTGAAGTGCTAAGCTGATTAATCAATGTTTTGTTTAAGATTCTCCATTTCTGGTTATTTTATTCAATATGAAAACAATTAATATATTATTTCATAAAATTTAAAATGCCGTGTGATGGCCTGAAAAATAGGGGCCTGAAACTGTCCATATTTGGCCCTTTACTTTCTGAACCAATCACTGAGGTAAGCATTCCAGTTATATAGAGTTCGATGAGTTTGCCTTCATATTCCACACATTTTTACTTTACATTAATTGTCCATTTCCTGAAATATATTGGGTACTGAATGTCCTGTCACGACAGGAAAAGCTAGAAAAGCGAATTAATTACTCACCTGTCTAAATCAATATCAAAAAGAGCAAGGTTCATTTGTTTAGTGACACCCAAGGAGAAGCCAAAAGCAGACTTGACACCAGCGTGAAAACCCAAAATTGAACCTGATGCACCAGACTGAGTTTGCAGATAGTTTCGGTATTCTGAACGTGACGAGAAAATTTTCATAGTTGCGCTGGTCTCGTAGATTCCATGAACGTTCATGGTGTCAGGGACCTGGAAATTGTCGTAACTATAAAATTACACATCATTAATATTAATACTAGAAATACCAGTACGTAACAACCCCTCGCCCGTTTACTGTTTGACGTTTATACGGTGCTGTCGCAGTTATATTTCTCAGAAATAGATAGAAATACGTATCTACAGAAACCCTTCCCCGCGCCCCTGTTCTACCCGACTAGAGTTTCACCCTAACTCCCCTGCCGGGATTTCGCACATCCATGGTCCCTAGACCTCGCACGCCGTGTATTTGTAGATCAAAAATCGCAAAAGGTCGTAGATTTTGACCGTTGTCTCGGTTAATATTTAACCGATTTTAATTCTGAAAACAGTTTGGAATTACCGAGTCTATATACATATAACCTACGTGTTTAGCATTCATCAAAACAGTGGATAGTGCTGATTGGTTTCACCTATTCTCTGTTTTGCGAACAAGATGGCGTTGTTCTCGTGAACGTTTGTCTTTTTTTCTTTTTTAAACATAGACGTACCAGGCGGGGCAGGGGGCGACGTTTTAAAAATGAAAATTTTGGGAACTTTTTGAAGAATGAAAAATTTATATTTTAACTGTTTTAATATTAAAGTAATATGTTTTAAGATTAGTTGTTTTGCAGTTGCCAATTGATAACCCAATTGGTAACCCAATCAGTATAAATATACTGTAATCCTTAGGGGCCTTGCAATATATTAACAACTAACATATTTTATAAATTAGAACAAAGAAAAATTAAAAATAGGTAAAAACAAAATAAAAATAATATCCTTCATACATTATTCATTAAAAACTTTATGACCAGCCAACCAGCAGAACCATGGCAGGAAGTATCGACGGATCTTAAGGATCATTTAGATCTGAGGCGACTTCAAGATCAATCGCTACATAGGAGTTGTACTGGACCTCCTAACACTAAAGCGGCAGAAATGATTCCACTACCCAACAAGATAGCAAAAACTGTTGCGGATGATTTGGTTACCCAAGAGTTTTGCGACATGGCATCCCTGAGTCCATCCTCACCGACAGAAGACTGGAGTTTGACAATACGACCGTGCAGACCCTAGCAGATGAACTATAATGAGAATAAGCTCTCGTCGCCCTCAAGCAAATGGAACAGTAGAACGATTAAACAGAACTATGGTCGAGCAGGATAACGATCGGGACTGGGATTAGCGCGTCCCATTTGTAAGGTTCACCTATCAAAATCAGGAACACTCTGCAACCGGATACTCACCATTATATCTGATCTATCGACGACATCTGAGAACACCGGCGCTATAGAGTTAAAGCGAAAATCGAAACCTACCAAACCTCGAAAGTGGGCCACTAAACAAGCGCAGAATCTCAAGAAGGTCCAGGAAGAAAGTATCGCCAGGGATTTAGAGAATGAGAGACAGCGGGTCAGGACAAGTAGAAAGATTGGTGATATGATAAGGTACAAGGTTGGAGAACGGGTACTGATATATGCTCCACCCAAACCAGGAAGATCCTCGTCGTTGTAGAAGTTATGGAAAGGGACCATATATAGTAATGCAATGCCGCGAAGGCAATACCTACAGGCTGAAATCTGCGGACAATTTCCGGAAGAGGGTAATTCGATCAATTACAACCAGTCAAACCGAGGCCTGATCACCTACGAGATCAAGCAAGACAAAGCAGAGCGATGGGGAGACCCAACCAGCGGGACAAATCCAAAGCCCTCAACCATGCAGCAACAGCGTCAAACCAGTAAACTAGTGCATCCTTCATTCCCAATCACTGCAAAAAGTTGAGAAGCGTAACAGCGAAGTTGACATAAGAGGGGAATAACGCGTCGTTGAGAAAAACAAACATCTGCCAATAAATTGAGAAAACGGTGAACAAAGACGAATATATTCAAAGGAAGAAGAGCAAACCCCAGCGTTTCGGGGAGTGGACCTGCGATATCGATGGCGTCAGGTGACTATATAGTGACATTGTAAAATATCAATGTTAGAAAAATTAAGTTCAGTTCTGTTATAAATAAGAAAGGCAGTGTAAGTATATAAGTAGACTGTCCAGCAGCAACTCAGGAGACGGTTAATACTTTTTATTATATGGCACAAGCTACTTCCAGTGAAATTGCGTGATCTGATTGGCTGAGAGACGTCACGTGCCGGTCCGTTATTTTCCGTAATGGACCGGTCCGGATTACGGATTTTGTCAGTCATTTTGTTTACAAAGGAGCGAACAACGATAGGAAACTTTGAAAAGTAGTAAAAATTGAACGAATTTAGTAAATTAAGCACTGAATCATGTGCGAGTCGGACGATGAACAATCTAAAAGAGAGTCTTACTATCATGAAAGCAATAGAAGAACAAGAACAAGATTGAAAATGGCGATTTTGTCACTCAAAACGTATGTAAAGTATGTTCTTTTAAAAAAGCCATGCCATATAATAAACCTCTTATTAACCTCGATCGCTTGGTCATTACGGGAAAATATCAGACCTCGGTCTTTATGTACGAACCTCGCCCTACGGGCTCGGTCCGTACTGTCAAGACCTCGGTCTGATATTTTCCCGTAATGACCGCGCTCTCGGTTAATAAGAAGTTAATCTTGCAGGATATAGCGAAACCCTAACCCTAGTCTCTTGTTTAGTGGCATGGATTCGGTATATTCTGCAAGATTAGGTACTTACCCAGGAGACGAAGAGAAAGCTGCGAGATTAGAGTGTTATAGACATTAAAAAGATAATATATTTGTTGAAATTACAATACAATGCTCGATCCTCGACATCTGATAATTATTACGTAAAAAAATCGAGACTTCAGCTACATAAACATGCTTTCTCCAGTGTTGGTGTTAGACTGTAGAATTTGATCCCGAACCAATTAAGACAATTAACTAAAAAGTAATTTAAAAACAATTAAATAAACGCTGTTTGAAATTGATTACGAGACGAAGATTCGTATATTAAAATACCCATGATTATTTCCAAAATTAAAACAAGCTTTTAAAGTCGAACACAACCCGTAAACGTGAGTGTGTTTCTTAGGGTAGTAGACCCTGAAGTGTGGAATATACCACAGCTTTCCAGTATATATAGGTATACGGCGTGGCCTCTGTCAAACACTTTACACAATAAGTTGAAGTATAGACTTCCTCTATCCGTGGTTTCTTTTTGAGTGTCCGCAGAAGGCTGTTCAAACAACCAACGGCTTGCTCATGGTTGTTTAGCATTACCGGCTTTGCGGAACGGAAAGTAGAGGGTTAATTACCCAGTTGCTGTTCTCGTTCTTATAAATGTTTCTCTCCATAATGCCAAGGAACTTTCGATCTTCCAACGAGAGGTCTATTTCGTCATCATTCTTCATTGTACGGTAGACGTCTTTTGTTTGGTGTGTTCACCGTAACTTTCTTTTACGTATTCTCTATTCTTTTACGTATTCTCTATTCTTTTACGTATTCTCTCTAGACAATGTGGTGCGTCGTGTAGTGATGTGGAATAGTCCTCCGATTCTGTTTAAGCATACTTGTCCTGAAATTGTCCATTCTATGTCCAGCTTTTGGGGCCATGGGGCTCCTTTCGGTCTATCTCTCCCGATCAATATCTGGACTTTCGCTTGAGTGTCTAGAACAGGTATCTCGTCAGCGATCTCTTGAAGGCGATCGAACTTTCTTGCTATTTCTGGTGTTAGTATTTCGTTTTTACCTGAGGTATATGGTCGCACTCTATCACGAGGTTTGGAAGCTTTGAGATCTTTGCCATGCATTGGCAGTGATTGCTAGTCCCGGAACGCGGCGACCATATACTTGATAGAATTGCTTCCGCTGCCGACGTAGATGGGAAATATTTCTCGCCGGGCCCTCAATCCTCAGCTAATTCGCTAAATGAGGACTGATCAGCGACGCATTTACTCTGATAGTCTATAATCGCGTATATGCGGTAGGGCTCGGATTTTTGCCGCGGCGAGATTATCACCCTTGCCTCTGGTGCCGGGCGAGGGGACAATTAAACTGAATGCAGAATTTGTTAGCCTGCAAAACTCGCGTGGAAGTAATTGGAGTATGTCTTTGAAAATGTTTCAGATACTCACAAGGAGTCGCCACTACACGATCTCTGTATGATGCTCATTTTCCTCGACTCTGGGCTGTAGTGTCCACGTCCATCAAAGCCAACACCAATAAACGCAGCACCATCGATCATATTCTACCAAGAATGTGAAAAATGTGATTTTTTATTCATTTACATCAAAATTGCATTACAATTAATAGTCCAGTCAATCTACGGTTTAACATCAAACAAAATTGCAAAATAAATGATTTTATCTTCTTCATTACCTTGATACATTCGGAAATAACATACCAAAAGTCCCTGGAAATCAACCTAGTGGAAAGTTTAAAAAATCAAGTTTTTCTTACAATTTACCTAAAAAAGCACAATTCTTTAAAAAAAGTGAAATTTCAAGTTCACGTTTATCAAATATTACCTATGTCTTTAGAAAGTTCTCAAAAACCTATATGAAGGAGATTTAAGCGGCTAATACAATTTTCTAAGCCCATTTTGAGTTATTCGCTCAAGAAAAGTGGAAAATGCCACAACATGCTGGTTTTTTAGCAGGTTTAACCTTACGTAACTCAAAATTGGCCTGGAAAATTGTATTACCCACATAAATGTCCTTCATATTGTTTTTTGAGAACTTTCTAACGTCGACATAGGTGATATTTGGTAAAAGTGAACTTGAAATTTCATTTTTTAAAGGATGGTGCTTTTGTAGTTAAATTGTAATAAAAACCGGATTTTCTGAACTTTCCACTAAGGTTCATTGATTTCTAGGGAATGTATGTAGGAAAGCTAAAACAATTTCTGTTGTAATTTGTTGAAGTTGAACCTTTATATTTCAGGTAGATTGACTGGACTATAAATACATATTACAAAACAAACTAAAATAGGACAATAATCAGAAACTAGTAACATCTTAACAACAGGAAGAATGATGAGGGCGAGCCAACGTGCACGAAGTTCCAACAAACTGAACAAAGCGAACGCCATAAATATAATAAGCTAACTTATAGTGAGCTACCTAAATAACAGTATTGTCAGTTGCATATATCAAGTAGTGTTGACATATCAAGCACATAATAGATATTATATTAACTATAAGGATTGTATTTAATTAAAGGCTTGACAGAAATTGATGAAAAACATGAGTGCTTAACTGACCTCACAGGCTGTTGCGACGTCTAATGAATTAAAGCAAGGATCTCCAGCCTGGTACCCAGTGCCCCAGCAGCCGTTCATTAGCACGTTTCCAAGGCCTGCTGGATAGGCATAAGAAGATTCTTGTTTTTCATTGCTGGATGCCGTTGGTGATTCATTATCCACTTCGGCATTAATGTGATACCCTGGAGGTGCAAACATGTCCTCATTTTGCCAACCTTTTTCAGTAAAAATGTTGAGTTTGATCTACACAAGAAACGTTTTGTTCCATAAACAAGTGTTAGATTTAAGATCAATCAAGCGTTGATCGAACACTGATTATATTATTAAGTATATAATATTATGTTAACGTACCTTTTTATTTAGAAATGCTGCTGACTTATTTTTTGCTCCTTCAATAATTTGCTGTTGTTTATCAATCATATCTCCAACAACTTCAATTCCCTTTGCAATCACATTCTCGTTGCTCAGTATTGCCTTAGCTGCTGCTGATATTACGAGCGGGGGAACACGTTTAGAACCAGTCAATGTCGTACTTGCATCATCATTAAAGTCATCAATATGCTTGTTTACTTTTTTATAAAAAGGATAAGAAATTGATACAATAACATTAATCGACATTACTCAGTGGACGGAAAATTGTAGACTCGAACGGGATATGAACTCGCGTCAATTGAGAACATGGTGTGTGAAGTTGATCGTCCAGGTTGTTGTAATCTTGAAAACGTTGTTGTTGGTGAATGACGTTTCGGCGGCCTCAGCGGCGGTCATCTTCAGAATCAAGTGATCTTGACTCTGAAGATGCAGACAGCCGCTGAGGCCGTCGAAACGTCAGTCACCAACATTAGTCTTTCTCAAGACTACAACAACCTGGACGATCAACGATACTCAGCTAGGTTAAAACCATTTACTTTGAGAACAGTGTGCTAATTTTTAACCATTTAAGTGCACGAAATATTTTCGCGACAACTTAAAGCTTAAGCATGTGTAGTGTTTCGATTCTATTTCAGAATCATACTCAGTCTCAGGTAACATGATAATTAATCAACATGATTAACCTATTTCCCGGCCTATAACCGGAAAGAAACGTTCTGTTTCTTCTCTATCCAGTGTTCTATCACATAATCATTTCACCAAATACCCTATTTCCTTCTCTGATTTTAAAATCCTCACCTCTGCAACATCTAAATTTGAATTACTTCCAAGAGAAAGTCTTATGATTTCCAAATTCAAACCCAGTCTTAATCGGCTAATATCAGCTCTATACTACTTTCATTATTCTAATCTCTCTTCCGCTATTAATAACTTAACCTTAACATATACCCTATATGTAATATAATACAATAATTGTTTTGATTTTCAAATTTTAAACTTTAAATTTTTACCGTTTGTAATCTTTACCGTTATCTAGTTGACTGTTTATCTATTTGACCGTTTATGTAATCTTATACTTACTTTATATTTGAATATGTATCCAATTATATATACATATATATAAGCTCTGCTCTGATGATGTTGTGATATACAACAAAACGTTAGCTATAATAAAATGTTCGACTGAAATGCTGTGCCTAAAAGTTATTTTAAGGTAGCAATTGGGTTATCCGGCATCGCGTCGTAAAAAACCTTGCATCGCGCCCCTATTAATGCGATCACAACATAGAAAACAGTATTAAAATCCTAATTTTATTGCGGGCGAATTGTTCAATTGTTTTATTTACTGAAAGAAAAAAATAAGAGTGTTGGGTTCGTCTGGTTAAAGTAATTTGGAATTTAATTTATGGTTATCCAGTTTATACCGTTGTAACCTCCGATAAATGACCAGCAAAAACGTGTCGGCGATTTTTGACACGTTGCGTGTTTTCGTTTTTATTGCGTTTTGAATTTAAAAGATATGAAATATGTTGTGACTCCCATTAAAATCATTATTAAAAATTGAACGAAACGGAATTTCAAAAATCGCTGACACGTTTTTGCTGGTCATTTATCGGAGGTTACAACGGTATAAACTGGAAAACCATAAATTAAATTCCAAATTACTTTAACCAGACGAACCCAACACACTTATTTTTTCTTTCAGTAAATAAAACAATTGAACAATTCACCCCCAATAAAATTTGGTTTTAACACTGTTTTCTATGATCAATTTGCATTAAATTGATGTATAACAAGTTGTGATCGCATTAATAGGGGTGCGATGCAAGGTTTTTACGACGTGATGACGGATAACCCAATTGCTACCTTAAATTATGATTAATCTACACTACTGGAGTCGACGGGAAATTGTTGACTCGTAAATCTTTGACACCATAGCTCAACTTGTAGAGCAGCGGGTTGTGATCGCGAATGTGCTAGTAGTCAAATCCCGCTATAGTCAAGAATTTTCTGTCAATTCAGTAGTGTAGGTTAATCATGTGGATTAATTTTCATGTTACCCTGAGGATGATTCTTATATAAAATTTATACAATATTAATGATTTATAACCAGGAATTATTAAAGAACCACATCTTACAAAAGTACGAAAAATCAAATGGTCTTAATTACCTTCCGCTGGACCATGTACTGGAGGAGAATGATTCGTCTTAGGTTTAACAATTTGAGCAAATGGAACTTCTTTGGATTTTCTATGGATTTTTAATGGGTTTTCTGACAACCCGAAAAATGGAAGCTGTCCTTTTATTGAAGCAGTTCGACGTTGCTGCTGTTGCTCGGGTGTTTGATGGGAATGTAGTTTGAGCGGTTTCATTTTATAGATATGGTTGGGAAAATGTTTGCCGGTTGGACGCCTTTCTTTAGATGACGGGACTTGTTTCCGAGCTGTGCTTCCTAATAGGAAAAGAGAGAGAAAAAGATAAAGGGAAATTGCAGTTCCGAACCGTTAGGATTTGTTTGAATTAGGGTTTGAGTAAGTGATAGATCAATAAAAACGTAGAGTTCTGCGTATGCAGTGGTTTGGATACAATAAAGCGAACAAATACCGTGATTCAGTATTTCATTAGCTAAAAATCTCGTCAATTCACCATCTTTTGGTAGATTAGCCCATTCAGCACAGCACAATGCTGGTATCCATAGGATTGGCGTTAAGATTATTCGGTTTCAGATTCGCCACGAAAAATTACTCAATTTGCAACATTTCTTACAAAAACGTAGGATCATATTATTAAGGTGAAATGTGTACAAATTATTACATATTTGGGTGTCTAGTACAGTGCATTGACTTTTTAAATCTTAAATTGAAAAGTAATTCAATTCAAAATCCAGTTCAATGCTGCAGAGCATTGTATTTTGGGCAAACGCGCCGTCATTTACACACGTGCATCTCGGAACACATGGTAGTCTCTGCTTTAACGGGAAAGAAACTGTCTCAGCCTTCACTTTCAAACATTCGATGTCAAT
This sequence comes from Chrysogorgia sp. JL179-B06, assembly GCA_035772405.1. NCBI lineage: Eukaryota > Metazoa > Cnidaria > Anthozoa > Scleralcyonacea > Chrysogorgiidae > Chrysogorgia > Chrysogorgia sp. JL179-B06. The sequence continues at coordinate 6,385,974 of JAYKKM010000428.1, forward strand.
CTCTAATATTCATTATATATATATATATATATATATATATATATATATATATATAATACAAATATTAAAAAATGACTTTCAGACCGCTTGGAATTACGCGGGAAACTCTGCGAGGTAAATGAAATTTTCCGAGAGTAGTAAAAAGTATAGAGTTCTGCGTAGAACGTGTTTTGGACATATAGCAAAGTGAAAAGCTGGTGAACTGCCAAGATTTTTAGTAACGAAATACTGACGTTTCGCGCGGAGCATTTCATCAGAGTAAGGCGAGATGAAATAAAATAAATAGGGCTTATATATATACCAAAAGGGTGTCATTGCAAGTAGAACGTAGCCAATCAAATGCACGGGAGATAAACAATGCTAAAAGTTAAATCATTTGCTATTTTTACAGTCAATCAACAAACAGACTGAGGGGGTTGGAGAAATGACCGGTCCAATATTCAAAGGGATTATGCGATAGTAAAGCGGTAAGAAACAAAAACTTGAAAAATAATGAAAGTGCATTAGCTAATAATAAAAACGTTCCTCGTAAACTAAAATAACAAAAAAACTTGTAGCAAATTAAATAAAAGAAAAACCTCAGGGAGGCAGCACACTATTCTTGACACTTCTTGGGTTTCCTGTGCGTAACTCGTGCTCACTCTCTTTGCCGAGCTATGTATATAGCCGACGTTCGAGCTTGAGTTTGTCTGGACGCATTTTCCGGGGGGCACGGGGGGCACTTACTAGGGAAACTAGGGAAAACTGCGCATGTTCTATTTGCACGCTGTCTTCCCAAACTACAGAAACATTGCTTCTCTGCTTTCACGGTAAGAATAACCAGGTATAACCAGTTATCGAGTAGTTGACACTAAAATCGACTCCGCTGTTTTGTCTGTTTTCGCTTGCTTATGAACTGCCGAAATTCCAGAGTATTTGAGAGCATGTGGACAAGAATCCCGATTACCCGATATTTCGATAACAAACGCAATCGCTGTATGTTTCTTATTTGTATCGTCTTTAGTCGACGGCTTCAGTACTTTCATATTGACGACGAAATTAAAATATAATTTGGCCGCCATCTTCAAAAACAGTATCGTAATTTAACCCAAATACGTCGAACGTTTTCTTGACAAATAATCAACTCTACAAGCTCTCTTAAACCTTAAAACAAAGATAATTTATCTGTCTACAATATACGTAAACGTTATTGTGCTACCTTACTTAGTCGTTTTTAAAAAAGCGCAATATCGAACATGCCTTGATATTCGTGATATGTCATTCGTCAAGCGCGGGATTTCCACAGAGCGCTTTCATTTAAATTTTAAAAGTACTTTTACATGCCTGTAGCTGCTGCACAAGTTAAAGTGGATGTGACATTAGTTTCTATTGAAAAAACAAAGCTGTACACGGTTCAACATAGTTCGCAGTTCGACATTGTTTACATTTAGATATCCAATTGTCTAAATTTAATACTATCATTGCTTACAATATATTAGCTTTTACTTCAATATAAACATAGCTCATTCCGTCATTCGTTGCCTTTCAAATTGCGGTATATTCATACGTTGTGCTGCCGGTTGCGTACTTTTACATACTTTATTTTATTTATTTTATTTTATTTAGTCATACAGTCATACACAAGACCAAGTAACCGGTAGTCCGAGTTAACGCCTATTTCCGTTCGTTTGTTCGATTTGAAATATGACCGCACGACCGCCAGCAAATGTTACAAACGTGAAGTTCGATTTGGCAGAAATGTCGCTTGATCATGGAAAATTTATGGCTTGCTCTTTCGAGTAAATGTTGTTCGAATTAGATGTATGGCGTTCAAACATTGAATTTTGACATAAACGCGCCATATGATTACCGTATGTTATTTTAATATTACAAGGCTATATGATCGCCTTCATATGTGGTGTAGATTCTACAGTCTATTTTATCCTCTATATGCTATAGAAATTTCTGGCATCATTGTGCTGGCATGTCTGATCAGTGATCCTGAACACTGCTCCAACCTCGTACCATGCATGAACTGCTCCTGTCAGTCCAGAGGCAGCATTTCACTTCTGATAAGAACTCCTAGTTATTATTATTATTATTATTATTATTATTATTATTATTATTATTATTATTATTATTATTATTATTATTATTATTATTATTATTATTATTACAGCGCAAACACTCAAAATATAAAGAGATGATCATAGAACAAAAGAAAAAATTCCAGTCGGTAAAGTTCGTAAATCTCTCAATCAGTGCACTCGGTGTTTTTGAAAAAGAATCTTCGGTTTTTATAGAAATGTTGGAACGTTTGAACTTAGACAAGGCTCATGTTAAATATATCATTAGGAAAATCATTAATATTGCAATAAGGACGACATACTACGTTTTCTGTTCTAGAAACAAGGATTGGACGAATCCAGATTTAATGATTGAACTTCTAGTATCTTACTTTTTATATCATATATTTATGTAAATGTGTGATATACTATAATGGTTATATATTACACTAAGTAGCCAATTGTAAATTACCTTTAACAGTGAGATTTGCAGTTGTAAATATATAAAAAAAATTCAATAAAGTTTTCATTATTGCACCATTTAATCTTGACCCCCCGACCTATCAAGAGATTACTAACGTCATCCGTAAAATGAAACCGTCTGGCGCTCCTTGTCCACTTGACCAGATATCTATAATCTGCTTCAAACGCTGTCCTTATTTACGTTCACACTTAACCGAGATAATTCACGCTACCTGGTCATCCGGTGCTGTGCCTTCAGAATGGAAAAAAGCATGCACAATATTAATACACAAGAAAGGGGAAACAGACGAACCTGCAAACTTTCGCCCAATAACACTTGAATCCATTCCGCTTAAAGTTTTAACATCATGCCTTCGTAATAAAACATTTCAATTTCTTGCAGAAAACAAGTACATAGAACAAAACATCCAGAAAGGTTTCACCCCAAAACTCTCCGGAACGCTAGAACACACAGCTCAGATGGCACACATAATAAACAAAGCGCGTACAAAACAACGATCTCTCGTCATAACATTATTAGACCTTAAGAATGCATTTGGTGAAGTCCATCATAACCTTATTCACGAAGTCCTTGAGTATCATCACATTCCCGATCACATAAAAAATATCATAGACAGCCTCTACACTGATTTCCAAACTTCCATCATAACCGAAGAGTTCAACACACGTTTCATTACAGTTGGTCGTGGCGTTCTCCAAGGTGACTCTCTCAGCCCTCTCTTATTCAATATGTCATTCAATACATTTATTCAACACATCAAATCTGAAAAATACCGTCAATTTAAGCGAGAATGGTATTTTATGCAACCCAATCCACTGGTTCCAATTTGCCGACGATGCTGCCGTTATCACTGGTCAGGAAAAAGAAAATCAAATGCTACTAAACCGTTTTACCATCTGGTGTCAATGGGCCAATATGATTATATACGTATAGATAAATGCTCAACATTTGGAATTAAAAAACAACTAACGAAATCCGTTCAATACCTCCCTAAACTGTTTATAAATAGCTGTTTTATACCACGTGTTGAGAATGGTAAATCCTTTCGATACTTAGGTCGCTACTTTAACTTCAATATGTCTGACGAAGATCACAAATCTGAATTATATGACACACTGACTACCATGAATGAAATCGACGATCTACCATTACATCCGAAGAACAAAATTCTAGTGTACAGTCGCTATGTACTTTCAAAAATCTCCTGGCACTTCACCGTTTCTGATATAGGTAAAACCTGGGTAAACGAGAATCTAGATAATATCGCGTCAAAATATATCCGAAAGTGGCTCGAGCTTCCAATTTCCGCAACTCTTAGCAACGTCCTACTTCCTCATAACAAATTCGGCTTAAATATCATTCTCCCATCAACTAAATTTCTTCAATGTCAAACTGTATCTCGGAAAGCTTTGAAAGCATCACCAAATGAAGAGATCAAAAACCTATGGATGGCAACAAGCAATCACAAAAATGTACAATATGACAAGTACAAAAACACAAAAAACGTACTGAACACTATCAGGAAAGAAAATGAAAATAGGCTTCAAAATCACCTCATTTCACAAGGTTCATTCTTCTCCAATATCATCAAATACTCTACACTCTCGCTCAACTCTATATGGTCCTCGGTCCAAAACAAACTTCCTAAGAATATCTTTAACTTCACCATCCGGTACATAAATAATACGCTCCCAACTCGCAAGAATCTGTTGAAATGGGGAATATCACCGACATCCGACTGCTCTTTCTGCTTGGAACCCGAAACCCGTCGTCGCTGGATGCAAGACATACCTAAACGAAGGACGTTTTACGTGGCGACACGATTCCGTTCTTAATTTCATTGCAACCTCTCTTAAATCCGTACAACACTCTATTAACCTTTATGCTGACCTACCTGGCTTCATCAGTCCATCTGTTATCACCGGAGATAGGTTGCGCCCTGATCTTCTGGTAACAATCGAAAACAAATACATCTAAATACTCGAACTGACTGTTGGTTTTGAATCTAATCTTCTTACTAATGCAACCCGTAAGAGACAAAAATATCTAGAACTGATTAACGAACAGCACAAAAATTATGAAAAAGTGAAATTTGTAAATTTATCTATCAGTTCGCTTGGAGTTTTTAATCAGTCATCCGTAGACTTTATTGAAATGCTGAAAGACCCTGAAATTTGACGAACGATGTAGAAAGTACTATACTCAGAAAATTATGAACACATAAGGACATCTTACTATATATTTTGTAAACGTAACAAAGAATGGGATGACCCGACTTTAATGTCATACTAATATTTTTATACCATATAGTGTTAATTCAAGTAGACATTGGTAAACCACCTGTAAAAGAGAGGTTTATCACTGTAGTATACGTCAATGATAAAGGAATAAAGTTTCCATTATTATTATTATTATTATTATTATTATTATTATTATTATTATTATTATTATTATTATTATCTTTACCGAGGAGTGTTCCATTCACATAAAAGTGGTTTTCACTGATGGAGGCAAATGACAATATTTCTAAAAATAAATCTAAAAGTCAAATCAACAATCCCGAGTACTTTCTTTTTACAACAGTTTCTTAAATTGATTGATTGGCATTAATTTCTTTAAATGTTTTGGTAAATCTTTCCAAGAGGTAAAAACCACATATGTTGTTGATCTCTTGCCCCAGTTAGTTTTTGGACAAGGAAGCCTATTAAAAATATGCTCTCTAAAATAATAATAACCGAGCGTGATAATCTCGCCGCGGCAGGGATCCATTTCTCACCGAAAGTTTATATATATATATATATATATATATATATATATATATATATATATATATATATATATATATATATATATATATATATATATATATATATATATATATATATATATATATATATATATATAAAATGGTAGGTCATCTCCTTATAAGGAAGTAAAATGTCGTCTTGGGTGATCCGTTTGAATCCGACACATAAACAGGTTTTTACGAAGGGTATGCATGCTTGCGTAAAGATAATAGGCACCTATGTTATGTACTTGGACTAGCTAATTCTAAATCTGTTTTCAGAATTGAAAACGGTTAAATATTGATCGAGATAACGTTCAAAATAATATACGATGAAGTACATAAACCGTTTTTACGAAGGGTATTCACATTCTCGTATTATATAGTAAACACGTATATTATATATATTGACTCGCTAATTCCAAATCTGTTTTCAGAATTGAAAACGGTTAAATATTGATCGATATAACGTTCAAAATAATATACGACGAAGTGACCGGCTTATAGCCGAGTAATTTCTAAGTACATTGAACCGTTTTTACGAAGGATACTCACGTTCTCGTAATATAGTAAACACGTATGTGTTTAATATATATGGCCGAGATAACGTTCAAATATTTCTTCGACGAAACGGGCTTTTGAATTTTTGCAAATTCACAAATACACGGCCACGGCGTGCGAGGTCTGGGCACCATGGATGGAGAAAATCCCGTAGGGGGGATAGAAAAGGCGGGCGAGGGGATTATTGCGGTTCGTATTTCTAGTATTAGGTTTATTTCTAGGTTTATTCTTCTGCTTTCAAGAGTTATCTATCTAAGTTTATTTATTACTTTTTCACCACAATCTGTCTGGATTGTTATCTTCTTAGCAAATCTATCTTGCAACTTTGACATTTTAGCTTTCAAGCCAGTTAATACTCATATAATCCATGTGTGATAACACCAGCCGTTATAATAGGCAATCTTTGATTTTAAGTAGAGGTGGTAACTAATTCGATGAAAAACAGCAAGTTGATGACCCAATTTCTTAAATAATTAGGAAAGACGAGAATTCCATGTCTAGTTTTCATCCAATGTTGCACCCAGATATTTATAACTGGTTTTACGCTCAATTATTGCAGTATTGATTCTTAAGGTTAATGTCTCAAATTTCGCCAATCTTTGGCAACTACCAACCAACATCACTTTAGACTTCTTTGAGTTAATTGCCAACTTATTCAATCCATACCACATAGATATATTATTCAAATCATTTTGAAGAGAAGATTGTAAATCGAACTCTGTAACAGCAGAATTATATAAAACCGCATCATCGGCGTAGAGAACAAGCTTACTGGATATAAAAAGAAGTGGCCATTGAATTCACATATATTGTAAATAACAATGCCCCCCAAATTGATCGTTGTGGTACACCCAATTGTACTATATTCGTTGCTCAGATTTATGATCATCTATACTGACGAGTTGACTTCAATTTGCAAGATCTGATTTAAACCATGTCTTCAACACCCAAAACCGATAGTTTTTTTCAGAAATATCTTATGATTCACCGAATCAAACGCCTTGTAAATATCCAAAAACACCATACTATTAACAAGATCTCTGTCCATTTCTTTCATCACCCAAGTATTCAATTGTGCCACTGCATTTTCCGTTTGGAGCTACATTTCCGGAAACCATACTGATGTATATACATTAATACATTTGAAGTCAAATAAGGATACAACTGATGGTGAACTACTGTATACGCTCCAAAACGTTACTCAAAACAGGTAAAATCGATATAGGACGAATTAGTCACATCTAAATTACTATCAACTTCATGTAGAAGTATTACTCTGGCAAGTTTCCATAAATTAGGAAAGTTACCGGTTTCAATGGACTTGTTAATAATATACTCAACTGAATATGCGATGACTGGGGCTGCATATTTGAGCTGCTTTGGTGGAATCTGATCTTCCCCCGTTGCTTTATTTATTTGTAACGCAGCCAACTGACATTCCACCATACCATCTGTCACAAGTGATAACGTAAATGAAGTTGAAGCAGGGATCTCAAATTTTCGTCATTCATTTCCACGAAAACTAGAGTATAATTGATCTGTCATTATTTTTTCAATTGATACAAAGTATTTGTTTTATAGCTCCGCGACAACTTTTGGTTTATAATAAATAGTTTCATCCTTCTCAATATGAATTGGAGTCTTGGTAAGCTTTCCCTTTCTTTCCATTAAGTGGTTGAGAAGATTCCAAGTATCCTTCGGATTTGAACATGACAGTAATAATTTTTTATAGTATTCCGACTCAATAGTCCTTATTTTCTTATTCACCAAGTTTTTAACTCTACGATAAAATTAATGAGCAATCTTATAAAATTGGTTTTCTTGGCCCTCTTAAGAAGCCAGTCTCTTTCTCTCATCATCTCTCTAATAATAGTTGTTATCCATGTAACAATAGTTTGATCCTTTTATTCTTATTTGTTTTATAGGTGCATGTTGATTTGCAATGTCAAGAAATAGATTGTTCCAAGCAATTACTGTTTGATCCTTTCATTCATATTTGTTTTATAAGTGCATGTTGATGTGCAATTTCAAGAAATAGCTTGTTCCAAGCAATTACTGCATCTTGAATATCATCGAATATACGGATAACATCCCATGAAGGAATCTTCTCCAGATCTTTTAAAAATGAGCTTTTAGAATATGATTTATAAATCCTAGTAACTTTAGTTCTTGACTTAGCCTTTTGTACACCAGCGTTCTTGACAGCATATATAATATCATGCATGTCACTAGTTCCAAACGTTAAAACACCCGATGTAGATATTCTACGTATACAATTTGCAAAAATTAAATCAATAATCGTTGATGAATGAGCAGTGACTTTACACTGAACATGCATATCTGCATTAAAATCACTCATAATAATAAGTTCCATATTGACTTGGTTTGTTGCAGCTATAACAAATCATTTATATATGTCAATAAACATGTCATCATTGAAATTTGGAGGTTTATAAAACACAGCAAACAGAATCTTTTTGGCTTTCAAGGGACATAACTCAATACACAACATTTCAATATCCTCTTCTTCTAAGTCAAATCTTCGCTTATGCGGTATTACGTTAGACACGAAAACAGCTACTCCTCCACCTTCCGGATTTCGGTCTTTCCTATAACAGCAGAAATTTGTAGAACAAATTTTCTCATCTGGAATTGTAGCATCTATAATCTAGTTTCACATACACCAAATACATCGAATAACTTTCTTTGCCGAAGAATATTTATGTCGGTCGAATGTCCCGTGAGAGTTACAATATTAATATGACCGAATTTAATTCCTTTCGGAAGCTTTATATTTTGACCAACTAATTTTTCACCTGAATCATTATTTCCGTTGTCATCGCCTTCAGTTTTTTCATCACAACTTTTTAGATCAGGGAAAAGACATTTAAAACATTCCCATGACTTAGAAGGATCAGTCTGTTGAAAATGTTCGATTTCTGACATGTTTATACTGTACATCGAGCATGATACTTGCACGCATCACATCGGTCACATTGTATTGCCTTTTGGTTTCTTTTACAGCATTTTAAGCATATTCCACAAGGATCTTTAACTGGTCCTGGATTTAGTTCCAAGTCACCAGATAAGTAAAACAAGCATAAACGCCGTGGTTTCCCTTTTCAGCACACTGAAACCAATACGACTTTGTTTGAACTTGACAATGAAATCGGCTTAAGATTTATCTTTACGCGACATCCATATTTCGGTGTAATGTCTGCCGAGAAATCCGTTGATACGCCTCAAATTTGTTTACGCTTGTAGCCACACTCTTTTCAAAGTCATTCTTCTTGATTAGGTGAGTTTTTAAGCAATATTGATAAATAAAGCAATATTGATAAATAAAATGCTTATAATCCATCGAGCGACAACAATTCGCCATGCAGCCGCCATGTTTAAAAACAATTAACTGCCGTTTGAGGTTATCTTGCCGTTTGCGGTTACAGACTTTCATGTCTGAAACCAAATGGTTAGAGTTGAAATGGCGGGCTACAGGTTTGTCAACATCATTGTTCCTCACGGAACGAAAATGTTCAGCAAACCTGTCTGAAAGGCGTCGCCCTGCAGTTTCACCGATGTAGCTTTTAGGGCATTTATCGCTAGACTGAAATACGATAAACGATGGCTGTGGACGTGCATGAAAACGTATGACGGATTGTGTGGTCGAATTTGGGGGCAGTAATAACTATAGTGGGATTGAGAAAAGGGCATGTGTGGCAGCGGAACAGCCGCAAGAAAATGTTCCCGCTGGTGCCGAAGGAATTACGAATGTTTTTATTACGGCGAAAAGATACCACAGAGTTATCGGTGAAAATGGCTGACGTCTCAGGATCATTTTGTAAAATGTCAAAATGTGAAAATTGTCGAGATTAGCACCGGGCGAGAGAAAACACAAGGCGATAGCCGAAATAGCCGATAAAGCCGTAATGCAAGGTTGTAAATGTCTTCTAAACATATCGGCGATAATCTCATATTTGCAAAAAGTTAGAAGGACCATTCTAAAGGTATTAGTAGTAGTAAAGGTATTAGGTATTATTAGTCTTGATATTCAGGTTGAGGTTTTACCCTAACACTTACCTGAAATGTGTATTCCAAGGAAGACCATAATCAGGATAGAAAATAACGTATCTCTTTTCATATTTCAACAGAAAAAATTGAAAATTTTAATTTTAATTTTGCTTCTTTAGAAGTGTTTCCTCGTTTCTGAAAAAAAAACCAAACCATTTTGTAGAACTTAAAGAGGAATGTTCGTTGCCTAAATATTTTACATTGTTTTCTATAAAAAATATTTTAATTGGTGAGAGCACTTAATATATTAATTAACTTTTTTCCTGATAGTGACTCAATAGCTCAGTGGTAAAAGCGCTGGCACGTCAAGTCAAAGACCTTGAGTTCGATTCCCTATCGGGGAAGTCAAATAAATAAAAAAACACTTTCTGAAAAATTATTTTGTTAGTCCAATGTGGGTAGAATTATCAACTTACTGTTTATAATATATCCACACCAACAATTGGGGGGTAGAATCCCTAAGACGTCTTAGTAAACCCAAGTCAAATAAATAAATAAATTTTAAAAAAAAACCCAAAAAACACTTTCTGATAAATTATTTTGTGTTTATAAATTATACGGTTTTAGTTTGTTAATAAACATCGTGACGATGTGTAATTTATCAGCAGCATTTATCATAGATGTAATTTATCATAGATGTAATTTATAAGCAAATATACAAACCAAAATCCGTTACCTTCATTGCATGGGTGACTTTCTTACCTTTTAATTGTTCCTTCAGGCAAACCACACTTCAGGAGAGAAAGCTGTCCGAATAATCCTAAAATAAGCTGCAGTCAATGTTATGATGGATGCTGCATTAAATGTTAACTTGTTTATCTTTATTATGCTATACAAATGATACCGGTACTATTCATGGTTTTATCACGGAATACTGAGTAATGACAAAATTACAATGCACCACAATAAAAAATACAAGCAGTTCAATGGTTAGTTTTAAATCATAGTTTCCTCGTGGCAGAAAGAATGTGAATTTTATAAATTAAAATGAAGGCTATTTTAACATATTAATGGCTATCATATCTAATTGTAAAATGAAATAATAGATATATTTTCAACACAATTGAAATATTAAAACAATTTTGTATTAATAACAATATAAGTGAAAGTGAAAGTAGTGAACTAGGGCCGAAGGCCCTTGGGCGAGGGTGCTAATCACGACTGGGGAGTTCGTGCAAAATTCCAGGCGTATCAAGAATAGCTGACTGTCTCGATATATATATATATATATATATATATATATATAATTAGCAAGAATCCTCCTTCTCAAGCTTACAAACAGAATATAAAACAGCAAGATAAAAATTTAAAAAACTTTATTTATCAACGTTTCCGGGCAAGCTCCTTTGTAAGGTACTAGTTATTAACCGATCAGTTTCAAGTCCCGAGTTAGGAAAGATCAGTTTCCCTGCCCTGAGTTTAGACCTCTCAAGAGCATCAATATTAAGTCATCCACATCCCTGCCACCTCGACATCACGCTAGTCCAATGTGGGTAGAATTATCAACTTACTGTTTATAATATATCCACACCAACAATTGGGGGGGGGTAGAATCCCTAAGACGTCTTAGTAAACCCAAGTCAAATAAATTTTAAAAATGTAAAAAACCCAAAAAAAAACACTTTCTGATAAATTATTTTGTGTTTATAAATTATACGGTTTTAGTTTGTTAATGAACATCGTGACGATGTGTAATTTATCAGCAGCATTTATCATAGATGTAATTTATCATAGATGTAATTTATAAGCAATTATACAAACCAAAAATCGTTACCTTCATTGCATGGGTGGCTTTCTTACCTTTTAATTGTTCCTTCAGGCAAACCACACTTCAGGAGAAAAAGCTGTCCGAATAATCCTAAAAGAAGCTGCAGTCAATTTTATGATGGATGCTGCATTAAATGTTAACTTGTTTATCTTTATTATGCTAGACAAATGTTACCGGTACTATTCATGGTTTTATCACGGAATACTGAGTAATGACAAAATTACAATGCACCACAGTAAAAAATACAAGCAGTTCAATGATTACTTTTAAATTATAGTTTCCTCGTGGCAGAAAGAATGTGAATTTTATAAATTAGAATGAAGGCTATTTTAACATCTTAATGAATATCATATCTTATTGTAAAATGAAATAATATATATATTTTCAACACAATTGAAATATTAAAACAATTTTGTATTAATAACAATATAAGTGGAAGTTAAAGTAGTGAACTAGGACCGAAGGCCCTTGGGCGAGGGTGCTAATCACGACCGGGGGGTTCGTGCAAAATTCCAGGCGTATCAATTTATCAAGCTTATACAAACAGAATATAAAACAGTAGAAAAGTAGAGTGCTGCGTAGACAATGTTTTGAATATATAGCAAAGTGAAAAGGTGGTAAACTGCCTGGAATTTAATGACGTAATACTGACGTTTCGAGCGGAGACTTTCGAAACGTCAGTATTTCGTCACTAAATTATTGGTAGTTTACCACCTTTTCACTTTGCGGAATATAAAACAGCAAGATAAAAACTTTAAAAACATCTTAATGCATATTACATAAAATGAAATATATAATATATTTTCATCCAAAACTGTTTTCAGAATTGAAATCGAGTAAATATTGGCCGAGATACCGTTCAAAATCTACGTACGACGAACCGGATTTTAAGGATTTGTTATCGACAGACGCAGTCTGGGCATCGGGGACCATGTATGGGGAAAAGAAACTCTAGGGGTGGGGTGGGGGATTAGTGGTAGAAAAGGCGGGCGAGGGGATTATTGCGAATTCGTATTTCTAGTTTTAGACTACAATGTGAGTAGTATAGAGTGTGGGGGTTCTGAGTCGGGTGGTGCGGGTGGTGCTTTTTGCACCACCTATGACGCATGACTTCTACACGGCCCGTAATTATTACCATAATTATTTATTCAGATTAGGTCATTAAACCTTCAGGATCCCTAACCCTAGCTCGTGTACCAGTAGGACCTGCATATATCAGATTACGTCATGACTTCTCGTCTTCCTTGGAGGAGCCTTAACCCTAATTAGTATTCATTTTATAACGCCTTGTTATTATGCTTACGTCACCCAGTTACAGTCTTCACTAACCCTAGTCCTCTTCCTCCGCCCCCATAATATTCCGACACCTTTCGAACTTGATTTCCAATGGTATTACGTCATTATCAAAAGGAAGCTCTTATTATTTTTAATAATATAAGAAACGCCTTTGTTTTTATACACTTCGTCTCCCTACGGCAATGTGAATGTGGGACAGTAACCAACCCGAAAGCAGCGCATGCGCCATGGATATGATTTGGGACGAACTGAGGAGAAATAACGTAGACATCCATAAAGATACGCTATCGTTCAATATCAATAAATGTCTTAATGAACATAGAGGCTTGTACGACTGTCTTAGCGTTCAACTTAATCCAGAATCTTTTCATCTTGTTTACGAAGAAATGAAGGTGAATAATTTTGGCTTAAAACTTGTCTAGAAGAACATTGATTGTTGTTCGAAAGCATCAGTGACCAAATACCCAGACTATATGTACCCAGACTAAGGATGTTGATCGAATTATCGCTTATCTAACTCAAGTGTATATACATATGAAGAATAATTCCGTGCGAAGAGCAAAGACTTGTCAACATACATTAGGCTTTCTGTTAATAAGAATAAATAAAAAACTAAGATTTTCGCACGTGCAGGAGTATACTTCATATGGCCATGAAGAGATCGGCCGAATTATCGCTTATCTCGCTTTAGTGTATAGGATTCCCATGAGGAAGAAACACTTTGGGAAACAGTGCGAAGAATTGTTAAGGATTTAAAACGTGTGGACATAGAAAAATATAAACTAAGACGGTTTCAAGGCACTGCTTTCAAAGCGTTGCTAGGCCAATTTATCCTACGGCTGATATTTGCATATTTCGCCTCATAGCACGTGTGTGGGAGGGTGATTAAAAGGTCATTAAAGGAATAAAACAAAAGGACATCACAAAATAAGGTTTCCTGACAGAAGAGTATATATCTAAGAGTCTTAAATAGGTTTACTTGAACGGCTTTATTTCATATTATAGAACGACCGAGCGAGGAGTTCGAACGAAGATATAAAGCTTGGGAGAAGAAATGGGCCTGGTTTGACTGATCTTTATGCCAGCGATGTTGACGCAAAACGCTTTAATATCAGCGTTGTCTTATCTTTATCCTTATCTTTATCCTTATCCTTATCTTTATCCTTATCCTTATCCTTATCATTATCTTTATCTTTATCTTATCCTTATCTTTATCCTTATCTTTATCCTTATCCTTATCCTATCCTTATCCTATCTTTATCCTTATCTTTATCCTTATCATTATCTTTATCTTATCCTTATCTTTATCTTTATCGTTATCTTTATCCTTATCCTTATCCTATCCTTATCTTTATCCTTATCTTTATCCTTATCTTTATCCTTATACTTATCTTTATCCTTATCCTTATCTTTATCTTTATCCTTATCTTTATCCTTATCTTTATCCTTATCTTTATCCTTATCTTTATCCTTATACATATACTTATATTTATCCTTATCCTTATCTTTATCTTTATCTTTATTTTTATCTTTATCCTTATACTTATCCTTATCTTTATCCTTATCCTTATCCTTATCCGTATCCTTATCGTTATCCTTATCCTTATCTTTATCCTTATCTTTATCCTTATATCTTTATCTTTATCATCCCTGATCAAAGATCATCCCTCGGAGATCATCCCTGATCAATGATCATCCCTGATCAAAGATCTTCCCTGATCAGAGATCATCCCTGATTAAAGATCATCCCTCAGAGATCATCCCTGATCAATGATCATCCCTGATCTCCTTGATCAGAGATCATCCCTGATCAAAGATCATCCCTCAGAGATCATCTCTGATCAAAGATCATCCCTCAGAGATCATCTCTAATCAAAGATCATCCCTCAGAGATCATCCCTGATCAATGATCATCCTTGATCAGAGATCATCCCTGATCACAGATCATCCCCCAGTATCCTTATCCTTATATCTACCAAAATAACGTAACGGTGTCGGAAAGTCCTCGGTTAGGGATTTGAAGGTATACAGGGGATAATAAGGTCCTACTGGTGCACGAGCTAGGGTTAGGGATTTCTGAAGGCTTAATGATGTAATATGAATAAATAATTAGGGTTAAGGCTCCTCCAAGGAAGACGAGAACTCATGACGTAACGTTACATGAAATTATGAATGAATATTTAATGAGGCGGCATCCTTTGGCCGGCATATCGTGGGTTATCACAAAGGATGCCGCCTCATTAAATATTCATTCATAATTTCATGTAACGTTACGTCATGAGTTCTCGTCTTCCTTGGAGGAGCCTTAACCCTAATTATTTATTCATATTACATCATTAAGCCTTCAGAAATCCCTAACCCTAGCTCGTGCACCAGTAGGACCTTATTATCCCTTGTATACCTTCAAATCCCCAACCGAGGACTTTCCGACTCCGTTACGTTATTTTGGTAGATATAAGGATAAGGATACTGGGGATGATCTTTGATCAGGGATGATCTCTGATCAAGGATGATCATTGATCAGGGATGATCTCTGAGGGATGATCTTTGATTAGAGATGATCTCTGAGGGATGATCTTTGATCAGAGATGATCTCTGAGGGATGATCTTTGATCAGGGATGATCTCTGATCAAGGAGATCAGGGATGATCATTGATCAGGGATGATCTCTGAGGGATGATCTTTAATCAGGGATGATCTCTGATCAGGGATGATCTTTGATCAGGGATGATCATTGATCAGGGATGATCTCCGAGGGATGATCTTTGATCAGGGATGATAAGGATAAGGATAAAGATATAAGGATAAAGATAAGGATAAAGATAAGGATAAGGATAAGGATAAGGATACGGATAAGGATAAAGATAAGGATAAGTATACGGATAAAGATAAAGATAAAGATAAAGATAAGGATAAGGATAAAGATAAGGATAAGGATAAATATAAGTATATGTATAAGGATAAAGATAAGGATAAAGATAAGGATAAAGATAAGGATAAAGATAAGGATAAAGATAAAGATAAGGATAAGGATAAAGATAAGTATAAGGATAAAGATAAGGATAAAGATAAGGATAAAGATAAGGATAGGATAAGGATAAGGATAAAGATAACGATAAAGATAAAGATAAGGATAAGATAAAGATAATGATAAGGATAAAGATAAGGATAAAGATAGGATAAGGATAAAGATAAGGATAAAGATAAGGATAAGATAAAGATAATGATAAGGATAAGGATAAGGATAAAGATAAGGATAAGGATAAAGATAAGGATAAAGATAAGACAACGCTGATATTAAAGCGTTTTGCGTCAACATCGCTGGCATAAAGATCAGTCAAACCAGGCCCATTTCTTCTCCCAAGCTTTATATCTTCGTTCGAACTCCTCGCTCGGTCGTTCTATAATATGAAATAAAGCCGTTCAAGTAAACCTATTTAAGACTCTTAGATATATACTCTTCTGTCAGGAAACCTTATTTTGTGATGTCCTTTTGTTTTATTCCTTTAATGACCTTTTAATCACCCTCCCATACACGTGCTATGAGGCGAAATATGCAAATATCAGCCGTAGGATAAATTGGCCTAGCAACGCTTTGAAAGCAGTGCCTTGAAACCGTCTTAGTTTATATTTTTCTATGTCCACACGTTTTAAATCCTTAACAATTCTTCGCACTGTTTCCCAAAGTGTTTCTTCCTCATGGGAATCCTATACACTAAAGCGAGATAAGCGATAATTCGGCCGATCTCTTCATGGCCATATGAAGTATACTCCTGCACGTGCGAGAATCTTAGTTTTTTATTTATTCTTATTAACAGAAAGCCTAATGTATGTTGACAAGTCTTTGCTCTTCGCACGGAATTATTCTTCATATGTATATACACTTGAGTTAGATAAGCGATAATTCGATCAAAATCCTTAGTCTGGGTACATATAGTCTGGGTATTTGGTCACTGATGCTGTCGAACAACAATCAATGTTCTTCTAGACAAGTTTTAAGCCAAAATTATTCACCTTCATTTCTTCGTAAACAAGATGAAAAGATTCTGGATTAAGTTGAACGCTAAGACAGTCGTACAAGCCTCTATGTTCATTAAGACATTTATTGATATTGAACGATAGCGTATCTTTATGGATGTCTACGTTATTTCTCCTCAGTTCGTCCCAAATCATATCCATGGCGCATGCGCTGCTTTCGGGTTGGTTACTGTCCCACATTCACATTGCCGTAGGGAGACGAAGTGTATAAAAACAAAGGCGTTTCTTATATTATTAAAAATAATAAGAGCTTCCTTTTGATAATGACGTAATACCATTGGAAATCAAGTTCGAAAGGTGTCGGAATATTATGGGGGCGGAGGAAGAGGACTAGGGTTAGTGAAGACTGTAACTGGGTGACGTAAGCATAATAACAAGGCGTTATAAAATGAATACTAATTAGGGTTAAGGCTCCTCCAAGGAAGACGAGAAGTCATGACGTAATCTGATATATGCAGGTCCTACTGGTACACGAGCTAGGGTTAGGGATCCTGAAGGTTTAATGACGTAATCTGAATAAATAATTATGGTTACGGGGCCGTGTAGGTTCACGAGAAGTCATGCGTCATAGGTGGTGCAAAAAGCACCACCCGCACCACCGGACTCAGAACCCCCACTCTCTATACTACTATTGTGATTTTCAGGGTTCAAATTGACCATTAACTAACCTTCGCCACAGCTGCAAAGATTTAGATTTAGATTTAGATTTATTAGAATTTATAATACATATCAATTACAGTATTACAACTAAAAATTGAATGTATTAGGGTAAAGCAAAAACAGAATTCAAGATTCCCTCAGGATTGGTCACCCTTTACAAATACAAATAACATATAACATTAATATGAAATCAAAGAGTAAGACATAACGAAATTATACGAAACAGAAAAACTATGGATTAAAAGCAACAGGAAAAAGTTTGAAATAATGCTGAGAAAGTAGCCTCTTAAAAAACGACAAGGTGTTAATGCCACGTATAGAGTATGGGAGAGAGTTCCAGAGCCTAGTGACACGAACGAAATAAGAACACTTAAAGACATCTGTACGGGCATAAGTTACTATAAGAGTCAAGTCATCAATATTACGCAGACAACGACCCGTACTTCTCCAAGAAATGAAACCACGTGGCATGTCTACTAAGCCATGAATCATTTTAAAAAGGAAGACAAGATCTGTGATTTCCCTACGCATGTACAGAGGAAGAAGTTGAAGTTGTTCAAGCCTGTTCTTATAATCTACTTCACGACCTAAAATAAGCCGAGAGGTGCGGCGCTGAGTATAATCAAGCCGCAAACCTTAATTGCTACAACCTGTTAACAAACATCTTTTGTATACTATAATAAAATTGTCGTATATTATGTAATAAACGATTGGTGGTAGCATATAGGACACGAGACCATTTGGTTGCGTTATAAAACAACCCATGGTTATAAGCAAGCTTTATAAGCAAGCTTTATAAGTAAGCTTGTAAGCGAGCTTTAGCGCTTTGTCACCTATCCCTCGTTTGGAAAAGTTTTCTCGATCAATATTTAACCGTTTTCAATTCTGAAAACAGATTGGAATTAGCGAGTCTAAATACATAACACACGTATACCTATTATATTACGCAAACTTGTATACCCTTCGTAAACACCTCTTTATGTAGTTCGTCAGATCAACGAATCGATAATGGCCGCTGCATTTCTAATCAAATATGGTCCCGACTCAAACGGATCACCCAAAACGACATTTTACTACCTTATAAGGAGTTACCCTACCATGTGCGGCTTATATATATATATATATATATATATATATATATATATATATATATATATATATATATATATATATATATATATATATATATATATATATAAGCCGCACATATATATAAGTTGCATATATATATATATAGAAAGGATTTATGGTGAAGGAAAATTTCGAGTGTTGGAATACATACAGAATACATTAAGACCAAATTTTAAGACCAGAATCTTATCCCGGCATTACCACCATATATACAGAACTCGTGACTAGGCTCTCGGCAACGGCTTCCGTAGCTCAGTGGTCAGAGCACTGCACTAGCAATCGCAGGGTCGCGGGTTCAATTCCAGCCGGAAGGCCGCTAAGTTGCATTTTTCGCAACTGGTCCCGGTTTGGTCTTAAAATGTATGTGTTCCAACACTCGAAATTTTCCTTCACCATAAATCCTTTCAACATGTAGTTTGATCGAGTGAAATGCCAAATATTACCTATATATATATATATATATATATATAGCAAAGTGAAAAGGTGGTAAACTGCCAAGAATTTAGTGACGAGATACTGACGTTTCGAGCGGAGCCCTTCATCAGAGTAAGACGAGATGAAATAAAATAAGTAGGGCTTATATATATGGCAAAAGGGTGTCACAGGTAGAAAGTAGCCAATCAAATGCACGGGAAATAAACTAACTAATAATTAATGAGATGGGAAAAGTTAAGTCATTTACTATTTTTACAGTCGATCAATAAGCAGACTGAGGGGGTGGGATAAATGACAGGTCCAATATTCAAGGGGATTAGGCGATTATAATAGAAACAAAGACTTGAAAAGGAATGAGCATAAGCTAATAATAAAAAGTTCATAAGCTAATAATAAAAAGTTCCAAGCAAAATAAAATGACAAAAAGCTTTTACGAAATTAAATAAAAGAAAAACGTTCGTTAAGACCAAGAGGATGTGTGGTGCCAAGTTTAAAAATGAGACGCTTCTCTTGCCGCTTGCGGTTATCGTTGCCACCGGAAATGGGAAGGATGGCACAGACTTTAATGTCTGAAACCAAATGGTTGGAGCTGTTGAAATGGCGGGCTACAGGTTTGTCACCATCATTGATCCTCACGGAACGAAGATGTTCAGCAAACCTGTCTGAAAGGCGTCGCCCAGTTTCACCGATGTAGATTTTAGGGCATTTATCGCAAGAAATTCAATAAATTATGTTGGTGGACGTGCATGAAAAAGCATGACGGAGTGTGTGGTCGAATTTGGGGGCAGTAATAACTGGAGTGGGATTGAGAAAAGGGCATGTGTTATATATATATATATATATATATATATATAATTATATATATATATATATATATATATATATATATATATATATATATATATATATATATATATATATATATATATATATATATATATATATATATATATATATATATAAATATATAAATATATATATACGAATCTTTAGTGAGAAATGAGTCCCTGCCACGACGAGATTATCACCCTCGCTTGCGAAGGGATTACGATAAGGAATTACAGAACGAAGGGTCAAAAAATCCTTGCCGAGACACAGAAATGGAGTGTTGCTGCGGTAAGAAATGCAAAGGATTAAAAGGACTAAGGCACACCGAAGGTTTTGTCATGTTGATTCTATAGTAGATTTAAATATCATGTTTGCTTTGGAAGATCTGACTCCATGCAGTGAAATGCCCTGCTCACAAAATAACGATGAAACGGACTTACCAGATAAGAAAAACATTAAACCCGGAATTAAACTACCGAAGTCCAATCGAATGGTCTAGGGCTAACGATGATTTTAAGGACTCCTTGAATACTTATAGCGAAATAACTGACATCGATTATGAAATCAAAAGCCTGAGTGATGAAATTTATTCATATTTCGAAACAACACACGGCTCACATAATACGGTTGATGACCAAATTTGTTTTTCCGAATTCCAAGGCAAGTACAACCATCTCTCCCGTCGTCAACTGAAAAAAAATTTGCATTATCTTAAAAGCTTATACGCCACGATGCGTTGTCGGCCGAGATTAGTTTTATTAGTAAGCTCCTACGTTTAAAATATAGTAAAAAAAACCATCGCCTTTTAACGGAATTGAAGACACACACGACAATCGAATAGAAAGAAACTTCTGGAAGTACTGCAAAGACATATTTGAAGATTATGAGACCGTATTAGCGGAATTTGATGAAACAACATGCTCTGACGTTTTTCGGACGCTTCTGAGAGCTAAACAACCAAATAGAAATGTTGATATACAGTACCTGCACCTTGGATGAAAATACTTACCGAGCCAAATGACGAGTTTAATACCTCAGCACCAACTTATTCTGAAATAGCCAGTATTATAAAACGAATGAAATCCAGTTATCGGCTTGCCCTTTCGATCAAGTAAGCATTCTGGCACTCAAACGATGCCCGATACTTAGAACTGCTCTTCTTCGAATACTAAAGTTTTTTTGTGAAACAAAATCAGTGCCAAGAATATGGAAATATAGCTTCACAATATTGATATATAAGAAAGATAGCCCTACTAATCCTGCAAATTTCAGACCAATAACCCTTCAACCAGTATATATTAGGAAAGATTTATTCGGCATTAATCCGTAACCGAATACACATACATTTATGATTAAAAACAACTATATCGAAACCAAAATACAAAAGGGTTTCTGTAACGGCGTTTCGGGGACCTTCGAACATACCGAGCTCTTAACCCATATACATGAGATTAACCATGCAAGGACCAACCAAAGATCTATGGTAACCACTCTTTTGGATCTAAAAAACGCCTTTGGCGAAGTCGATCACCGCCTACTTGAAAGTGTTTTAATCTACCACCACATTCCTGAATCGATCACCGATTCAACCTATATAGTATTATGTTAAACCTATATAGAAATTATAGTGTTTCAATTGGCACCAAGGCATTTATAACGGACCCAATTAGAGTTGGCAAAGGAGTGTTACAAGGGGATTGTCTTTCCCCCTTGTTATTTCATATGTGTATCAATACGTTAATTAAATGTATTGAAGACAATCGGATCAGAACCATGGGTTATTGTTATTGGGATTCGTTGCGACCACGTCACTGGTTTCGATTCGCTGACGACACCGCAATTTTAACGGCCACCGAAGAAGATAACCAACTGCTTCTAAATATTTTTACCAAGTGGTGCCATTGGTCCGGTTTCAATATTAGAGTGGATAACTGCTCTACTTTCAGCATTAAAAAATATGGATCAAAAGCTACCCAATACAGGCCATATTTAAGAGTGAACAACCAAATGATTCCTCCCGTAGAATTGGGTGAATCATTCAAGTACTTAGTAAAACATTTCAACTACAAAATGAGCTCCAAACCAGTCGAACAGGAATTGGAAGCTGAAATAGTAGATTATCTCGAGAAAATACACAATTTACCTCTTCATCCAAAGCATAAAATCTCATTAATTACTAAATATGTATACAGTAAAATCCGATGGAGACTATATCTGTGTATACCACCTATCTAGCTTCGACTTGGATAACTCAAAATTTGAACGACAATATCGTATCATACTAACGAGATGGCTCCACTTCCATCAAGGAGCAAATCTCTCGCATTTGAAATTATCGGTCAGTAAATTTGGTTTTGACCTCCAACTAGTCGCTGATGTTTTCCAATACTGTAAATTAAGTATAAGGAAGATCCTCAGTAAATCAATAAATGCCGAGATCAGAGCGCTGTTCAAAATTACAAATTATAACAACATTATGACGGATTCAATTATAATTAACAACGAGAGCAACCCTAAATCGGCGCTACAACATCAGATTGAGAACAATGTGCTTGACCATCTATCAACGTTAAACAACAGAACTCTATAATGAGGCACATCAAGAAAGTATCCACAGGCAAGCAAATATCAAGTTGGAAAGCCATTAGTGACCAAATGCAGAAAAATATTTATGTTTTCGTTAGAAGAGCTTTAATATATAGCTTACCCAACAATTCCAATTTGCATCGCTGCTGGAAAATTGAAGCTGCTTCATGCGACCTCTGCTCTGAGCGACAAACACAACGCCATATGCTATCAAATTGTTCAGTAGCTGTGGAGGAAGGCCGTTACACATGGAGACACGACTCGATACTTTACACTATGTTGAGGTATCTGAGCCAGCTGAGTTCGTACGGCTTCAAAATATATGGCGACCTTCAGGATTATCGATGTCCCAGTGAGCTATTCCAGTCGTTTCGTCCTGATGTCGTTATAACAAAAAATGACACCATCTATGTTACAGAACTTACTTGCTGTTTCGAAACGAACACTGAAAAAAACAGGAACTATAAAATGGAAAAATACAACCAAATCGAACGAGATTGCTTACTTACTTTTAAACATTTCAGGAAGATTTTCGTGGAAATTAATACTCTTGGCAATATCACAAAGCACATAAAGCAATTAAAACGTCTCTTCAGCGGTACTGAAATAAACTGTACAAGAATGTTAGAGAAGTGCATGGAAGTGTCCATGCGCGCCTCCTTTTACTTGTATATACGACGCAACAAATCGTGGACCAATCCAGATTTGTTGAAGTTTTACTAATTGTTTGATCTTGTCAGATCGTCTCTGTTGGACTGCCTTACGATTTTCGTAAGAGATAAACACAGAGTTTTTCTCTTTTTTATCTTCTTATGCCTAGTTTTCCTATTTGTAAATAGCTTAACTGACTGAATTGAATAAAAGTTTTCATTATTATTACCATAAATAGTTAGTTTGTCTTCGACACACTTCGCTGGTTCTAGTGTTAATAGGAAAGAAAAATATAAAACATAGATAAAAATATGTAATACGCTTACCTTTAATAGAGCGATAGATGGCTTGCTTCTTTGTTCTTCCTTCGCATATTAACAGTACAGTTGGCTCTTTGTTGATATTAAACGCACGATCTAATGCGATCACTTCTCGAATACGTAGCGATCTTGTCGATATGTCACGATAGCTGGCCGAGTATGGCGTACATGAGGTCCAAGACAAGCACTCACTAAAGCCCTCAAGCAAGCAAGATCTCGCCGACATTAGTGGCCACCGCTAACGTGGTAGTAACAAAAATGATGATGCGTCTCCAACGCTACAAGCTCGTTATTCAGTATAAGAAAGGAAAATTGTTGCACCTGGCAGATACCCTTTCGCGTGCAGCACTTGCAACCATGAATGACTCAAAGCAAACAAACTTTGAGGTCTTTAGATTCATCCTAGAAAGTGATAACCAAACTAATCCTCAGATTACATCAAAAACTCTAGAAGAAGTCAAGAACAAAACAGCGACAGATCCTGAGCTTTCACTTCTCGGGAAAGTAATAACTAACGGTTGACCTAACTCGAAGTCAAAACTACCTCAAAGTTTGACTCCCTATTGGACATTTCGAGAAGAACTGACTGTCAATGATGGAGTCATATAGAAAGGTCTTCTAGTTGTCATCCCAATAACAATGAGAAAGATCATGTTGCAGAAAATACACTCAGTCCACTTTGGAGCAGAGTAAAATATTCGCATGAGCAAAGATGTGCTCTTTTGGAATGAAAGCTGAGATCCGGGAAGCTTGCCGGGCTTGTGGAAAATGTGCACAATACAACACACAAAATCCTATGGAGCCGATGCAAATTCAACCTATACCGGTGTATCCGTGGCAGTTTATCAGTCAAGACATTTGAGTCAACCAACTACCTAATAACTGTCGACCACTATTCCGACTTTATCGAAGTAGACGAACTGGACAACACTCTATCCAGTGCCATAACTGCCAAAACAGAGGCACATATTACACGCCACGGGGTTCCTGAAGTAATACATACGGACAATGGACCTCAATTCATCGCCAAGGAATATGAACAATTTTGTCACACGTATCAGATTCAACACAGGACCAGATCACCTTACTGGCCTCAAGGCAATGGCAAAGCAGAGGCAGCTGTCAAAGTCGTGAAACAGCTCCCAAAACAATCGGGCAAGGGTAAGCTTCAACAAAGCCTGCTAAACTACAGAAATACACCACAGGTTGGTCACACTCTGAGTCCAGCTAAGAGGTCTATGGGCAGACGTACACGTGGGATACTATCCATATCGCGCCAACTCCTACTCCACGCTCGGGTGATTCTGCAGCGGTGCAGTCTATTATAACAGGAAAACGATTTCGTGCCAAAGAATACTATGACAAACGATAGGGACTTGACCACAGTCCACTCAAAATTGGTGACTTTGCCTACGTCAAGCCTTCTCCACGCAACAAGGGCAGTCCATGGGCGTATGGAGTCATAACAGACAAGCCAAATGTCAGGTCCTATACAGTAAGCACACCATCAGGCTCAATCCGCAGAAACAGAATCCAAGTACACCAAGGCGGTGCCACCTCTAGCATTACAGCAAGACAACCGGGTACTCTCGGTACCTCCAGCAAACAACCCAGTGACAGATCTAGCCACGACACGGAATACCGAACAACTTACTAGCAGTGCACAAGCAGCAAGCGATGACCCCATCCCTCCGATGAAAGAGAACCATTTGTCAGCCCCACCTCCCGAAAACCATCATATACTGGCACAACCACAGTTGACTAGTTTATCTTGTCAAGGAAGCCCGAGTGCCAGGAAGGAAACAAACAAACAGGAAATAAATAAATCAGCAGGATCAATACCACCAGATCTGGCCGAATCTCTCGGAAGCCTAAGCGGTTAGATCTTTAGTAACTTATTGTATGTAAACCAGATACTTTACTTTTTTAGGACTCGATGTACTTTCTATTTATTTTTTTTTAAAAAAAAGGAGAGAGGGAGATGTTAGGTATCGTAACTAAGCGTACATGTATCGTAATTAGTCGTATGCTGTCGGGACATCCCGTGATATCTTGGGAGAGTATATAAGTAGGTCGAGCGAGATATCTAGGGCGAGTAAACGTTTATAAGAGAGTGTATACTTGTTAATATAACTAGAAATACGTATACGCAACAACCCCTCGCCCGCTTGCTGTTTGAAATTTTTATAGCGTAGTTGCTTGCAGGGTACTTCTTTTACTTGAATTAGATAATAGCCCATTCATTAGAACATCAAACTAAATACATGAAGCCCAATCTTTTTTAATTTTTGGGTGCAGCAACAGAATAGTGGGGAAGTCTACTGCTGTTTCTACCATCAATAACTAAGAAAGAAATTACTTTTTTCACACTGTTGATGATTCATGAAACAGACACCAAAGGCTGCTGAAACTTGAAGGAAGAATGTACAACTTTATCATACAATGGATATCAAATATATATATATATGTGGTACATATAGTGCAATTCTATAGGGTCCATTCAAATTGGATCCACAATTTGGACTACTGTGATGTCGAGCTGGCATGCATGGATGTGGATATAACTTAATATTTGATGCTCTTGAGAGGTCTCAATGCAGGGCAGGGAAACTGATCATTCCTAACTCAGGACTTGAAACTGATCGGTTAATAGAAATCCTAGGATTGGTACCTTTTGTAATTAGAAGAAAGATACATATTGTGTAATGCTAGTTAAGAAATTCTGTGAAGGCATTTTAACATCATATCTAAAGAACTATTTTCCATATCTCAATGAGTCTGTTCATCATACATGTTATGGCACCATTATCAATTGCCTTAATTGACAATATGTGCAGGATATATAACTTTTTAGTTAGTAAAATGAGTTTTTGTAACAGATTGTACTGTACATATATGAATATGTGTTTATATTTGTAATAGCTTTAGTTTGTTAGGAAACAATTACGACCACCATATATTGATACCAGTGTCAGCTGAAGGGGCTATCCTGTATAATATTATTGTACTAGAAATACGAATTCGCAATAATCCCCTCGCCCGCCTTTTCTACCACTTATCCCCCACCCCACCCCAAGAGTTTCTTTTGCCCATACATGGTCCCCAGTGCCCAGACTGCGTCTGTCGATAATAAATCCTTAAAAAGCTGGTTCGTCGTACGTAGATTTTGAACGGTATCTCGGCCAATATTTAATTTCAATTCTGAAAACAGTTTTGGAGTCTAAATACATAACAAACGTGTCTACTATTATATTACGAGAACGTGCATACCCTTAGTAAACACGGTTTATGTACTTAGAAATTATTCGGCAATCAGCCAGCGCGCGGTCCAACCGCATCGTCGTATATATCCTGCACGTTAGTGCAGAAGAGCTATTGCTATACCCTCGGCGTCCGTGCCTGCGTCCGGGCCAAATGATAAGGTCAGCGTTAAAGGACATTGGCAACAAAAATTAAGTTTGTCTAATATGAAAGAACTCGTAAAATGATAGAGTAACACCTTTTACAACTTTTCCGTATTTTACTTCGTTTTTGAAATATTTCAGTATGTTTGATATGTAAATGAGATGGTCTCTGACGTCAGGTGTGGGGTAGAGAATTTTCACTCATTAAAAAATGTCTTATATCTCAGTGATTGCTAAGTTTACAACGTTCATTATCATGAGGAGTTATTATACGCATATTTTCAAGTAAATTTGTGGAACAAACTTGAATATGGAACTAATATTTTAATGAGTGAAAATTCTCTACCCCACACCTGACGTCAGAGACCATCTCCGTTTAGGGATTGGGGTTCCCTCCCTTCCTCCCCACTTCGCCTTTCCGCTTTCCCCCTCCCCCTAACGCCGCCACGCAGGCTAGAAAAGTTGTAAAAGATGTTACTCTATCATTTTACGAGTTCTTTCATATTAGAAAAAATTTAATTTGTGTTGCCAATGTCCTTTAAGATGACGAATTTTCAATGTGTTCCATTGAACCAGAGGTATATATACCCCACACGATAACAAGCTTTTTCCCGAGCTTTCACTATTTTGTAGTGGCGAAGCAGGCCATTGTTTTCAAAATATGCAGACGATTATAATTTAGCATAGAATGACAAATGCTATGGCCAGCCGCCAACTGATGTATTCTGTTCCTACTAACCTAGCGGCTCTTCATTATACAGGACACAGAAATTTAGCACGGTATAGAACTGCTTCGTTCTTTAAAAAAACCCGTTTATTTTTGTCCTGGAGTTGTCAGAATTCATGAATTAAACCTATTATGCGGGATAAAACAAACGGGATTTTTTAAAGAACGAGGCAGTTCTATACAGTGCTAACTAACATTTTAATCATGCAAATTTCTGTGTCCGGTACACGAAGTAAGATCTATCTCTTACTTGATTCTAGAAGACTAAATATTATCGAGTACTTCTAGCTCACTTTTTAGTTTCTGGCTTTCCCTCTCTCTAAGAGAGATACTGATGTGTCTTAGAAGGGTTTCTATTCTTATAATTTCAGGCATAAGCTCCCTGATTTTGTCAGTGTTTATGTTTCTAAATATAAATCGTTGCTTGATTTGACAACTATGCCGTTTCGTTCAACATTTCTAAAATCACCCACTGTTCCTGGTATTTGAAGGACTAACTGTTGTGATCAATGGCTTATGGATTTACAACAATTTCAAAGATTTGAATAGGTTATACTTGCTTTTATTTGGCATATCACATACTCATAAATGAATTGCAGTATACGGTGTTTGCAATATGGAGCAACTGGAAAGCTCGGGCCGTGCGCGCAGGAACGCTTCTGCGGTTTTCCACTGGGCGAATATTTTCGCGCGAAGCGAATTTCTACAAAAATATTTCTGATTAGTTCCAGCTGAGAGCTCGTAAGAGGCATTTATAGGACGTAATTGGACAACCTGTAGTTGGGACAAGGGGTGAGTCGATAAGGAGTCTTTGGTGTTCATTTGACTATTGTAAGACAATAAGCCAGTGCGTTGGGAAAAAACTTATTTCAATTCATAACATCAGGCTGGGGAATTCAGTATAGAACTGGCTTATTAGATAAATTTACCCTATGCATAATATGTGGTGATTTCAACAATATATATATATATATATATATATATATATATATGCGCACGCTCACTGCTTGCAGTTTGAGCGCTCTGGCATGGTTTTTGATGTCCCACATTTTGTGTGCATCTGTAAATAGCAGTCATCTTCATCCTGCTCATCAGCACTACACTGATGAGGCCCAAAAGGCCGAAACGGTACCGTCTGTATATATATATATATATATATATATATATATATATATATATATATATACGAATCTTTAGTGAGAAATGAGTCCCTGCCACGACGAGATTATCACCCTCGCTTCGCGACCTCGCTTGCGAGGGGATTATTATTGCTAATAATAATAATATTAATTATGATAATTATAATAATAATAATAATAATAACAATAATGCCTAGCTAATGCAGATTGCAGATACCATATTTTGATGGTTATTAATACAAAAGCCATGTAACAAATAAAGCATATGGCATTGTACTTGTACTATAGTATCTAAACTAGAAATACGTATACGCAACAACCCCTCGCCCAATTGCTGTTTGAAACTTACAGTACAGTACTTCTTTTAGTTCTAAATTACTTGAATTAGATAATAGCCACTTCATTTGCCTATAACTACAGTAAATAAATTGACAGTGGACAATATCTCTCAGACCTTTGTATTGTCTGAATTTAATTGTTTCATAGGACATCAAAATAAATACATGCAGCCCAATTAAACTTTTTAATTTTTGAGTGCAGCAACAGAATAGTGGGAGATCTACTGCTGTTTCTACCATCAATCACTAAGAAAGAAATTACTTTTATCACAATATTGATGACTCACGAAATAATCAATGCAGTATTTTGTATATAGACACCAAAGGCTGTTGAAGGAAGAAAGTGCATCTCTATCATACAATGAGTGTCCTTTAAAAAAATCAAATTCGTTCAAATGTCTACGGATGGCACGCATATAGTGCAAATGTATAGGCCGGGGTCCATTCAAATTAGATTTACTAAGACGTATTAGGGATTCTACTCCAATTGTTGGTGTGGATAGATTATATACAGTAAGTTGATAATTCTACCCACATTGGACTACTGTTATGTGGAGCTGGCAGGAATATGGATAACTAAATATTGATGGTCATAATCAGAGGTCTCTATGCATGTCAGGGAAACTGCTCTTTCCTAAGTCGGGACTTGAAACTGATTGGTTAATAGAGATCCCAAGTTTTGTACCTCTTGTATTAGAAGCAAGTTACATTTTGTAATGCTAGTTAGGAAATTCCATGGCATTTTAACATCATATCTACCAGTAAAGAGCTATTTTCCATGTTTCAATTAATCTGTTCATACATGTTATAGCACCATTATCTATTGCCTTAATTGACAATATGTGAAGGATATACAACTTTTGAGTTAAAATTAGTTTTTGTAACATTGTACTGTACATTTGTGAATATGTGTTGAAATTTGTAACAACTGTAATTTGTTAGAAAACAAGACCCCCATATATTGATACCAGTGTTAGCATTGAAGGGGCTATCCTGTATAAATATTATTGTATTATTATTATTATTATTATTATTAATACTAATAATAATAATGCATTAACAATAATACTACTAATAATAATGCCTAATGCAGATTGCAGATACCATATTTGCCATGTAACAAAGCATATATATGGCATTGTGTACTATAGTATCTAAATTATATCACCGTGCACATATATATATATATTATAACCTATATTCAGAATGTCAAGCATCATAGCTTGTCGACAATGATCTAGCTAACACACATAGTATGTCAACATACCCAATGTGAACATAATAATAATAAGCTGTATTTTACATTGACAGAATAAGTTGTGATCCACTAGGCCAGCTAAGTATCCTTATCAAAAAATCCTATAGGATCCTATAGGAAAATTGCATTTCTTATAGGAATTGGGCCAAAATCCAATAGGAATTCCTACAGGAATTCCTATTGGATTTTTTTGTAAGGGACTGTAGGTCTAACATGTTCCATAATGGATGGAGTACTGTAAACACAGATTATATATGGAATACATGCCAGTATACAAAACATGGACGTCAAGATCATATCGTCAGAAACATAATATTCCTGGTTGAAAAAATTATAACCTTCTTATTGCCAGTGACGGCCTCTAACCATTGAGCCATCGAGATTCAGATGGAGAGAGGTTACAATGATGCACTGGTTCTAATGATATATGTACTGCCTATGCACAGCAGTTACTATATATTTCAGTAATGACTAATGATTGGGTGTGTTAATATATACACTGCTGTTATATCAATAGAATCAGTACATCAATGTAACGTTCACTCACCATCTGAGTCTTGGTAGCTCAATGGTCAGAGCATCTCACTGGAAATCAGAAAGTTATCCCAGTCCGGGACACAGAATATTATTTTCTGAGGATATGAGCTTGCATGACAATCATCCAGGTACTGTATCGTCTGTTTCCCCCCGAGCTCTCTCTTATTCACTACAGCAGTGTATATATTAAGTATTAACACTGACAAGTATACATAGTAATGCTTGTTTATTGCTACAAAATTGTAGGTCATATAAACACAGCAATAGTATGCATTATATATATAGGCTAATTATCAAGCATATAGTATTTATAATTTTAATCAAATAATAAACATACCGTACATGCAATTCCAAAATTTGTACTACCACTTACTTAGCCTGCGTGGCGGCGTTAGGGGGAGGGGGAAAGCGGAAAGGCGAAGTGGGGGGGAAGGAGGGAACGCCTGCACGAAAGACCCATGTTTTGGGATTTCCGCCCACATGAAGAACTGTCAAAAACAACCAATCAGCGACTAGCGGGCTTTCCTCAATGATTACAACATTTCACTTCGGGCCGAATCGTGAAATATCCATGTCTGAAACTCCGTAAAAAGCTTGTCTGCATCTGGTGGAGACAAGATTTATTTTGAAAATTTATTCAAGCAATCGTGTAGACATGGAAGCACAGAGTTGAAACTTTCTCCGAGCGTTGTAGGTCTTGCGGCAGAAAAAAATATGAAATGCTTTTGAACTTTATAACTTTACGAAATCAGTATCAACACATGCGAAAGGAGACAACAATGTTCCACGAACCGATAACATTAATAGCCCTGATAGAATGAAGCGACATCTGACTACCGAACACCGTAAATCGAATGGGATTTGGCCAAGAAATTTCATATGCAAGACAACGTAGAAACCATCACTTATATACGTTTAGCCGTAAGTCTCTTTATTCTGAAACGTCGAAGGAATTCTCCGAAGGCCCAGAGAGCATTGTTGAAACACCTGAAGACAAGGACAAGGTAGAAATCACAATAATATAGCTGCTTCCCCTGCCGACTGATAATCACGCGCTCGCACGAACGTCTGGTACATCTACTAAATCCATAATCAAACTCTTGCCAAATCCCGTTGGTAATACCATCAAAACATCTTTTCCTGCCAGCAGCTCCCTCGTAGCAACTTTTTGTTCCTGTTTTAATTTAAAGCTACGACCAGCAACGAACTGAAGATCGGTTAAAGCTATCGAAAGAAAATAATCTACCAACACGGGTTTTCTAAAGTCGCCATTTTTAAATGTTTATTTCCTGACAGGAAACTCCTGAATACTAATGAGTTGAGTTAGCCAATCAGAATTTAGCGTCCTCTGGTGGACGTAGAAATCCAAAAACATGGGTCTTTCGTGCAGGCGTTCCATCCGCACTCACCCCAGTCCCCGCCCCCTATCCCTAAACGGCTGCTTCGCAGGCTACCACTTACTATTCAGCAGTATTATAAAGAACGAATGGTATATATTTTAAACAGGCTAGGACTGGCCATTGTGCCATCTTGTGCCAGAACAATGGCCAGCCAGAACAATGGCCAGCCAGAGCAATGGCCAGCCAGAACAATGGCCAGCCATTGTGCTGCCACAAAGTGCCATTGTTCTGGCACAAAATGGCCAGTCCAAGCCTGATTTTACACTGCATGGATTTAATTCCAACTGTCAAAATATTATACATATATGTTTTGAAAATTCAAAACATTACACACCTTCAAATTTTCCAAAATCTCTCTGTTAAATATTTCAAAATGTGTCTATTAGATTTCGGAGCTTGGAGCAAATACACAATACAGTGTACAATTACATTAAAATTAGCGAGTCAAGTCAAAAATTTAAACGATAAAGTGAAGCACTGAACTGAAGGTAGCCGTACGACGCTATAGTCTCTTAGAATTCAACGAAATGCGGGTAAATATCACCAAAATCCTAAACCTAACCCTAATCCTAACCAAATTGCTAACCCTAACCAAAAAAAAACTATGCAGAAAAGGTATATTAATCAGTTGCTCAACACAGACCGGTGATTCGGTGACAATCACAATGTACATAATTATAATAGTCCTTTTACCTTTTACTTGTGTCTGTATTTGATTATCTTGTCCTTCAACACTACAGTTTCGGCTTAAAATCAGCTGAATCCGATGATTTTGTGAGGAAATGGCTGGTTTTTATGGCAATATAAATTTCGCCGTCGGCGAATGGCGCTTCTTCCGGAAAGCGGTTTGTCGCGCTGGCGTCAATTTAAATTTAAATTACGCCAAATTTAACGCACCAAAAAACCGTTTCAATACCGTTTCAATTTTTGCATTCGCAATCATGTGACGGTTGCAATTTAAATATTAATTCAAATGCAGAGGTCTACCAATCAGCTTCTGTCTATATCTAGTTACCTGGGCCAAATTTTCCGATGCCGCGCATGAGGACGGTTGATCATATATATATATACACACATATATATATATATATATATATATATATATATATATATATATATAATATATATATATATATATATATATATATATATATATATATATATATATATATATATATATATATATATATATATAATATATATATATATATATATATATATATATATATATATATATACCTATAAACCCGATCCGAGATCAGGAACAGCTTGCATCTCGCGTGATAAGGGACTAAACGCCTGTCGATATTAGCACCCTCGCCCTCAGGCCTTTGGCCTTCGGCCGGCGCTTCGCGCCGGGCGAGGGGATTATATATCACCATACATGCACAGATATAACAAACTATATTCAGGATGACATGCTAATTTGATACTTGTTGACAATGATCTAGCTGACACAGCACTTGTTCAATCCCTAACAATTTCTGCTGACTGTTTAGTGTCAACATACCCAATGTCAACATAATCCTATATAAACTGTATTTTACATTATATATAAGCCTTAAGGACCAGCATTGTCCAAGCTTATTAACAGACACAATAAGTTGTGGCGCAGTAGGCCATCTACTATAGTCCTAACATGTTCCGTAATGGATGGAGTAAACAAAGATTATTTCTGGAATACATACCAGTGTACAATACATGGACGTCAATTAAGCTATTAACTATGATTAAGCTCATATCCTCAGAAAAACTATTCCCGGCTGAAAAAATTATAACCTGATTGAGGCGTCAAGAGTCAGATGGAGAGAGAAGGTTACAATGATGTACTGATTTGAATGATATACTGCCTATGTGGCAGTCACTATATATCAGTAATGCACATAGGAAGTATACATATTTCAATTGAATATTCAGTACATCATTACAACCTTCACTCTCGGTAGCTCAATGGTTAGAGGGTCTCACCAGCAATCAGAAAGTTACAGGTTCAATGGGACTAAGAATAATTTTTCTGAGAATATGAGCTTGCATAACAATCATCCATGTATCGTCTGTCTCATACTCCGAGCTCTCCCTTATTCACTGCAGCAGTGTATATATTAACACTGACAAGTATAGTGCAGTACTGTTGTATAAACCCCAGTATATAGTCTGCATGTTTTTGCACCCCTAAACTACCAGTACTGTATAGGCTAATTCAAATTTTTAAATTGTTCCATGATAGGTACAAACTTTAAACTTGCTACGATTGTGATTTTTCGTTGGCTTTCTAATGGTATATAGCATAAATCTCTCTGTTAAGTATTTCAAAATGTATATATTATACAGTACAACACTTACAAGTCAACTAACAATAACAAATTGTTAACATGACTAACATGTATATGGTTGTTTTATTGAAGAGTACGATAAAAATGTTGTTCTGCGTACTGTGTAGCACTAGGTATAGTGTTAGAAATACATGTAAGAAATCGCGTGTAAGAGGACTATACAATTTCGAGTGAAAGCCCTTCAAAGAGTGATTTCGTGATGTCTGATTGACAGGCTCACGTTTTTGTTTTGTTTTTAGTCGCCATGACGCCATGCCAAAAGTGAAATGTTGCGACCACGATATATTTTGAAGTAGTAGGCTAACTCTAAGAACTCATTCTACATATCTAATGAAAGCTTGATTAATAGCCTCTGACATACCTACAAAAATATTTTTGTAACTGATAGCTAACAGCTTGAAAAAACCGACGACGCTCTTGGATTGGATTGACAAACTCCGAGTAAATATTTTAGATATTCAGACGACGATATCTTTTGAACTACTAACTCTGAAAAATCATGCTATATATCATATAAAAGCCTGAATAACATACTCGGACATGTTTGCAAAACTATCTTTGTAACTGATTAACAGGTTTAAAAAACAGAAAACGGGTTTACCTTTAGTTTTAACGCCACGTATAAAACTTGATTTACGAACTTGACATCTTC
Source organism: Chrysogorgia sp. JL179-B06 (assembly GCA_035772405.1). Classification (NCBI taxonomy): domain Eukaryota; kingdom Metazoa; phylum Cnidaria; class Anthozoa; order Scleralcyonacea; family Chrysogorgiidae; genus Chrysogorgia; species Chrysogorgia sp. JL179-B06. The sequence goes on from JAYKKM010000428.1 coordinate 6,421,418, forward strand.
CGACGACGATATATTGCATTTTCACTGCCTTTCACGATCTTTTTGAACACAAATCTTCATTCACCGTATAACCCGACAAAACACGTACTTTTCTTTTACGGTTTCAATTTAAATACTAGAGAGGTTCAGATTTGACGTCCGCTACCGCTACCTTAAATGCATTACGCATGCGCATTTTCTATTTCTACTTCGGTAGTCGTCGCCGGACACAGTCCGAGTACCGCAAGAAAGTGTTTTACGGTAGTCGCGACTACCGTTTGAAAGGTAAGTTGTTTTTGTCAAAATTTGTGTTTTCAACTCTTAAAATTTGAGACTATACTTTAATAAATAACCGCAGTTAAGTTTTTAAACAAAAATACTGACCTAGAAAGTGCTTTTCAGTGGAAACTTAGGTGAACCAGATGGAATTCTCAGTGGCAGTGGAAAAAGGAGACAGTTCGTAAGTTTTAGTTTATACATAACTTATTATAAAAAGGTCTCTTGACCATAAAATATGCTTGTTATCTTTGTTTTTTTCCTACACTACGTCTCTACAGTACTATATCATGTTTATCACACACATATTATTTTGATACGTAGGGCTAAAAAGAAGAAGTTGCGTTGGAAAGAAAATCACGATATTTGGCTACTAACAGAAGTAATTTCTATTGAGCCATACAAATGGAAACAAGGCTCAAAAGAACGTGGAGAAGCCTTCACAACAATTGCCAAAAACCTGGCAGAAATACCCAATTCTGGCTTTCCCGATAGCCTCAGTCAGCGAGCTGTTCGGACCAGGTTTTTTTGAACTCCTTGACGTGTTTAAAAAACAAGAATTAAAAGAGATGAGGGCAACCGGAATTGTGCAGACTTCGATGAGAAAACCCAACTATTGACCGAAATAAACTGTAGAATGGTGGAGTATAAAAATGGCTTTTTGTTGGAAAATATAAACAAAAGGGAAAAGGAGGAGAAAGAAAAAGCGACAGCCGAAGATATGAGAAAAAAGCAAGTGAAAATTGAGCGAAACCACGGAGAGAAACGAAGGAGTAAACTCCAAAAAGAGAAAGGCAAGTGAATTGGTGGAATACTTGAAGTTAAAGCAGGAAGTAAATAAAGCGAATACTGAGAACGAGCTTAGCCTACGAGAGGAAGAATTAAGATTGGAAAAGCAACGCTTAGAAAATCAGAGAGAGTTACAACAACAAATGACTGAGCAGCTCAAGTTACAACAGCAATGTTAACAAGCCATGTTTACAAGGTACAGTATGTCTATGGAAAAGCGTAAATGATTCTGTGCTTATGCAAGGGAAATAATTTAATTTACAGTTGTGTTTAAACAGTTTGTTTCTGAAAAATTAAGTTGATATGAAATGCATACATTTAATTTATAGTGTTCGGTTTGAAAATTGTTTGTACGTTTGAGTAATAATTCTATAATTGTTGTATATATAATTTATATTCTGGATAATTTTTGTATATAAATTCTGAATAATTTTTATATATAATATATATTCTGAATAATTTTTGTATGTGTATGAATTGTAAATAACTTTTGAATATTATATATATATATATATATATATATTCTTAAACATTATATAATTAAAATAAAGTCTTGGTCTCATATTTGCTCAAAGGACTTTGTGTGGTTCCACTAAATATATATGGGGGATTACTGGCAAATATCGGTCAAAACTTCTGAACCCTCTATAAGACCGAAATCAGCAAAATATCTCTAAAAATCGCACTCGAAATATAGAGGTATCAAAACTTCTGAACCCTCTATAAGACTAAAATCAGCGAAATATCTCTAAACATCGCACTCGAAATATAGAGGTATCAAAACTTCTGAAAAATTTTGCATTTCAAACTGTTTATATATTTAAAATATATATATATAAGCCCATGGACTTATTATTTTTTGTTTTATTTATGAAATTCCTTTTTTTCTAAAATGTAGAGACTTGCTATTGGGAAAGGCTTATTTTCAGGTAACCCCAGACCCCAGTCATTCAACCTTAGTCCTTAGTCACATGTCCATTGAAGGGTTACATGTCCATAGGGTCAGGGTTGGCATTGGGCTACAGTAAGTTACCCATTTTTATTTTTCATTAAATAAATTTGGGAGTCATTAATCCCTGGGAATTAGTGAATGTCAATGGGGTGATTGATCCCTAGCAACAAGTGACCAGGTGTCACTGATCCATGGGGATCACACATCTCTATAGATGAAGCTGGAGAAGGTCCAGAAAAGAGCTTTAGCCTGTGTTTTTCCAAATCGCCCCTATCAAGAGGCGCTTGCCTTGGCAGATCTAGATTCTATAAACGACCATCAAGAATCGCTAACTCGGGATCTTTTCAAATCGATTGTTGAAAATGAGAACAGTAAAATACACCATCTAATTCCAAAACCTATTGTTAATCCGCGTTACGGACTAAGGAAACAAAGGTCCCTTGACGTTAAGGTAACAAGAACAAACCGTTTCGCCAACTCGTTCATTATCAAGAGTAGTAACCTCTATAACAATGTTCATTGAACTGCAAATAGTACATTTTAACAAATAGCTAAATACCATTATTTTAATGATTCTTTATAGTCAAATTGTAAACTAATTACAGTTAAATATTTATAGACATAACTATATAAGTATGAATTTGTAAGAATTACGCAATTCAGAAATATTTTATAATATTCTGCAATGTAATTTTCCTTTATTAAAAAACGATTATTATTATACAGTACATACAGTATAGCAGAATCGTGTGATAAGTCCTCCCCCACTTATAAGCCCCTTCTGCCTATTCCCCCAGAAATAAAAATATAGGCCTTATTGTTTAACAAAACATACCTTGTGGTTGTAAGCCCCCCCCCCCCCCTGGATTTTACTACCCCAACAGGTAACAAGACAAGTAATAACCTTCTTTTCAAATAAAAATAGATATATTATATAAGTAAATATACACAATTATAGACAATCTGGAATCCCTAGTACCTTTCTGACATAAACTAAGATGTTTTTGTATACACACTACACATGAGGTATTTCCACTTATTAATTTATTTCCAATGATTGATCAAAATATTCACTCAAACTTGGTGGCTGAAGATTAAAAAATGCTGCTGTTCTAGAACTGTAAAGGCATGCTCTAGCATTAAATAACAAGCATGACACTGTATAAATCTTTGCTACAGACTGTAAGGCAATTTTTAAGTTCTTCTTTAAAGTCATTAAATGCAAAATAGGTTGCAACTTCACCAAATGGCCACTCAACAGCAACTCGTACTGAACTCATTGATTTGTTAAATTGCTTCTGACCCTCTATCAGGTTAACCCCTTTATATGGACTTTGTATATGTATACGATGAGGATAGGCTGGGTCTCCATAAATAGCTAACGGATTACCATTCCTGTCATGAGAATACATTTCAAGCTGGGCATAGAGACTGGACATTGCCAGCATTGCAGCATCATGTCTTTTTCCTTCTATAAAATTATGTTTGAAAAATATTATAAACAACAAGACCAGCTGTTATAATAATATAATAATAATATTTATTTATAGCACCTATAGGTCTGCTCTAGGCACTTTACAAAAACTCTAACTAAAGACGGACTTATGTAGCAATGGGGTTAGGGGAGATGTTGTTATACTGTAACTTAAGAAAAAACTGCAATCATCACATTAAAATAAAATGACAGGTAGTTTACACTTTACTGTATCCAAGTCATGTCAGTTTATGATGGTTATAGGGTTTGGGTTAGTTTAGGGTTAAGGATTAATCAGGTATGGTAAAGTGTAAAATTTCCAAAACACACAAATCTTATTGGTCAGTATCAGGAGAATAGATCTAGAATATAATTACCCATAGCCCAGTTCACAGACATATCCTAGTGACAGTGAGTAGATAACAACATAAGATCCAAGCACTAACCTACTGGCCCAAATAGATGAACTATGATGCCTATTGAAGCATTTATTCTTTGTCATTTTAAGGCATGGACTCTCTTGTGGCCATTATACATGACTTGTTGATTTTGACCAGGTCTGCAAATAGGCCGTATCTATACAATTATGAAATAATTCAATATATCAAACACAAAATTGCTATAATTGCATTTTAATTGTTCAATATAAACATGTAAATAATTGAAAACAAATGGTTGCTGTATATACTATGATTTATTCCCTCCATAGTCAGAAATTATATAATAACAAAAACAAAACATGTATAAAATTATAACTACCGTGCCATCAACAAAGCCCCACACATTCTCTAAAGCAGCTCCTATCTCGTGTACTGCGCTTGCCATTTCTTCGAGTTTTTCTGCGGTTAACCAAGGCACATCCAATGTAGTTGATAGAGAATGATGTTGGTCATATATGAAAACAACAACACAGCTGAAAATCATGCTTAACTCTGACTTAGATCTCCCAAACATAATTATGCTCGATTTGATATCAATAGATACACTGGCGAAGATTGTATTACAAGTTTCCGGTTTCAAAAACCTGATCTTGCTTTCTTGGCAACAGCAATGCGTTTACCTGAACGCTTTGTTTGCAAGAACGGTACCGTTGCCTGCCGTATGGAGGGATTGTGTATATTTCTACGTCGTCTGGCTTATCCTAATCGCCTAACAGATATAATTTCCACGGTGGGGAATTGGTGTTGGACCATCCAGCATATACTCGTAGAAGATAACCAGTTCTTCATCATCCAAATCACCTTCGTCGTGGGCTACTAGAAGTAGCAACTCCATAGAAGCCGCCATTTTGTTTCTGGTTCGGTCGGAAGTGGGTCTACTAGGACTAGTTGCTAAATTATATTTCTGCCCTGCCAGGTTATCTTGACTCTTAGATTACCAATAATCGCCAATTGTCAAATACTCTTAGATTACCAATAATGGGTAATTCCACAACAATATATTGTAGCATTCTAGAACTCAACCCCAACACAACACCAATCCTAACCCAACCAAGTGGGGACTACGACTAGTTGCTAAATTATTCAAGTTTCTTAATTTTTTTAAACACACAGGTTGGGAGTTAGGGTTACAATGAAGTTGAATGCGGGGATTCGGCGAGGGGTTAGGGTTAGGAAGACACTTAAGGCGGGAGGTTAGGGTTAGGATTTGTGTTGTGTTGGGGTTGGATTCTAGAATCCTACAATTTACTATTGTGGAATTACCCATTATTGGTAATCTAAAAGCATTTGACAATTGCCGATTATTGGTCTTTAATCATGTACTCCTAAAAACAGTTCAAAACAGTCAAAACAGTTGGTAATATAGTAACTAGTCCTAGTCCCCTCGGTGAAAGACCCTCGGTGGATTGCCTCTAGTGCTGACCAAGTAGGATCTGAACTTCCATTATGTTCTACTCAGTACGAGGCAAATTAATTTTTTTGGGATCACTTAACTGCGCATGTGTAGTAATCCCACATTAATAGTCTCGCTCACTAGTCTACTAATTTAGTCCTCAAGTAGAAAATACACGGGCTTAGAGTTAGAAAACTCGTTAGGCGGGGGGTTAGGGTTAGCCAATCAGATTGCTTCCCATGGCAAGTGGTAGCGGATGTCAAATCTGAACCTCTCTATTAATTCAAATGCAGATATTTACCATATCTAGTTACCAGGGCCACATTTTCCGATGCCGCGCACCTCCGGCCGTTGATGCATGTAAATATATAAATAAACTCGATTCTACTTTGCCCATGCCAAGCATCCCGTAGTAAGGGACTAAACGCCGGTCGATATTAGCACCCTCGCCCTCAGGCCGGCGCTTCGCGCCGGGCGAAGGGATAAAGATATAAACGCGAACAAACTGATTTTTGTAACTCTTTACTATCTGGGCTTCCAATGCAGCAGTTTCGCGCCTTCTGACGTATAGTTGCAAGTATGACCATATAATTGGCGTTAAAGAACTACACTGGCTGTCAATCGCCGAAAGTATTACTAGTGACTTTTAATGCTATGCATTTACTGGACCTTTTTATTAAAATGAACGTCTGCATCCATAATAGCCTTCAAGATCACTACGCTCCTCAAATAATAATTTCTTAACTATTCCTAATATAATCTGAAATCTTACGGCCTTCCAGCTTTTTCCGTTTAAGTTTCTATTTTATGGAATAAATTATCTGAAGGTATCAGAACAATGAACAATATTTGTATTTTGTTACGATATAATTAATAAGTTATTTGCTAAGGTTGTATTATAAGTATAGTACATGTGGCAGGGTGGCCGCAACAGTAATCGCCAATTACTGCGCGTGGTCCCGAAGTGAGTTGAGAGAAAAAGGAATTAATAAATTAGGTCCGCGCGTGGAGCGAGACGCCCTGACCTGTGCGCTCTCGTGCGGAAGTAATTTTAGGGTTATTATTAAAATTACGGGGTCACCACGTACCTATATGAACAAGTTTTGTGATTGGTTGATTAAAACAATAAAACAATAGAATCAACCACAAAGAAACCAATATCCTAACCCTAACCACTTTTGTTCCAGGTAGCCAATCACAAAACCTATTCATTTCAATCAATCAATCAATCAATCAATCATTTAACTACGTAACGCTTAGGAGCAAAAACTCGTTAAAATGCGCATGTATTTTAATGTACGACATTTACCGAAATTACGGTTAGTATTAAAATTAGGACTAGAAATACGAATTCGCAATAATCCCCTCGCCCGCCTTTTCTACCCCCCCCCCCCCCCCTACGGGAATTTCTCCATCCATGGTGCCCAGACCTCGCACGCCGTGGCCGTGTATTATTTCTGTTTTGCAAAAATTCACAATTTCCAAAAGCCCGTTTCGTCGAAGAAATGTTTGAACGTTATCTCGGCCAATATTTAACCGATTTAAACTCGGAAAACACATTTGGAATTAGCGAGTAAACATACATAACATACGCGTTTACTATATTACGAGAACGTGAGTACCCTTCGTAAAAACGGTTTATGTACTTAGAAATTAGTCGATTATAAACTGGTCACTTCATCGTATATTATTTTGAACGTTATCTCGATCAATATTTAACCGTTTTCAATTCTGAAAACAGATTTGGAATTAGCGAGTCAAAATACATCACATATGTGTCTACTATATTACGAGAACGTGAATACCCTTCGTAAAAATGGTTTATGTACTTAGAAAGTTAGTCGGCTTTGTCGGCTAAATAATGATTAGCCGGTCACTTCGTCGAATATTATGTTGAATATCTCGATCAATATATAACCGTTTTCAATTCTGAAAACAGATTTGGAATTAGCGAGTCAAAATACATCACATATGTGTCTACTATATTACGAGAACGTGAATAGCCTTCGTAAAAATGGTTTATGTACTTAGAAATTAGTCCGGGCTTGGTCGGCTATCACAATCTCGATCAATATATAACCGTTTTAATTCTGAAAACAGATTTGGAATTAGCGAGTCAAAATACATACTCGGACTCGGATTTCTATTTCCTCAAAAAACTATGTCTCTTGTGACGGTTCAATTTAATCTGAGTATCTAGTTACCAGTGCCACATTTTCCGATGCCGCGCATGAGGACGGTTGATCATATATATATATATATATATATATATATATATATATATATATATATATATATATATATATATATATATATATATATATATATATATATATATATATATATATATATATATATATATATATATATATATATATATATATATATATATATACCTATAAAGCCGATCCGAGATCAGGATCCGCTTGGATCTCGCGTGATAAGGGACTAAACGCCGGTCGATATTAGCACCCTCGCCCTCAGGCCTTCGGCCGGCGCTTCGCGCCGGGCGAGGGGATTAGTATTAAATTTGTTTATGAGGCAAAGGTTTCGTTTTATTCTGTGTCATTACTCCTTTCCAGTCTTTACTGGCGACGAGGTGCTCCACTGTATCTGAAATATCCTCCACCACTGAGTGAAACCAAACATTTTAAGCCCGTTTTCCACTTCATCATTTCGCTCGCCGCTAGCGAAATATTTCCACAATGACATCATTTTTTTCAGTTGTCGACCAATGAAAACGGGAAAAATTATGTCATCGGCGAAATATAGAACTAGCGGTGAGTCTGATAACGTACAAAAATAAACAAATACTAACTAAATATTCCTAACACCTACCATAACCCTAACCCTAAAACGAATCTTAATAATAGCCGCCATGAAACCTCTTCTCGATAGCATTTAGTAATGACCTAACCCTAATATTAACCCTCATACTAACCTTCCTACTAACCCTCAAACAACTAGTTTTCAGTCTCTCCGCGGAAAGCTTATTTTAAAGAATACTTTCTAGTGACCATCATTTAGTAATTATCGAAAATGGAGGATATGGGGCCATTTAGTCACTCACGCGGTCATATTGTACGCCAATTTCAGTCTTGGAGTCCTCTAGCAGTCGTAACTTGGCCGATTGTTTTCAGTTTTGTCATAAAGGATATATGGACAAATGCATCTCCCGAAAGTAAAATGGGTCAAACAATGTTCAAGCATGCAGGAGCGAAATATTGGAACTCTTTGCCAATTAATATCAGAGATATTGCCACTATAAATACTTTTAAGGTGGCTCCCTGCTGTTTCTTGAAAGGTGGCAAAATGGATATTTCGGAAAAGGTTGAAACTAAAGCTATGCATAGAATAACTTTCAAAGCATTAAATACTACCAGAAATACGAATTCGCAATAATCCCCTCGCCGCCTTTTCTACCACTACTCCCCACCGGACCGCTAGAGTTTCTTTTCCCCATGCATGGTCCCCAGTGCCCAAACCGCGTCTGTCGATAACAAACCTTACTAAAAGCCGGTTCGTCGTATGTAGATTTTGAACACTACCTCAGCCAATATTTACTCAATTTCAATTCTGAAAACAGTTTTGGAATTACGGCGTCTACATACGTAACGTACGTGTCTCTTATGTTACGAGAACGTGTATAACCTTCGTAAAAAGAACGTGTATACCCTTCTTAGAAATTATTCGGCAATCTAGGCCCGACCAAACGACCTCGTCGTATATGTATTTATAAAATAACATGTACACAACAAACGCTCTGATTGGTCAATACCCGTGTTTGGATAAGAGTATCCAAACACGGGAATTTTTAGGTCGATCTTGTACACACAAAAAGCAAATAATGCCGACCCATCATCGTTTTTAAACATTTATTAACATTCTATACATATGCACAATAACTATAAATAAAATATAGCAATCTTCCCTGTTAATTTTCACAAGATTTTACAAAAATAGGCCGAAATTATAAGTATTTAAAGTGGGCAAAGCAACGCTAAAAGTGAACGAGAATTTCCATTTAATTTGTGAGGGCGACGTTTACCTTATTAAAAGTTTCAATAAACCCCAAAACACAACACTTTTATAGATATAGTCCACCAAGAGAACATGAAAAAGGTGTAAAATTATGTTTATTTTACCTCTCGTCGGACAGGATATTCACGAAGAAACCATTCATTTTGTTCTTGTAGCCAACAAAAAATCACCGAACAACACTTCGACAGTGAGAGAAAACCACAAATAAAATATAGCAATCGTCCCTGTTAATTTTCACAATTGATTTTGCAAAAATAGGCCGGAATTATAAGTATTTAAAGTAGACAAAGCAACGCTATTAAGCGAACGAGAATTCCCGTATAATTTGTGAGGGCGACGTTTACCTTATTGAAAGTTTCAATAAAACCCCAAAACACAACACTTTTTATAGATATAGTTCACCAAGAGAACATTGAAAAGGTGTAAAATGTTTATTTTACCGCTCGTCGGGCAGGATATTCACGAAGAAACCATTCATTTTGTTCTTGTAGCCAACAAAAAATCACCGAACAACACTTCGACAGTGAGAGAAAACCACAAAAAAGATTCTGTGTTGTAGGACTAATATAAAGGCTAGGCAAACTCACAACATCACTTTACATCTGCAGCAATCCAACATAAAGTTAAACGGTACATTTTCGCGATTAAATCCATCTGGAAATATCTTTTTCAGCATGTTTTCCTGATGTTTTTACCACTTCAAACTTATTTTTGGCTGTTGCTGTCGTCAGCATCATAAATCATAATAGGAAACCATCCATGATTGGCCGATTAGCTTAGAAGGACATGAAAGACCTCCCCTGATTGGTAGTTGACGGTTTTTGGGAGAATTGCAATGTTAATCTAATTATATCAATAACTTTTAGTGATATTTCTCTGTTGTTATTTTATAAAAGAAATACCTAATGGTTTTCCGTGTTTGGATACTCTGATCCAAACACTTGGGATGTTGCTCGACAAACACTCGCCTAGCGGCTCGTGTTTTTTTTACGCTTTTCTCAAGTCTCGCAACATCCCGCGTGTTTGGATCAGAGTATCCAAACACGGAAAACCATTTGGTATTTCTTTAATCCTGCACGTTAGTGCAGAAGAGCTATTGCTATACCCTCGGCGTCCGGGCCAAATGATAAGTTCAGCGTTAAGATAAGGTCAATATTATGAAATGATAAGGTCAATATTATGAAATGATAAGGTCAGCGTTAAGATGATCAATTTTCAATGTGTTTAGAATTAAACCAGACCTATATACATGTACCCCACACGATAACAAGCTTTTTCTCGAGCTTTCACTATTTTGTATAGTGATAACTGATCACGATATGTAAACTCTAAGATGAATTACATATTATTCAAAATTCAGAAATATATTGTTTTCAAAATATGCAGATGATTATAATTCCAACTGATAGCTCAAAGTAATTTTAGCTATGTAATTTTAAAGAACGAAGCAATTCTAGTATGACAATTTTCAACAATTTGACACGGTTTAATGAGCATTTAATAGTAAGCGTTACTGGTATTCTGTTCCTACTGACCTAGCGGCTTCGTTCTTTAAAAAATCCCGTTTATTTTTGTCCTGGAGTTCTCCAATTTATGAATTAAACCTATATTATAGATAAAATAAACGGGATTTTTAAAGAACGAGCCAGTTCTATACAGTGCTAACTAAAATTACTCACACAAATTTCTGTGTCCGGTACACGAAGTAAAATCTATCCCTTACTTGATTCTAGAAGACTTAATATTATCGAATACTTCTAGCTCACTTTTTAATTTCTGGCTTTCCCTCTCCCTTCTTTCCATACTGGTGTGTCTTAGAATGGTTTCTATTCTTATATAGGTTTCAGGCACAATTGCTCCCTGATTCTGTTTTACTTCAGTGTTTACGTTTCTAAATATAAATCTTCGCTTGACTTGACAACTTTGCGTTTCGATCAACATTTCTAAAATCACCCACTGTTCCTTGCATTTGAGGGACTAACTGTTGTGATCAATGGCTTATAGATTTACAACAATTTCACAAGATTTGAATAGGTTATATTTGCTTTTATTTGGCATAACACTCATAAATGAATTGCAGTACTGTGTTTACAATATGGAGCAACTGGCAAGCTCGGGTGTGCGCTCAGGAACGCTTCTGTCCCCTTCTGTGCCCGCATACTCATATTCTATGCCCGCATACTCATATTCTGTGCTCATACTGCTCATTAGTTCCACGCAATATCTCACATAACAAAGGAAAATTTTATTTTCCGCCCAGTGGAGATTCGACGCTTATGGCGGTTTTGCACTAGGCGAATATTTTCGCGCGAAGCGAATTTCTATATTCATATTTTTGATTAGTTCCAGCTGAGAGCTCATAAGTGACATGTATAGGACGTAATTGGACAACCATACATGTAGTTCGGACAAAGAGTGTTCATTTGACTATTCTATGACAAGCCAGTGCGTCGGATAAATCTTATTTCAATTCATAATATCAGGCTGGGGAATTCAGTATAACGAATTTGCAAGTGTAAATAGAAATGCAAATGTATATTGTGGCTTTAGCCTGATTTTATGAATTAAAATAAGTTTTATCCCGACGCAGAACACGTCATTTTGACGCGCAGTGGACATTACGAACTGGCTTATTAGATAAATTTACCCAAGAGTATTGCATAATATGTGGTGATTTCAAGATTGACTGCAGGCTATCAGATGAAGGTCAGACACAGCAGATAGTTAAAATATTTGGTTCCTCATATCAGCAAAAGTTGCATCTACTTTCCTACAACCGATAATGGATCACTTCTGGATCATCTGTACACCAATATTGAAGACGAATACGCGTTACAAGTGGAATATATGAATCATATTTTTCAGACCACAAACCGGTGTGGTGTGCTTTAAAATAGATGAGACATGTATATACATTATAATACATACATCATAATGTTCGCTTCATAATATTATGATCATCTTTATTATCATTATGATAATCTTACAGGTTAAAAGTTAAAAAGTTTAAAAACTACCAAACGTAATTTTCAACTACAATGTCATCTTCAGGGTACAAGTTAACCATTAGCTAACCTTCGCGACAGCTCAGTGAATAATCAAACTAAACCTTAACTATTTAAACAACCTGTTAACAAACATATTTTGTATACTATAATAAAATTGTCGTATATTATGTAATAAAAGATTGCTGGTAGCATATAGGAATAACGAGACCATTGGTTGTGTTATAAAACAACCCATGGTTATAAGCAAGCTTATAAGCGACCTTTAGGGCTTTGTCACCTATCCCTGTACCTATCCATTTAAACATTTCTTTTAGTTTAATTAATGAATAGGAAAATTTAAAAAAAATTCTGTGGATCCAATTTTTTAAAAACATGATTTTCTTTGTGTAAAATAATTGGATCCACAGAATTTTTTTTTAATCTGCCTATTTATTAATTAAACTAAAAGAAATGTTTAAATGCAAAACAAATCGGGGGTCACCGACTTGTTTGCGAAATAAATGAGATTAAATGTTCATTTTCGGCCATTTTGAAACGTCACTGTTGTCATAGCAACAGATGAAACACTTTAGCCATTAATAGTATTTGATGCCCTGAAAGTTATACTATGCATAGCTTTAGTTTCAATCTTTTCCGAAATATCCATGGGCACTTTTCGAGATCGAAATTTGCATTTATGCCACCTTTCAAGAAACAGTAGGGAGCAACCTTAAACAAACACTTTTTCCTTAGCTTTTAGATTGTGATGTAAATTCCCATAATTAGTGTATTTAGACGTATAGTTTTTAGTTGTTTTTTATAACTTTGATATAATTTGTAAATACTGTTCATCCTATTAATACCAGTTTGTATAACTGAAGGGATCTAACAGTTTAAATAAAGATTATTATTATTATTAAATGAGTCAGATACAACTTCCCAGTGAAATATAAAATAGCTATATCATGAGATAGTATATATTCAAGAAGTAATATTTGGCATTTTACTGCAACCTCGTACTCAATTAACGAGTACGAAGGATTAGTCAACTCATCCTCAATTTGGATATGCTCAAGTTGTGCTGTGCCCCACTTCTCTGCTTCTATATTCCATACTGACGATAATGTGGAGCTATCCAATGCATTCTCAAACTTAACTCAAGGGGATACAACTAGAAATTCATTCGACGCCGAAACCCAGTACATTGGCCAGGAATCCAAGATGACTCATCGTCACCTAAAACCAATCCAATGAGCAGTTCCGCTCGTCCAGATTAGAAAAATAAAAATATCACCCTCCTAAATGTCAATCAAGTATATCAGTTAATAGAAAGTCATTCTTACACCTTCTCAACGATATAAGACCGCACATAGTCATCGGAACTGAATCGTGGTTGGCTCCTGAACACAATAGCAGTGAGTGTTTCCCTACAGAGACCTACCAAGTTGAGAGGAGAGATAGGCCAAATGACCCACACGGTGGTGTTTTATTGCTTCAAAAAGAGACCTGGTGCTGGTTAGGGAAAGTGAGCTTGAGACAGAGTGTGAACTATTATGGTGTAAACTTAACATCATTGGATGTAAGACACTAAGACTGAAAGCATTGAAAAACTAGAGAAATCCCTGTCTACGATAAACTCCGACCATTACATCTTGGAGGTGATTTCAACTTCCCGGGTTGGGATTGAAAAAATAATACTCTGAAAACATGTTCCTTCTCTGCTCTACATCAACGATTCGGGGATTTGCTTGATGATATAGGGCTTACTCAAATAGTTGAAGTTATTACCAACAACCCATCTAGAGCTAACCAAGTTAAAGTCATGTCAGGAATATCTGATCATGATTGTCCATTGTTAGATTTTGACATTCATTCTATACGGCACGCACAGAAACAGAGAAAAATACCACTCCATAGTAAAGCATGTTGAAAGAACTTTGAGGAAGATCTTGAAATTGTATCAGAGGTGGTAGAACTTAACCAGGGTTCGATGGCGGTTAATGAACTTTGGCTGATGTTTAAAAAAGCAAAAAAACACAAGAACAACTTACCCTGGATTACACCTGGGATTAAACGGCTTATCTGGCATATAGGGATAGAACTAATAACAAGAGGAAAAGAGCAAGGGAAAGGAACTCCTCTAATAGTTATTCTGTTCTTGACCATAGAGTGAGGTAATTTAAGAAGGTAATCCAGAGAGAATCTAGGAGGCAGTATTGGGAACATGTTGAGTCTATAATTACACCAACATGGGAGACACTAATGAGTATTCTGGCATGAAGAGGTTTTGGTCATTTAGAAAACATCACAGAACTGACAATCTAGGAGTTCCGACACTTAATAAAGATGGAAGACCAGTGAGTATCTGATCCTAGAATTAAAGCCAAGATGCTGAATACGCAGTTCCACTCAGTGTTTATACTCAAGAGAAAGCCGACATGCAGCCTGTGAACTTACCCCCTTCTCCGTATCCTGAAATGGATGACATCATAATAACCAGGGAATTAAGGGATAGTACGAATGCTAGAGAGACTGAACATATAAAGCTCCTGGCCCAGATGGCATTACACTTCGGGGATTTTGAGGGAGCTGGCACAGCCAATTGCATCCATACTTACAGTCATCTTTAAGAAGTCCTACCAGCTTGGAGACGTACCTGAGGACTGGAGAACTGCTAACGTAACTCCAATATTTAAGAAAGTGTTTAAGTACAACTCCAGTGATTATAGACCCATTTCTTTAACATGTATTTCATGTATGGAGCACATCGTGGCTAGCTGATATTGCCTTGACTACGTATCAATTGAATGTGATTACACTGAGACATGTTATCTGCCGCTGAACAGATAATGTCTCGAGCTGGTCTTGCAGTTAAACCTGAAAAGTGCGCCGTATTCTATGGTCGTTGTTCTGGGAATAATTGGTATAAGGGAAAGAGAGATGTCGTACCAGATATTTCTATTGACAATTGTTTGCTTCCTGTTTATTCAAAGAATGTTCCATATAAATATCTTGGGAAATCGTTGAGTCTATCTGGTGAGGATCAATCCCAAATTGAAGAGATGGACCATCTCTTCACTTTGGGATTGATCCTCACCAGATGACTCAACGATTTCCCAAGATATTTATATGGAACATTCATTGAATAAACAGGAAGCAAACAATTGTCAATAGAAATATCAGGTATGTCATCTCTCTTTCCATTGGTATTAACGTATAAGAACTTAGTTGATCAAATAAAAAACTGCGAGCTGCCGTTAATTCTGAAGTGCAGTGCGTTCAACAACTTTGCCCTCGCGAAGGTTCTTCACCATTTTTATAACAAGCGATTTTCGGAAAATGCTTTGTTGGAAATGGAATCTCATCTATAGTTAATGTAGTACGACTACGGGAGTTATTTGGCCTATATCATTTAACAACAAGACTCTTTATGTTTATATCACGACTGAAAGGTGGTTTGGGTGTGAAACGTATAACGGATGTTTATCATACTACGAGAATTTAATTTTTGGTTACAGAGTTTTCGTTTTATTGCCCGGGAATCACTGAAGTTGGATATGTGACCACACAATCCGTCATGCTTTTTCATGCACGTCCAGTGGTCCACCAACATAATTTATTGCATTTCTTGCGATAATTGCCCTAGAATCTACATCGGTGAAACTGGGCGACGCCTTTCAGACAGGTTTGCTGAACATCTTCGTTCCGTGAGGATCAATGATGGTGACAAACCTGTAGCCCGCCATTTCAACAGCTCCAACCATTTGGTTTCAGACATGAAAGTCTGTGCCATCCTTCCCATCTCCGGTGGCAACGATAACCGCAAGCGGCAAGAGAAGCGTCTCATTTTTAAACTTGGCACCACACATCCTCTTGGTCTTAACGAACGTTTTTCTTTTATTTAATTTCCTAAAAGTTTTTTGTTATTTTATTTTGCTTGGAACTTTTTATTATTAGCTTATGCACTTTCATTCCTTTTCAAGTCTTTGTTTCTATTAAGCCTGGTTTCCATATGGTAGCTACGCTGTCTTTACGGTCGCGGAAGTGAAGCAGTGAAGCGTGTTTCTTTTGTCATGACAAAAGAAACACACTTCACTCCTTCACTTCTGCGACCGCGACCAAATGGAAACCAGGCTTTATTATCGCCTAATCCCCTTGAATATTGGACCTGTCATTTCTCCCACCCCCGCAGTCTGCTTATTGATCGACTGTAAAAATAGTAAATATTTAACTTTTCCCATCTCATTAATTATTAGTTAGTTTATTTCCCGTGCATTTGATTGGCTACTTTCTACCTGTGACACCCTTTTGGCATATATATAAGCCCTATTTATTTTATTTCATCTCGTCTTACTCTGATGAAGGGCTCCGCTCGAAACGTCAGTATCTCGTCACTAAATTCTTGGCAGTTTACCACCTTTGCACTTTGCTATATTTATATATATATATATATATATATATATATATATATATATATATATATATATATATATATATATATAATATATATATATATATATATATATATATATATATATATATATATATATATATATATATATATTATATATATATATATATATATATTTTGATATATATATATCCCAACACTCGAAATTTTCCTTCAACATAAATCTTTAGAACATATAATTTTATCGAGTGAAATATCAAATATTACTTGTAATATACCCAATTATTATCCCGGCATATATTCAAGAAGATTCGATATTCATGACAAAAATAAATTAAATATATTTAAATTTTGTGTAATCTCGCCCATTTGACCATAAAGCGAGCATGCGTTGAGGGAGGGAGGAAGAGAAAGTACAGTCGTATTCAATTTTGCATGATTTTATTGCAATATTAATATTTTTAAGTATTTAGACATCGTGTGCATGATTTTATTTTCATGTGCATATCAGTTACAAACCAAACAACGTGTTGGTACTATGACGACATTGAGTATTTGCGTGATAATTAAATAGAGTAAGGTTGAGTAGATTTTCGAAATCATGCCAATCTAGAAGACTTCCTGAACCTCCATCACATTCCTCAGAACGCGCCATTGTAGCAATTTCCCTATCCGTTAGGATACGATCCCAGATATTCAACTGTGTTAGCTTGCCTTGGAAATTCCCTGGATTATTAGGATAATTGAAATCTTCCACTTCGCGAAATGCCGGACCTGCCACAATAAGGTCTGAACCTCTTCTTAATGTGCTACCAGGATATATGAACGCATTTCCAATTCGATAAAGCGACTTAGTGCCGTTCCAGAAGATATGCGATTCTCCCGTGCTGCTTTCGCGTGTGATGCAAACGAATTTCCAACGTTCTGTATCCACAAAACGTGGTTCTGTTTGCCTAACATAATAGGTATACCTATGTGGTAAAAGAAAGGGAAACAATATACATAACATCTAGTTTTTTTTATATGCATATAAATTGGCCCTTATTACCTCGTCTTAAAGTAAGAGTCCTTTTCAATTTCGTACATGAAACAATTTCATAAGGGCCAATTTATAAGGCCATTTTTAAATGAGGTCTATGGCATTCATCAGAACTATATAACAACAACTGTTGCATTTTTAAAAACATCTAAAATAAAACTGGGCTAAAATCAGAGCAACAGAATACCACATTTTATACTCTTACCCATATCCATATTTCAATAACACTGCCACTTTACCAGTAGTATCATATTTCACTGTCACTTGAAAAGATTGTGCCGTTCGATCTTCTGTCCAAATTTCATTGGCGAGGTGAGAAAATAGAGCCCATTCTTCCCAGGTGTTGTTACTTCGAACGGGAAAAAGAAGCCACATGCAAATACTAAACGCAGTAACCGTTCTTGGTGACGTTATTTCTGAATAATAATGCCAACCCCCTTGCTTAAAGGACAAGTCGAAAGTGGCTGCAAAGAAAAAAACAATCTCAACAAGTACTTCTAATATATAGAGATAGTTGGAAAGTGGATATGTTTTATTTACAAATAACATTAAAGACGATGTTACACTGTGGAATGTTTTGTGCAACCTAGGACGGCGACGGCAGTAAAAGCAATACAAATTTTAGCATTTGAATGAAACCACGGTCGATTCGGACTAGCGTATTTGACACTCCAAGCTTGTTTTATGATCTCCAAAACGCTTCAATATTCCTAAAACGATTATAGTGTCTGTGTTTAAGTCAATCTTAAGTCACATGCATCTCTCATCTCTCCGCGAGTTACCGTCGTCCTAAAGACGTGAAAATGCTCTCAGTGGCGTTGTAAACAGAACGAGAACGGCGTTGAAATTACTCTTGGGAATAAAAATTATTCATTCTTATTGTTTCGCATGAAGATTCTTTTGTTTGAACGACGTCCCCGTCCTAGGTTGCCGTCGTAGATCTTAAAGTCCCTAATTGCACAGTCATTGCAACTCCGAAAATTGTTGCTACACAATTTGCTATGGTTGCAAAAAGTAGAATCGAGTTCTACTTTCTGCAATGATTACAACAACTTTTTTCAGCGTTGCACAATGTAACACCTTCATCTGCAATTTGTCTCTCAATTTTGATTACAAACACAAAGATGGCTAAACTTTATGAGTCAAGTTGCACAAAACTACACAGCCCACGCAGGACAACACGTTTATATAAATTTGTTTGCAGTAAAACTCGGGGATTCTGCATTTTAACATCGGCTTAGTAGCTCTCCTTTCTCGTACAATTTGTATATTGTTCAGTTGCACCAGTCATATGATTTTTCTGAACCGTGCATCTATTTTTTCTTCACTGACAAGCTGTTTGGTGCATGAATTCAGTGTTTTATTGGCCTCACTAAATAAGTTAACATGGAAAATTGAAAATCAAGAAAATCAGATCACGGTGGAGAGCAGCTCGAATTGACAATCTGCCGTCTTTTTTCTGGCAGAAACGAAATTTTTTGAAAAGCATTGTTCATCTCTTCAACATCCATGCACCCTTTCAAATGAAGTCTTGAATTCATTTTGTTGTGGAAACCATTCTGTTAAATAAAGGTTTTTCGCAAATACAAAAACGTTATTTTCCTTTAATTTTATTAATTTCTTCGTCCGTAACATTGACAAATAGAAGCCGCCATTTTTAATCGCTAAAAACAAGATAGGCCGATTATCTCGACCAATCACGGCAAGAGACACTCTATTAAACTCTTCTTAATTTGTAATAAAACTGAAAACAGGGAAATGTTTTATATTTATTTTTATAAAGGTTTGTTCGTACGAGATACTAAATTTGTTTTTTTATTGTTTTTCTGCATTCCTTGTGATAGACTGTTGGAGGATTTGAGTGAAAAAGTTGATAAAATCTCAGGAATTGCGCTAGGTTGCTGGGGGTACAGCAGGGGCATTATAAAATAATTTCTGAAAACTTGGAAATTTGAGTACACTGAGTTCTCAGGTGCAGGCTTATAATTTGAAATCTCTGCATGATTGACTGACAGGCCGCCTTTCTTACTTCTATGTAATTTAACATTTATCTCTGTTGCTTGTTTTGAGTTTTGAGTAGACACATACTAAATGTAATCCAATTACATGATGAGTTATTCCAGACTGGAAAGATTGCAAAAACAGCACTGCAGAAGATCAAATATCGGCCGCCATCTTGCGAGGTAAGCTCGAAAAAATTGCGCGGGAAAATGATTTGTTCCCAGGACAGATGCGCAAAAAATATCGTCTACGACAATCAATGACGGCTTTCTTCACATTTTTGCCTATTCTAGATAGAAATGTGCACCTCAGGAAATTTTTGTGAACATTGCAGAACCACGAAAAAGTTTTGCAAAAATTGCGCGGCCGCGGGAAATTCTAATGAAATTACCTAATCCGTACTTGCGAGATACAAACTTTCAAGATGGCTGCCGTTAAAGATGATTTCGGACCCTACGCGGACATGCAGACTAAAGATCACATTGGACCAACAGTGACCAGTTTCATACTACTTTATCTCTTTTTATACTTTCATGTATATAATTATATCTCCCAAGAGTTACAATCTTTAAAATTGTTGGTTTTATATTAGAAAATATCTTAGCTTCACTTGATCTAGCTTTGCATAAGTGATTGCTGGGGCACAAAACTAAGTTGCTGGGGCGCATGCCCAAATATGCCATAGCGTGGGTACGTTACTGTTATACCATCAACGTTTGAATAATGTCAAAATTTTAAAAAGCAGAATATTGTGTCCTAAATTATGACTGATTTGATGTCAAGGTCATTAGCATTTCGGACAAACAAACATTTATAGAATATTACTAAAGCAAAGCTCAAATCATAAAACATTTTGGCATTCAACTATTCAATTCATGTAAAATCTATATCAGTGTTAATATCGTACACTGTAAACGTATGAAAATTCTGAGTATTTAAGGTGAGATCTTACCATAACACTCCTTCTCTTTGTCAGCTACTTGGCCGTCTGGGCACGCCAACACACAGCTGTCCCCAATCCTGGCAAGCAGGCACTCGTTGCATTCGGAACCCGACGGTGTGTTGTTTCCTGGGGGAAGCCGACATCCTAAAATTAAAATGAGGAATAGATGGGGAAAAAAGAAACTTCAACGTCTGTTTTAAATGTTTAATACAATACCTACCAGCCATTGGATCACAAGCTTCGTGGCACGGTCGCATTAAGCACATGTTTCCACTTGCATCTGCGTAAGTTTCTCCTCTGCATTGTACGGTAATCACAGAACGTGTTACTACATGTGAATCGATAATCTGGATAGAATCTTCCCCATTCCCAAAAGTATAGAATCGAGCATGTATTGGCTGATTTTCATCTAACATTGTTAGGAAGACATCTCCGAATTCTGGGCTTCCTTGAGTTTTGCCATACTCGATCACAGTGCTACTTGTAGATTCAGATATGCAGACAAAATACGACTGGTACAAACTTATATCTCCAAGGGCAACAGCATTGGAATTAACTGTGAAAGACTTGACTAATCCTGCCTTTAATACACGAAAATATAAAAGTATAAAAATAAAAAAACATAAAAATATTATCTCTTTCAAATGAAATATGTATATAAAATGTTAGCTTATTCAAAGAGCTTTTGTTGATACATGTATACTACAAGTATCTATGACGTCACGATTACTTATAAATAAAATACAACATCATTGCACTTTCTATTAATGGAAACCAACGCCATAAAGTCATAATTGACGTCATAAACAAATTTCTTGTGTAAAGACAACGTCGCCATCAACGCTGTATCTAAACCAGGTTTTCTAAAACTGCTACATATGCTGTAATCACGATAGCAGATCCCAAGTACGACCAAATTTTCGAAAAATAAACTAATCAAACTCCATGATGCAACAGGAGAATTGCGATGAACGAGTTAAACGATATTGGCTTCTTCTCAGTGGTGCAATAAAATGAATTTCTTTTCTTTGTGTTGGCTTCCTCGTTAGAGTTACAAAGTAATTAAAGTGTCAACTGTGAAATAGACCTCGATATTATTTTTCGCAGTCAATTTTCGATTTTTCCGTCTTTCGTTTGCTCCGAAAAAGGTTCAATTATGACGCGTTAAACGGGTTTTCAAGATGGCGAAAAAATCCCGTTTTTGTCGGTTTTATCTGGGTTTTTTCCCGTCGGTTTTCGGTTTGTTTCCGCTCAAGATAGTAGACTGTTCAGTCATAATATATTCCGACATACAAAAGATCTTTGAATAGTCTTTTATTTCTTATTTCTAACTAAACTGAAGCATTTTCATAATAGCGAATTACTAATGAGGTTCAGGTCTATAATTTACATTATTATACATTCAATATGTATTTCCGTTTTTTGTTGGTCAACATACTTCAGTAATTCTCAATATACGGCAGTTGTGGCGTCATTTCCGTCGAATACTGTGAATTATTGGACGGAGGTGTCCATTAAAAATGACTGGACGCTAATGACGTCATTACCCCAAAGCGGGCGAAAATTACAAAATAACAAAATGGCTTGCAGTAGATTTGCTTCTGTTGACGAAGACCACAGTGGCGATGAAGACAACAGTGACGATATGAATAATAAAACCATTATTGGATTCAGCTCACGCATGGTATCAAGAATTATCAAGACCTCGGTCAATGTTATCCGCCGAAGCCGATGTCATGCTCAGCCTCAATCTGCCCAACCGGCCTCATCCAATAATTGTTTATTATGACCAGTGCTACTTCATGTAAAATTACGCAACAACGTCAGGTCCGAATTCTGCCGTAATGATCTGTACATGCAGGAATTACGAGAGTATTATGAATATTATTACTGCAATAAGAATCATTGAAAGACACAAAACGACAGCGACAAATCTCTTCAAAATATAAAAAAAATTATTTTAATAACAGGAGTTAAACAATCAAAAAATATTAAAACTGTATAAAGGAACAACAAAGTACGAATACCGCAAGTAAACTGAAAGTTATACATTTACATTAAAAACTAAGCAAGAAAGGGAATCTCATAAATACGTGCAAGCGAATCCATAACGAATCCATGCACAAGTTTCGTGTACTTCTTGTATGATTCTGCTATGGGATAAGCATATAAAGTATACACAGGTCGTGCAGGCTCTGGAAAATTGCTGTTTGCATAGCAAATTTAACTCTTTGTTGCAAATCTTCATCTTTGAGATTTCTCAATGAATTTGACACATCCTTCCCAAATACAGTCCACTCATCTTCTTTAATGGCTGAGGGCAAAAACGAGTTGACGCGGCCATTTTGACCGTGACATCCGCGGCTTGTAAACAAATGTCAAGTCTGAATATTTGCCACATTTTCTGTGACGATTCTTGCACACGAACAACGTTCCATATGACAATTTTCAGTTGCCAAATAAAAACTGGGATGCCAGTTTTCGTCAACTGTATGTGTCACATAAAATTCGGACAATCTTTATCATTTACACGAGCAAATAAAACTTGTCATATACAAATTGTCACATAAAAATTGCTCGTGTAGACTAAGCTTAATTGCCTTTTATCTAAGAATGTTTTATTATTTTCACTACAGTACCCCTTTAAGAATAATTCTTGGCATGCACATCCACCTTACCTTGTAAATCACAACTCCGAGCTCCGAGATTTCAATGTAATACCACGTATCCTTTTGACTTGGAATTGCTGAGAAAACTACGTATATTGTACCTTTGGAAAATGCTGTGAAGTGCACGCATTTACCACTGCGATCAGTTGGATCAAATCTAAATGAATTAGACCATTTTACGTTGCATGGAGCATGGAGAGCTGATTTATTCCGGATCTGTCGGTTGAAAATATGTTGTTCTGTCCATTCAACGCGTGCAAGTCGATTATTCTTCAAGCGGTTATCAATATTTGGAAAGTATATTTGTGATTCATTGAAGTCACCTTCTTGCAGCATCAGCGTGGCGTCCTCTTGATCATAAGTTAAGACTAGTCCAAATATTGAGATTTTTCTATTTGATAGATCTTCACTGTCAGCATTGCTAAAACCATCGTACAAATGATATTTTCCATCTTCGTTAGATGTGTACCAACTGCCTTGTCTTAAATAAAACGGAAAGATAAAAATGGTTAACTAATATATTTATTACTAAAATATTTATATCTCCACCGTACGTCTGAGGAATTGATATGATATGTTTTATACCTCCACAAAATTATATGGTTTACTCATGGAAACTATAAATCCGAAATTCAACTAAGTCCTATTGTCAAGCAATCCGAAGTCCAACTACAGTAAGTCCTTTTGTCAATCAATCAATCAATCAACCAATCAATCAATCAATCAATCAATCAATCAATTAATCAATCAATCAATCAATCAATGAATATTTAAATATTTAAATTGTTAAATACGATAGGTTATATATATAATACAATTATAACCCGTACATTGCAGTATGCATTTTCTGATGTGGTCGTGTAAGCTATGTAGAAAAGTGCTATTATAAAAAGTTTAAATATGTTACTAGTATCTATACTTTAAAAATATACTTAATCTGGTTTCTTATTACTAAATGGTGTATCGAAATCTATATTTACTAGGTTATACTCCTTACGTTTTCTCTTGAAAGACGTAAAATTGTCGCGGTGCGAATGTCCCTGGGGCGAAGGTGCTAATCTCGACCGGCGGAAAATTTCGAGTTTCCCGCAAGTTTCCCGCATATCGCAAGAGCTCAGAAAGTCATTTATATATATATATTATATATATTTCTAAAATTCATTAATAATTCATGAGATAATCGTCCAATGAAATCCATCGAAATTCGTCACATGATGACCCTTTATACCGTGATATAGACCGCCGCAGATTCATTTAATATGCATATATAGATCACACGTACCTTTATGATAAAGGTACGTGTGATCTATATATGCATGTTAAATGAATAAACCGGGTCAGTTAACCGCAATCATCTGTAGTCGTTTGAGTTGATGTACAGAAGATTTAGAACATTAAATCTTTCAAAATTACACAAGTTTGTCGCTGGATAAGCCAATTTTCGCCCATTAATCGGTACTTTTCGCTTGTTAAAAACCTTGAAATTATCTATACCTCACCACTACACGCTACGGTTTCTGATATTTTAACAAATTATTACCACAAAATACCGCTTCTTTCACAGCGACAGACATTCCAAAACAATCTTCCTTAAACTAGCTATAAGCTAGATACGAAATTCTCTGTTGCTATCTCAGGTTCTAACAATTCGCGTCATTAAATCACTACCCAGCAGCAATAACCAACGTGCATTTATCTGTCACGAATATAGTCTTAAATAACAATATTTCAAGTTCCTCTTTGTTAATGATCGACAATAATATGATCGACAAACGGGAAGTCTGCCAAAGCTGTCACCACTTTTCTGTGCACCTCCTTCGCTGGATCGAAACAAATGCAGTCAAATTTGAATATTCAAAAGCAAGGCTAAATGGCATTGCACGCACCATTGCTGTTTCTGTCATTCAACCACTAAATTTCTGACAGTTCAATGAATGATAACAACAATAGAACCATTGTGATGCGTAATCCTCTTATTATTTCACTGGCTGACAATACAAAAGGTGCAGATTTCATCGTGCTTTATCATTGTATATAGCCGCTCGCGTCTATATACAATGATAAAGCACTCTGACTCGGTTTTTAAATAGTATATATATATACATATATATATATATATATATATATATATATATATATATATATATATACATACACATGTATCTACATACACGTGTTTAGCTTGGAACAATCTGGATGAATCTGGCTGGACTATTATACACTTACGATCGTCATTGACAACCGCTTGTGTGACAGTCCGCGGCGATCAGAACATCCAGATAGCGTGAAGTGCGGATGGGGCCAGAGCGCTCAAACTGCCACAATATATATATATAATATATATATATATATATATATATATATATATATATATATATATATATATATACATATATACGTGTAGGTTTTGGTCTACGAAATGCAAAGAGTGCTCAACAACATATAGTTAGAGCAAATAATAGATTTTCGCTTACCTCAAAACTGGTCTGCTACAACTTGTTTCATCTGTAAAAGAATCTTCAGGCAGAAGATTCTTCAGGCAGAAGATTCTTCAGGCAGAAGATTCTTTTACAGATGAAACAAGTTGTAGCAGACCAGTTTTGAGGTAAGCGAAAATATATATATATATATATATATATATATATATATATATATATATATATATATATATATATATATATATATATATATATATATATATATATATATATATATATATATATATATATATATATATATATATATATATATACCACCACCATATATACAGAACTCGTGGCTGGGCTCTCGGCGGCGGCTTCCGTAGCTCAGTGGTCGGAGCACTGCGCTGGCATCGCAGGGTCGCGGGTTCAATTCCAGCCGGAAGGCCTTGAGGTTGCATTTTTCGCAACTGGTCCCGGTTTGGTCTTAAAATGTATGTATTCCAACACTTTAAATTTTCCTTCACCATAAATCCTTTCAACATGTAGTTTGATCGAGTGAAATGCCAAATATTACCTATTTATATATATATATATATATATATATATATATATATATAATGAGTTCTTCATAGAATTAGTACTTCAAAAACATCGTTGACGGAAGATTTTATATTTTACACATGTTCGTAAATTCAAGATGCCGTCCAACCTCGTCACATGACACCCATAATTTCTGGGTGTTTAGATATGATAATTTTTGTTGTCTTTGTTCCATTTCCTTTGTCTACTTTGTTGACCTGAATAATTGAGAAATGTTCAATGCTTTTCAGAGTTGTTCATATCAGCATTCGTCGGCATAAAAGTAGCTAACAAGCTTAATAATCCACCATACATCCATGGTTATTACTTACAAAGGTATGAAGAAGCATATATCCAATTTAGCGAAAGCTATCACTTTTAATTTGCTGTAAAATTTGAAGACAGCATTCAGATTTAGACGAATAAATTATACTCGGCTGAATTAATTGGTTTTATGACAAGCCAATCAGATTATAGAATGGACCAGCCGATCCCAGGGCCATCTTCGCCGACCTTCCGCTGTGGAGGCAAAAATGCCCTGGGAACGAGGTTGGATGCCGTCGGAATTCCAAGATGGCGTCGAAAATGCAACATTTGTTTCACTAATATCGTTTTAAAAGGTCGTCCGACAAAAGATGTGCGATATGTAAAAAGAACGCTATTGGCACGATGTTTAATTCAATATATAACAGAATTATCGTACAGCATGTTAAAACTTTTTAATGCATACGTATAAATTTCGTAAATCCCAAATGGCGGCCGTAAACCAAGATGGCGTCTGTTTGTTTTGATATTGTTTCAGCCCATAACTTTTAAAGTAGGATCCCTAAAAATGTGTAAATTACATACAAGCAGTGTATTGTATGAAGGAAAATGTTTTTTATTGATGAATTTGTAATGATAATGGCGTATACATGATCAAAAATATTTGGAAATATTTTGAAATACTTTAGATGGAACATTGCACAATGTATAGAATTAAATCCTTTGAAAAATTCAGTCTCCTGGCTGAAACTTCAGACACATTTTGTTTCCAAAAATGAAAATGAAATTTTCACTTTTTTATTCATCGCTTATAAAATAAATAACTAACTAAATAAATAACTTTTTTAACTATCTTTCCTAAAATTATGTTCTATACATTGTTAGAAAACTCTTGTAAACAGGTTTATTTTAATATATAACACAAAGTTCCAACGTTAAAGTAGAGGTTTCACTTCTAAATTGCTGATGATAGCTTAAGCATTAATCAGAAATTTATGGCAAAATTTTGAAATGTTTTAGCTGGAACCTTTGCAATATATCAAATTAAAATCCTTGTAAAATACAATTTGCTTTCTAAATTTTAGCTTTGTAGATAAAGAGAAACATGTTTAAAATTTGAAAAACAAATTCAATTACTGCCGTATACATATAGAGAAATTATAGTAATATATATAAAGAGAGAACGCGCAAAACTCAGCATACTAATATATTTCAACGTTACATCCAATATTTTTTAATGCATTTTTGAAAATTATATTTTTGTTTATTGTTTATTGTTCATTAACTTTAAAACCATACGAAAAAAGCTAGGTTGAATGTGTGGTCAACAGGACATGATCAGTGCCGCCATTACAAATTTACTAAGACACTTTACCTAAACCAAACAATTACCCCCAAACGTTTTCTCAACCGATTTCGACTAACGAAGAAAAAATGGTTCTGGAGATGATTGGCGCGACCGTTGCCACTCCCTGTGGCACAACCCGACAAAGATTACAAGATATACAAATATTTAAATATAACACACAAAAACTGATAACACACTTTTTTCTAATTAATATCCTGAACTCTGATTGGTTAATACACGGTCCGTAATTTGCCGGATCCGGGCTTCTGTCCTGGATGTTGTTCTTGCCGGCGGAAATTTCAAAGATTTTTACGTCTAAAAAACGCATATTACCATTGAAATAGTATAACAAAATATAAATAGCATTTCGCTCATTGTAGTCCAGCGAAGCCATCGACCAGCTAATACGGATAAAAAGGAGCATTATCCAAGTGATTTTGGCGAGAAAACATTCAGATGAGAAATGAATACGACATTTCGTTAGGAAGAACCAACAACAAAACAAGACAATCGCGAAGAAATAGATGCGTAGAGGCCCATATAAAATGTTCTGGCTTCAACATTACAAGTTACAACTAAGTGCATAAATTGCAATCATTTACTCAACATTGTTCGGAGGGTCGGGGGATAGAGCTGCCTCATTACATTGAACTTTTCAAAATACAGAGTAACATAATTGGACCAAGACTTAAAAATATGTTTGAGGCCATATAATAAACAGCTTATTGACCTAGGTTGTTCGGTCTGTACAGTGAAATATCGGAACTGATCTCGGTTCGCTTGGTCCTTACTAAAAAGCTCATTCTGATATTTCACTGTACACAGACCTCACGCTCTGTCAACAAGCAGTTAATATACATAGGATTGTACACATCTAAGAGCAGAAGGTTGAATTGTATAGGAACGGCATTTACAGCAGTACGTTTTCATGTGCGCATTCTGTCAACATGAAAAGTCAAGTCCAAAATACAAAAATTAATGGATATAATGTTGCATCTTAAAAGAGGAAACAGACGTGGTATTATGAATAGTCAGACAGAGATTGTTCGAGAGAAAGACAATGAAATGAAAGAGTAACATATATATATCTGTATTGGCCGTGCAGAGGCCTTGATGAGGTAGAGGTGTAATTTTTAACCTGTTTATATTTCTTCAGATGGTGAATAATTTCATAATTAATTATTTGTTGTTTAATTTCTAACACTAATTGCACCGACCAGTCATTACGCTAATTGCTTCAGTGCTTGCACCTACCTGAATTTAACCAATCTTGACATCGTCCTGGGAATTCTAATATTTCCTTCTAGATCGTTCATCATGTCGAACACCACTAGAAACTCATTATCTTCGTGTGTCATTTCACTCCATTGTGTTTTGGTGAGGGAAGAAACAAGATCTGAAGCTTCGCATCCACCATCTCCAGCAGGAAGATTTATGTCTGTTATGGACATTGGTCCCTATAATAATTAGTACATTAAGTAGTACATCTTATACGATGGTTCGGCTGATTAATGGCAGGTATTTTACGAGTTTTGAATGCCAATTATTGCGAGCCCTTAAATGGCCAGGAACGAGAAATAAGTAAAAAAATCATGATGACTTTTGCTGGAAATCTCAAGACCAACCAGACAATAATTCAGTATCTAAATTGTCAGAATTATAAACGTCAAAGTTTAGTTCTTTAATTTCGTCAATTAATAACGGACATGAGTTCAGATCGCGTCGATTTAAGCTTTGAGTATCACACATGAAGCAGATTTTAGCTCTTTAAATACGGAATTTAGTGTACAGTTTGTTCTCAGATTTCATTGTACTCTTGGACTTATCATAGTTAAAACTACGTCACAGTCATATAATAATACGAAATATTCATTATACTGATCATGGCCTTACATATTTTAGACTATTTTTTATTTAGGCCAGTTTTCCTGCTGGGGTTGTGTCTCATCTAGAGTAAAATATATACTATACCTCTTCCATGTACACTTGGATGGCTGCTTGCAAACTTGCACGTTTTCGTTTCAGTTTATATTCCAGCTCAGCTCTATTAGTAAACTGACAGTAAACTCTCTTTTCTGTACCATTAACGGTTTCAATATAGTATTTCTTTCCCGTGCTAACTTCAGGTATTAGGTTATCGCCGTTTCCGTCACATCCCCAGTCAACCTTTTCATCAGGAAACAAATCAGCAGCTCGGAAATCCACTAGATCAGTTATTGATCCCATAATGAATTTGAATGCTTTAGGGTATGTTGTTATGCTATCAAGCCACTCCTGAAAAACGAGCAAATGTTCAAACTGCAGCGATCATTCAACAGTATTAATATTTACTATACTATATTCGAGTAATAATGCAGGTAAAAGAACGAAAAAATTATGAAAGAAGAAAAATTATGGTTTTTCTTTAGCAGACGTATCTCAACGAATTTTTGGCTTTCAGACAAAATTCTGAAGGTGTTTTCAACTCAGCGAGAAACCTTTCATACGTGACAAAA
This sequence comes from Chrysogorgia sp. JL179-B06, assembly GCA_035772405.1. Lineage (NCBI taxonomy): Eukaryota > Metazoa > Cnidaria > Anthozoa > Scleralcyonacea > Chrysogorgiidae > Chrysogorgia > Chrysogorgia sp. JL179-B06. The sequence goes on from JAYKKM010000428.1 coordinate 6,451,921, forward strand.
TTACGCATGACGGAAGTAGATGTGGCGGAAGTTCGTTGCTTTCAATTAAATAATTTATTCACTGCGACATATCAACAGTTTTACCGATTATTATCTTAAAATGTTTTGCTATATTATAAAACAATTATACCATTCGCTCTCGTCGTGTATGAACTAATAGCCAACTCGGCGCTTCGCGCCTCGTTGGCTATGAGCTCATATACGACTCGAGCTCATGGTATAATTGTTAAATATATATATATATATATATATATATATATATATATATATATATATATATATATATGGAAAAAGTGACTGCCCCAACCGGGAATTGAACCCTGGTCTCCGAATCAACGTTTCGGCGCTCTGACCTTTGAGCTAATGAGACACGGTCAGAACAGTCAGTGATTTTACCATATAAGTAGGTAACCCCCCCCATATAGCAATCAAAGGGATGCCGCCTCATTAAAAAGTCATTAAGATGGATCACTTTCGTGTGATAATTACTACAAGCTCATTGGTGAATTTTCAGGCGGACCTCTGCGAAGACATCCCAGTAATGCCGCCACATTAAAAAAAGTCATTAAGACGGATCACTTTTGGGTGATTAACGGATAGAATAGTACACTAACTTGAACCTCATTGGTGAATTTTCAGTCGGACCTCTGCGAAGACATCTCCCTCTTCTTCGCGCGTTTTTTATCCGAGGCAGAACAAAGAGCGTTACGTACAAAAAGTAATTAGTATTGTTAGCGTGGCGAACGGAAAGAAATAGCACCGCGAGCGTTGCCTACATAAGCGCCGGCCAAACATACCACATCACTTTACCTAAAGTGTTTCACCGTGCTGGATAGTGTTTTACCTGTGATTTCTGAAGTTTACCGTGTTGGATATAGTTTGTTTGGATTTTTTGGACGTATATTGATATTGAGAAGGTAAGATATTGATGTGATTATATAGTGAATTGAATTGTATATATTTGAATAGTTGTTTCATTCTTATAAGAGGTTAATATGTTGTCGTATATCTTTTGACAGTAATGGATCTTATCAGTGTGATCAATGGTTGTACACTCATCGAAGAGATTGAAGTGCTAGAGTATTTTTTTGACTTTGACGAGAGGCATCGAGAAGCCGCTTTCAATCGACGCATCGTGATATGGTCGAACAATCTGGTGCGAGATTTGGAGATTGAGAGACGAGGAATACACCCAGAGCTATTTAATGGTTGGTCGACTGAAGAACGCGCCGAGTTCGATAACGACTGGAACGACGATTCTTTCCTCGCTAGTCTACCATCGACCCCTGAAGTTATGCCCGAGTGGTTCAACGATTGGGACGATGATTCTTTCCTCGAACACTTACCTGAAGTAATACCCGAGGCTATCCAGACCGGAGAAGGCAACCGAAAGCGGCCAGCTGAGGTAAATGATGGAGCATCAACAAGTAAGAAACTTAAAACTGTTCCGTTATTCACTGTTAAGTCTGTGAAACAAGTCAAAGTTAAGAAATTTAAGACCACGGGCATTGATTATAAGATCCAGTTTAATAATTTGCAAGTTCAAGGCTTGCCTGATGTCCTAAGGCATCTACATGAAGTGTTTGAGAGTGTGTTAGATCGAGTCACCGATGGTGTAGCTTCACACGACCAAGTCCGTTTTATTATGCATTCGCCTCAACTCGAATATCCTATTTCGCTGCCGTTCATGCCTCGTGAAAAATTAACTGTCGAGCGAATTTTGGCTGAAATCGAGAGAGTAATTCAGTCGAACGATACGTTTACCCTCGACGATTCGATTACTGTGGGTACGGGACGGAAACGAAAGATTGCCAATTTAGATAAGTACCTTACAAACAAGAGAGCAATCGTCCGTATTCAAAATAAAGATAATATATGCCTCGCTCGAGCTATTGTCGTCGCAAAAGCCAAAGTCGACAATGATGAACAATACCGTTCCATAAGCAACTGGCACTGTCCTTTACAAGCCAACCGTGCTCATGAATTACACGAGAAAGCCAACGTTCCGTTAGGACAATGTGGTATTGAAGAAGTCAAGCGATTTCAAGCCTATTTAACCGACTACCAAATTAACATTGTGTCGAAAGAACATTTGAATACACTTATTTATTCTGGTCCTGGAGTGTCAAAACATATTTACCTCTACGCCCACGATAATCATTATGATGTAATTACAAGCATGCCTGCGTTCTTGGCTCGCAAGAAATACTGCCACACGTGTAAAAAAGGCTATGACAAAATCGAAGACCATCTATGCGGCGATACCTGCAAGTTATGCTATACACAAAACTGTCCGATAACGAACTGGGTACACTGTAACGAGTGCAACCGATTCTTTAAAAGCCAAGAATGTTTCGATCGGCACCAAGCAACCGTGGGCGAGAAACGACCGATTTGTGCATCCGTCGTGAAATGTCAACACTGCAATCAAGTAGTGAAAAGGGCCAACGAACTCCCTCAAAAACATTATTGCGGTCTTGTTCGATGCACTGTGTGTCAACAGTATGTAAATCCTGAGAACCATCAATGTTTCATGCAACCGGCAAAGAGAAAAACCACTGATCAAACACAATCGGACACGAATTTAATTGACGATGAGACCGCTGTGGGCGGAGAACCGAACGAAGGAGGAGAAAGCGAGTACTCCCAGCTATTATTTTTCGACTTCGAATGCACGCAAGAAGGCGGAGACCACGTCCCAAATGTATGTGTCGTCCACAACGAGAGCGGTGACGAAAACGTGTTTAGCGGCCCAAATACGAGAGATGATTTTTGTGAATGGCTGTTCCAAGAGCAAAACTCCGGTAGTATTGTGATGGCCCATAATTTCCAAGGCTATGACGGATATTTCATCCTGCAATACCTACACAAAAATGGTTTGGTACCCGAAGTAATTATGCGTGGTGCGAAGATTTTAACACTCAACGTACCAGTGTTAAATATCAAGTTTGTCGACTCGTTATGTTTCATACCGATGAGACTCGCAAACTTTCCAAAAACATTCGGTCTAAACGAACTTGCCAAGGGCTATTTCCCACATTATTTCAACACCGAAGCCAACCAGAACTATGAAGGACCCCTTCCAGATGCTAATTATTATAATCCGGACGGCATGGCACCTGGTGATCGCGAGAAATTTTATGTCTGGTATAATAACCTAAAAGCCAGCAATTATGTGTTCAACTTCCAAGAGGAAATCCTCAAGTATTGCCGATCAGACGTCGACATCCTCCGACGCTGTTGTCTTGAGTTTAGAGAACTGTTTCGTTCTGTCACCGATATCGACCCCTTCGAGAAATGTCTGACGATTGCTTCGGCCTGTAATCTCGTGTTCCGTAAGAACTTTCTGCGAGAGAATTCGATTGCCATCATTCCACCGCATGGCTACCGGCCTCAAGATAAACAATCAGTTATCGCTCTTAAATGGTTAGCATACACCGCCCGAAGCAACAACCTTTCCATTCGGCATTCGCGTAATTTTGGCGAGCAGCGCATTGGTAAATATCGCGTCGATGGTTTCCACACGGAGTCCAATACCGTTTATGAATTCCATGGATGTTTCTGGCATGGTTGTATCCGATGCTACGCAAGAGACACGGTCAACCCTGTAAGTCAACAAACCATGCAAGATCTCCACCAGCGTACCCTAGAGAAAATGCGTTATTTGAAAGGCCAAAACTATAACGTAGTTGAGATGTGGGAATGCGATCTACGACGACAACTCGAAGCCGACCCAGAGATGAAATCATATTTCGACAACTTCAACGTCGTCGAACCCCTCGAACCGAGGCATGCTTTCTACGGTGGTCGCACCAACGCTACAAAGTTATTCCATCAATGTCAACCCGATGAGAAGATACACTACGTAGATTTTACAAGTCTTTATCCTTGGTGTAATAAATACGGAGAATATCCCCTTGGTCATCCAGAAATTATCACTGAGAACTTTGGAGATATTTCACAGTATTTTGGTCTTGTGAAATGCACTGTTCTACCTCCACGTCGACTTTACCACCCAGTCCTTCCGTATCGCGCTCATGGGAAACTGATGTTTCCGCTATGCAAACTATGTACAGACGGTCTGAGTCAAGAACCGTGCAACCACACAGATCAGGAGCGTGCCATTCAAGGTTCATGGGTAACCTTAGAGTTGCAAAAAGCATTGCAGAAAGGGTATCGTCTGCTCGCAATTCACGAAGTGTGGCATTTCCCCCAACAAAGCAATGTGCTTTTTAAAGATTATATTGACACTTTCTTAAAAATTAAGCAGGAGTCCAGTGGCTTTCCCGAAGGTTGTGACACCGAAGAGAAGAGGCAAGAGTACGTCGACGAGTATTATCAACGAGAGGGTGTTCTTATGGATCTCAACAAAATAGAGAAGAACCCTGGTCTACGTGCCTTATCAAAGCTGATGCTGAACTCATTTTGGGGTAAGTAGAAATAGCGTATAGACATGCATATGTGGCTAAATGAGGAGAGAGGGAGGGAGAGAGAGAGGTGAGCATATATATATGTAATAGATCGTAATATATTTGCTTTTGTTTTTGAAGGGAAGTTCGCGCAAAAGCCCAATATGACCAAAGTCAAACTCGTGTCCGAACCCGCAGAATACTTCGACATGCTAACTTCCGACGAGATCAATGTGACCGATGCATCCTTTGTGAGTGACGATGTTATTGAGCTACGATACGAGAACCAGGAGAACTTCGTTGAACCCAACGCCAGGACCAACGTAGTCATCGCCGCCTTTACGACAGCGCATGCGAGGCTCAAGCTTTACGGTGTGTTGGAGCAGTTGGGAGAAAGAGTGTTGTATTACGACACGGACTCAGTCATATACGTGAGTAAGCCAGGAGAGCTGGAGCCTGAGACTGGAGTTTACCTGGGTGAATTAACGGATGAACTTGACGGTGATTATATCACCACTTTTGTTTCGGGAGGACCGAAAAATTATGCGTACGAACTAAGTAGTGGAAAGACATGTTGTAAAATTCGAGGAATCACTTTAAATTATCAAACATTACAAACAGTTAATTTTAGTGTTATGAAAGATATGGTTATAGGGATAGGTCCAGCGAAGGTGTCAGTGGACATCCCATTTAAAATTACTAGGGATACCAGCACAAAGCAAGTTATCACAAAGCAACAGAGTAAAGACTATAGAGTAGTTTACAATAAACGCGTTGTTGTAGATAATTTAAATACAGTTCCTTACGGTTTTTAGTGTGTTTGTAAATAATTTAAATTCGTGTGATTGTAAATAGGAAAACTTAATAATATATGTTTATGAACTTTGAAATCGTCTAATTTATTCATTGTGTGGGATGCGAACCCACGTTTTCTGGGGATATAATTAAACGTTATCTCGGGATTTAACGCCCAGCGCCCTAAACCACTTGGTCATCCAGGAATCTACACTTTTGGCTGTTTATTTTCGAAATGAATCCGAAACTTAAAGAAGTGGTGAGGGGAAACAATTTTGTTTTGTGATTAAAATTAAATTGTATATGTGCATGACTAATGTATTTAAATCGAGTCATTAAGAAAGAACTAAATGAATGAAAAGTAATTTCCCGCTCGCCTAGCTCTATATGATGTAATTATTTGTGCACAGCTATTGTGAAGGGGATAGAAGGTGTATTTCTCAAACGGGCCACAGGGCCACGAAAAAGGCCCCCAGGGCCATTTTGAAGGATGTATCCCCAGAGGAAGGGCCAAAGGGCCACGAAAAAGGCCCTCAGGGCCATTTTGTAAACTTATCGATATAAATGTTATACGTAGTGAACTAAACTATTCAGTTGACATCATGCCTCGGACACGTAAAGATTGTCCGATCTGTGGAAAGAAAAGTTTATTGAGATTAGCAAACCATTTGGCGAACTTTCACCAACTACCCTCGGAAGAAAGGCAATCTCACTTGATCCGTGCCAGAGCTTGTACTGTAGATTTAGAAATGCTTTTGAAAGAATTACATAGACTCCTTCGAAATAAAAAACGTCCTAAAAAGTGGTATAAATAATATTTCAAGAATCCTCAATTCTCATTTGAACCATGTATTCCATACAGTTAACACATCCTTTTGGGCTCTTAATCTCAGGAGGTACAAAGACAGGAAAGACAACATTTGTCAAGAAACTGTTAGCGAACGCTAACATCATGATCGACCCGCCTCCAGAAAACATTATTTATTTTTATGCCGAGTACCAAAACACGTTTGCTGAAATAGAGACCCTAGTTCCAGGGATTCAGTTTATCCAAGACTTACCCGATTCCATGTTAGACAGCATTAATCCAGAGACAAGAAACGTATTTATCATTGACGATATGATGGGCGAGAAAGATGCTATTATTGCAAAATTATTCACGAAAAAGTCTCACCATGGAAACCTCAGCGTGATTTACATAGTACAAAATATGTTTCATCAAAGCAAAGAGCATCGAACTATATCACTTAACGCCAGTTATTTGGTTCTAACTAAGAATGTCCGTGATGCCAGCCAGGTGATCCACCTAGCCAAACAGCTGTACCCAAGCAATAGCAAATTTTTCCAGCAGGCTTATCAGATGGCAACAAAAGAGCCGTATTCTTACATATTTGTCGACCTGACGCCGACATGTCCCGATGAAATACGACTTCGATCCGGAATCTTCACTACAGATACTCATTACGTCTACCAACCTCGCGTATAAAAACATAGTTCTGTCAAACGTGTATTCATTTGAGGATGTCCCGCCGTGTGAGAAGGAACTACGATGTTTTAAAGGTATTGACAAAGTGTAAACCTTCTATGCGAAAAGCGATCATAAAAGCTGCAGATACAGATTTATTGGAAGCCATAACCGAGTGCCTTTTGAACATTTGCCGTGGAACGATTAAAATTAATCCAAAAACGTATAAAAAGCTTACACCATACTCAGATCACATTGAAGCTGTTGCCGATAAGACAAACCCGATCACGAAAAGAAGGAGAGTTATTATACAGAACGGAGACGGATTCTTACCTTTTCTACTCGCTCCTGTCTTAGAACAATTGGCGAGCTTTCTAACCAAATAATGGAGCATGTCAAAAGACTGGTTCTGGTACCTGAACACATGGCTACAAAGAAACCCATGGTTCTTCCACTGACTGCTCAAGTGAACCAGTTGGACTCGGAAATGGACAGTTTAATGCAACGTCAAGATATAGCGCAAGACGATAAAGTGAAGTTGTATAATCAGACCTTTCAACGCTATCTCAATTACTATGACAAACGAATGCATCGACCTGTTCCTGTAAGTATTGCCCACACCCAGCCTATCGCAGCAGAAGAAACAGGCCCCGAACCTTCAACAGAGACAACGCCTGAACCGCCGGGAGAAATCGAGAGTGATATCATAGAAAGTGTACCTTCCACGATGAAATCAAGAGCTGTACAACTGATCAAAAAGATAAAAGCAAATAAAGATGTGGTTGGATGGAACGATCAAGGGCAAATGGTTTTTGAAGGAAGAACTATTCCAGGTACTAACGTTATTGATTTAGTCAACGATACTCTGCGTCAAAGAAAGAATTTCAACCCTGCGGGGTGGCAACTGTTCGCAAAAGCTTTAGGACGTTTAAATGTACCCGAAGGAATCGTCAGAAACGAAGAACGTCTACATCTGGTGAAGGAATATAGGAACAAGCCTTCATCTGCTTCTAGCGACCCCCCTCTGACGCCGTCACTACAGTCTCCAGGGGCACCAGCGAAACCAAGAAAGAAACGTAGAGACAAAAATCCATATAAATGGCATTCGTAATCTTTTTGTAAATATTTTATTGAATAAATTAATTTTTTTACAATTACAACGTGTCCTTTTATTCTTACACAAAATACCATTTACGTATAAAATTACGAACTAATGTATCGTTCCACTCCTTTTGATCAGTAAACATACCAGCAATAGTTGACATGGGAATATTTCTACTACGATGTAAAGCATAAAATAAACAGTATTGTCCACACACACGAGACCACGGTGACTGTAAAGTCTTTTCATTCCAAGTAAATGTACTGCTATGATCTCGTAGAAAGGTTTGAAAGTCTATGCTGTAAAATTCTGGGCTTTGTCCATAAGAGTCGAAGAATTCGCCTTTTCCATCCGATGTGACGTAAACAGCTACCCAATGTGTACCAGGTCCATCGCTGGGATCCACGTTTATAATAAAACCTCTAGGTCTTTTCTGTATCTGACTTGGTAAACGATCCGAGGGTAAAACATCTGTAAACACTGATTTGGTATATGAGTCACTTTGTAGGACACGAAGCAGATGACGTGTGTTCATTTTAGCTTCTGAAGTCACTTAGTACGTTACGGTTGGCATCAATTTCGATAAGATTTTGAAATTCTCCAAGCACCACGATATTTATAGCCCCAGTTAGAGCCGTACCGAACTTACATTCTAGGGAGACGTTCCCATCCCTGATAGGTTGAAAATGATCTCCAACACATAGATCAGCTGTTAAATCAAACACGTACAGGGTATAGCCATTTGCATACTCGTCTCGAGTAATACCGTTGCCTTGATTCTGAAACATCTTGTTGGTACCAGCATACAGCGTTTGGAATGCTGAAACATAGTTGGTCCCTGCTGCTCCTGCAAACTTTAGGTGAAGTGGTTTGCCAGGTCGGTGTTCTCCATTCACAGATAATGCAAGAAATGTTGTGTCATAGTTCTTAAAATTGAAAGGATTCTTGTTATAAACTCCGTTGTAAGCATCTGCATCCACCATCCCAATCACAACTCTATCAGGAAGAGGTCCTTGGAATATATTCTGTTGATCTCCAGACATGTTTCCCGTTGGTATGGAGAACACTTTGCAGTTTACACGATTGATAGGGTACTTGGCTGTGATTTGCTGAATTGCATGGGTATGACCTATCATTGTAGTGGACGAAACGTTAACACGGCGAGCGCGAAACACGCAATCTTCTAGAACCACTTTAAAACCAGGATCTTCTGCGGATGAAACCAGGCAAAAGGGAGCTCTTGATCTCACTAACTTGAGCTTGATTGGAACAGCGCCAAGGATATAGCGTTCTTGCGCGAACAGATCCGAATGAATTCTTCCTTCCATCGCCACAGACTTGCTTAGGCTTGTATGTGCGTGACGTTCCTTTAATCCTTTGTTCGCATCGGCAACTTCTGCTAGTGGATTCACGGCATCCATCCGTCCAGCCTGGTCTTTGTAGAACAACGCTGAAGTTAAGTGAGACGATTTAGCGTCTTTGCTAAAGTTCAATACAGTTTCTATATATGCTCGGTAAGGATACGAAGTGCTTGATGGTGTGACCAGTTTGTTGTTCAGATAAATTTCCACTTGAGAAAATAAGGCATGCATCCATAAATTAACAGGACCCACTTGGGCGGTGTCAGGTAAGTTAGTTCCGTCTCCATTCGTTATCTTTGCTTTTACGTGAAGGTAACTGTTTGCCAGATCGGTGTAGACATCAGAATTTGCAGCACAGAGAAACTCGATAGTGTCCGAAGTTCCAATGCTTGAAAGAGGATCGATGTCTTCCCAAAATCCTTTATTCATTTCAACTTGAGTGTCAGGAACAGAAAATAAGTCCAGTTCCGATTTTCCACATGAACAGGAATCTTTATGTAAAGTCTCGTAGCCTTGTGCCATTATTTAAGAAAAAGTAGGTTTTTCTTGAGATGTTTTCCGCCTCTTGGTCTGTGAGCGATTGGTAGATTTCGATGATGCATTGGTTTTTATAGATGTTTTACGTTTGCGACCGCCTCCTGATTGGTTACCCATGAGTTGTTTAGCACCCTGTCGAGCTATATCTTTGACGGCTGCGACACCACGACCTTTGACAGCTTGCTTCACACTTTTCCCGGCCAGAACATCTTGACTGACATCTGTTGCCGCTTGCAGAGCTCTCCGTCCAATCGCTTGTGCTCCTCGTTTCACCAGAGGTATTGCATATCGGGCATTACTTTTAAAGAAACTTCCAATACCGTAGCCTCTTTGAATCCGTGCACCTCTAAAACCAGATAGACTTCCACCTCGCTGTCCTCGTAAATAATATTGTTGAAACTGCTTTGCATCTGGAACGATTGTAGTTCTCATCTTTAAATAAAATACTGCGATCTGCTCTGTCTGAAGTGTAGTATCACGATCGACTTTCCAAATTCAAATGAGACGTTTTCGTTTTTGTCGTCCTTTATATCTATTTCGATCGTCTCGAATGATTTCACTTTTACGGGTACGTATTGAAGGTTGCGGAAAGTAACGTTAACATTTTCCCCGTATTTTCCTTTCGTATTCACAATTCGTAGAAGAGGCACTTTGACGTCGCCAACAAACTGTACATCCACCACATTTGTGTAGAGGTATATGGATGAAAAGCCCGCGTTTATATCTGCTACGTAAGGACTCGTTGTTTTCTTCGTAATCACTGCATCCTGCTCGAATCCTAAAGTCGTTGCGATATCACCCGAAAACCATACCATTGCGCCTTTTTTCACATCGACTATCACTTTGAGCGTATTTTTATTATATGTAAACTTGATCTTAGCTTGTCCTTCTTTCGTCATGCAATGGTTTAAATCTTTAACCAGGTTTGTAACACTGTTGTATTGTGTGCCTTGAATGATGCCCACTTCATCTGGACCTGTGCCATTAATGTTGTAGAGAAAGGTTTGCTGATTGCCTTCGCGTATCGTGCTCCATGTATGAGGATAATTAAACTCGGAAAGGGCTACTTCCCAGTCCTCTGTCAGTTCTAACGTTTCAGCGAGCTTCACTTTAAAATTCGCTACAGAATTGTGCGGGAAATATTTCATAGAACTATTACTTGGGAGCGTCAAGTAAAACTGTGTTGTCATCTCGGCGAGTATAAGACACAAATGAACACAAGTTATGAGATCACACACTTTTATTTCGAAATATGTTTTACATTATCAACCGGTACCCAAGAATTAAAATCATTAGAATAACCTAGCCATTTTACAAGATATTCTTTGCGTTTACCACGCATGCGAGACTTAATCACATTTTCTACTCTAAAAAAGTCAGTGTCTTTCTTGATAATTCTTTGCAACTCTTGTTCGTAAAATGTTCCCTCTATCTCCTCGTCGTGATAATCAGAGATTTTATACACAGGTGGTCTTCTAGGTATACGCTTCGTTATGGTGAAAATTTCTTCGGTCCAGCTGGGTAAGTAACCTTTCTTGAATGTTCGTCTGGCTTTGCTGATTCGCACTTGATCACCCACGTTAAATTTATACTTGATGGGCGTGGTAGATTCGTCACCGTACAATCGTTGCCACACGACGCTTTCATTCTCGTGATTCACATCAACCGGTTTCATTCCAATACTGCGATGTCGCGAATGGTTGTAGGAATACACCAGTTTTTGTAGCACATCCATATACTTTAGTGTATTCTTAGCTGTAAAGTATTTCCACATCTTTCCTTTCAGCGTTCGATTAAATCGTTCCACAATAGACGCTTTGGTATCATTATGCGTGGTGAAAAACAATATGTTGTAATCTTTCAAAAGCTTCTGAAACAGTCTGTTGGTAAATTCAGTTCCTTTATCGGTATGAAGTTTCTCGGGACGTCTGCCTTTCTTGCATATCTTCTTAAAGGCTTTAATCAGATTTTCTCCGGATTTTGTTTTCAATGGTTCTACCCACGCATACTTGGATAAGACATCAATGACAGTTAAAATGTATTTATAGCCAATGTTTGCTTTACTCAACGAATCCATAATGACCAAATCTGCTTCCCATTCTTCATCTATTGCTCCGACAATAACTCTATTTCTTTTAAAACGATGTCGTACTGGTTTATGTAAAGTATACGTATCTTGTTGTTTTAACCAGGTTTTTATATCGTTTCGCGATAGTTTAAATTTCCCGTCATTTTTTACGACACGGTAAACAGCATCGACACCACCGAAACTTGCCGGACTTTCTGGGTTGTAGTACAGGTCGTGGAGATACTGTTTCTCCATCCAACTCTGATTGCTGAATCACAATCTTTCCACCACAACAAGCCGAAACACAACGGATTCGTCTAAAAATATTTCGAAGGGTTATATGAGGTAGCCCACTTGGCAGACAGCAGCAAGTCATGTTCACACGACTAAGGTTGGAGGCATATAAATAAGGAGAAGTGGACGACACGCTATAAATGCAACGGCTCAGACGATATATAGGCACACACAAATCCCAGGAATATGGGACCCAGCAATTGTAACGAAGAACCACCACGATGCTTGTATTGCGACAGGTCTCTGTTCTGAAAATCGTTCACTGTTCGTTGAACAGCCTCTCGAATCGTTTCACTGTCGTAACAATCCCTCATTCTATACACGAGAGAAAGATACGCGATTATTCTCCCGAAATTATTTACATCCATTTCTTCATAGATGTGATGAAGGCTTAAGCTCTGTACTTGAATGCTTAGTCTATCAAACAGGTGTCGATGTTTGCTAAGACATGTTTGAATATTATAGGATAGTGTATCTCTATCGATAGCAACGTTGTGTCGTTTTAACTCATCAAAAATTATGTCCATATCGATTCGTAGGGATAATCGCAAAAGTTTCTGTTTTAAATGTGGGAATGTATCCTTTACAAATTATGGGATACATAAACACGTCCCAATAAGAAAAAAGACACGTGTACAATTGTATAGTAGGAGAAAACATTTATTACACAAGAAATTAGAATACAAAATTATATATGTTCAGCAAATATTCAGTTTTTCCATGTCTTCAGTCAATGCATCGATAGATTTTTGAAAAAGATAATCTTCATAGGCTTCTTTAGAGTCATTCTTTCTACTTGTAAAAGATTCGCCCGTTTCTGCGATCTTGTACTGATATTGTAATGGCTCACTAAACAGGCACCCAATGTTATAAATTCGTGGCGAGTTCTCTGTAGGTTTCCATTCAAAGAATCCGCATGCATATTCTCTTTCCTTAGGACAGCAGTAGAATAAACGACCTTTGTTGTCACCTTCTTTCTTGACTTTACGGACACAACAGACCATGCCATGTCGACAGAAAGGTTTAGGACTCTCGAAGACATCTCCCCATTGCCAAAACGAGCAGGCATTTTCCCCCTCAGAGCAGACGAAGTAAGGTCTTCCGTAACTTTCTTTCATCTTATCTTTAACCATTCGCATCGTTGCCAGCTTCTGATGAGTAGGACACACTGGGTGTATACAGCCATTTGCTCGAAAAGAGTTTACTGCTTTCCCAAACATGTAACAATCTTCTTCAGGGCAAAAGAACTGACAACTAGGCTTTTGTCCGCAGAACCAGAAGAGTCCATTTGTGGTTATTGAGGAGGATGCAGGTTTACCGTGAAGACATTCCATGACAACGATCTTACTCTGACGAGGAATAGTGTAAAGTAATGTTGTATGTTTGGCCGGCGTTTATGTAGGCACGCAGACACGGATAAAAAAAAACGCGCGAAGAAGAGGGAGATGTCTTCGCAGAGGTCCGACTGAAAATTCACCAATGAGGTTCAAGTTAGTGTACTATTCTATCCGTTAATCACCCAAAAGTGATCCGTCTTAATGACTTTTTTTAATGTGGCGGCATTACTGGGATGTCTTCGCAGAGGTCCGCCTGAAAATTCACCAATGAGCTTGAAGCAATTATCACACGAAAGTGATCCATCTTAATGACTTTTTAATGAGGCGGCATCCCTTTGATTGCTATATGGGGGGGGGTTACCTACTCATATACATATTAAATTCGCCGCTTTTAAAATTTTAAAATTTTAAAATTTTAAAATTCGCCGCTTTTATAGAAATATATATAAGAATATATTTAAGAATACGAGCATATTACATACAAGAATACGAGCACATTACCTACAAGAATACGAGCACATTACCTACAAGAATACGAGCATATTACATGATTCAGAAAGCTTTATTTATTGACGTATTGCGACCTGTATTATTCTGGAGTTATCAGAATCATGCTTAGCCAAGTTTGAACAGCTATAGCTATACGGCGGCGGCCTGAGTGAAGACAGGGTTGGGTTAAAAATTCCTGATTTTGCATCAACTCAGATGTTAACGCTTTGATGACGGTTTAGTTATAGAAATACGAGTGTAAATTTGGGAGTTTCCACTGCGATTTTTATCCCAAACTTTTTTGAGTGTTTCTATAATCGTATGGGAACACGGAAAAAAACGTTTTCTATTTTTTTATAAAATTATATTTTGAATATAGGTAAAGGTTTATTTATTAAAATCATGAAAATGTAAATTCTCCTTTCTTACGCAAATATCATTCTCAGCTGTCGATGCAATATAATTGGGCGAGCAAAAGCAAAAAATACATGAATGATATCGTAAAATATAAAAATTTTACATTTTAAACTTTTTAAAAACGTTTTAGCAACCTTTCGTTTGAGGAGAAATATTTCCCGAGAAATTTTTTGAGACCAAGAGAAATATTTCTCAATACGGAATGACCAAAACAGTAAATAATTTATTTATTTTTTCATTCATATTCTGGCTTGTTTTTTAGTCGTCATCAGTATTTCTGGTTGACAAAAAAGAAAAGTCTGTGCTTTTTCTTGGTCAAAGGAAATTGAGAGTTAAGGAGGCTCCATACCCTTTCCTATCCAGCGACTAGGGACATATGTTTTTGATGTTTGAACAGGTTTACAGATTATAGAAGCCAATAAAAATATAGCACATAGGAAACCTTGAAATAATTAGTACAAATTTGATAAGATATGGTGATGCCATGATAACTATGATGAAAGCACTGCTGGAAAATGGCGTCCATAATGACAGTTTTTTCTCAACTTTATTTAAAAAATGAGTTCGGTACAAATAATTGTCATTATGAGCAATTTAAATCTACTGAATTATTTAAAAATTTGAACATTATTACGCGCGCGGTCAGTACTTTTCCTCTCTCGCAAGATCAATGAAAAACCATGCGTTTTATGTTATCGCGGGCACATTTTTAAGAAACTAACTCCTCCGCTATACAGTATTTTTCTTCATAAAACTAAAGTAAGGTTATCTATTCGTTGAAGTGTTGTTTAAATGCGTGTAAAGGTGTTTTAATGATTTTTTGAATTGTTTCTCACTATGTATCTCGACCGACATGGTAGGATTATTGTTTATTTTCACAATTACAAAAATTATCTGTGAAGAAATATTGTGGAAGCAACTGTGAAGTATTTTTCAATTTATTCGGATCGTTTTATTTATTCTGATTGACGTCTTTTTACGTTGTTTGATTGATAACTGGTAGGATCGTAAAAGTCATTTGTTATGGAAAAAATTAAAAAACCTGAACGTGATAATAAAAATCTCAATTCTGTTTGTATTTTAATAGAGAAAGCTATAGTTTTCTACATAAAATACTACATTCCGCGGAAAACACACAGATCTAGACTAAACAAATCGAGAAAAAACAATTGTATTAAAACTAAAACTTAAGTAAACCATGTTACAAGGCATTATTTATTGGTTCCCAGTCCCCCATACTAAAAAGTGTATGGAGCCAACTTAAGTCTCTTTTCCGAAAACAATACTTATATATGTATTTCAATATGTTCAATCTCGTTTGAATTCATTTTCAAATGATTTTAGAATATTTTACGGCTTATAAAACGTATTTAAATCTGAAATTATCTCGTACGAGCGGCGATCCTTATAAAAGTCGCCATTTTTAAATCGCTGAAAATGTTATAGTCACCTCGCGCGAGGTGACTAAAGCAAATTAGTAGAAATTGACAGGTGACTATAGAGTTTCTCGTGCCGTGATTGGTCGAGATGGACGACCTATTTTGTGATAGTCACCTCGCGCGAGGTGACTATCACATTTTCAGCGATTTAAAAAATGGCGGCTTCTCGATTTATCGATATTACGTACGAAAAAGTGACTAAAATTAACGAAAATGCTATTCAAAAACAAACTAAAGAAGCGACCAAATATGAGAGTTAAACGATTTCGAGGTAAGATATAAGAATTTCCCAAATTTCATAGCTAAACTCTTAGTGGTGTCAACGTTACGGCAGTCGGCGACAGGATAAAAACAACAAGTAATTTTGTGAAAAAATATTTATTTAACAGAATAGTTTGAACAACAAACATTTCAGACAACATTTGAAAGCTTATTAGCATGATTGTTGAAGAGATGAACAAATGCTTTTCGATATTTTACGACTCTGCCCGAAAAAAGACGGCAGTTTTTACAAAAAAACAAGTTTGTTGTCAATCCGAGCTGTAGTCTTGACCGTCATCCTCGGCTCCGTACAACAAACAAATGTCAATCTGTGACAGTATTACTTATTCATTTCAGTGAGGCTAATAAAATACTAAGTTCCTACCTCGAGCTGCTCGTCAGTGAAGGAAAAATAGCGGTGAAACGGTTCAGGAAAAAAACATTGACAGCCGTGAAACTATATCCAAAAATTGTACGAGACAGAATGCTGATACACAGAATTATCCCCGAGTTTTACTCGAAACAGCAAGGTTCTGTATCTCCATCTACGTTGGAAATCGGCCAAGAAAAAAACAAACCAAATCTGCTGAAAAAGTCATTGCTTCACCTGGTAAAACATGCTGATTGACAAGGGAACTTCGAGCTGGACAAAAGTGAAGCCGGTTTTGTACATGTACTAACCAAGCAAAAACAAGTTCCGTCTGGATCTTTCAACAGTTGCTCGTTTATGTTAACTCAATCTTTAACTCAGTCTTACACTCTGTAGTTCTGCTTGATCTGATAGCAAAATCGCTTTTTAAAGCACATTTTGGCCTCCACTTGCAAGAGTATAACACGTTCGTATGTTGTTCGTTTTAATATTCTGTTGAATGTTGATTACGTAAAATCATGTGATCTCACGATGCGCGACTTCCGGAAATAACAAATAAAATAATTAAAACATTTCCCCTTGCTTTCTTTCAGTTGTTTCTCTCTGATAGTCACCTGTGAATTTCTACTAAAACAATTAGTCACCTCAGTCTCGGTGATTATCGGTGATATTTACCTCGCCGCTTCGCGGCTCGGTAAATATTCACCGATAATCACCTCGACTTCGGTGACTAATTGTTAAATAGGCCGTCGATATCAACCAATCGTGGGCGAGAAACTCTATAGACACTTGTCAATTTCTACTAAACAGTTATCAGAAACACTGCTTTTAGGTAATAAGAACATCCTTTCAAAATGTTATTTTATAAATTATTACACAAAATATGTTGCAATAAGATAAATTTCATAAGAT
The DNA here is from genome assembly GCA_035772405.1 of Chrysogorgia sp. JL179-B06. Classification (NCBI taxonomy): domain Eukaryota; kingdom Metazoa; phylum Cnidaria; class Anthozoa; order Scleralcyonacea; family Chrysogorgiidae; genus Chrysogorgia; species Chrysogorgia sp. JL179-B06. The sequence continues at coordinate 6,469,177 of JAYKKM010000428.1, forward strand.
AAATTAATAAATATTCAATTATTCAATAAGATAAATTCATAAGATAAATTTTTAATATATTTCATACCAATAAAGTGCTTTTGAATGTCGGTGAATATAAATCTGTAACAGCTGCAGCAATTCTTTGACTCCCACCAAGCGCTACAACTGAGGTTGACATGGTGGTTTTTTGATTCCTTGACGATGTACCTGTATCAGTGCTGGTGTATGCACCTGCGCTTGCAAACAGGCTCTTAAATTCCACCTCAGCTTCCAATGCAAATTGTAATTTACTAGCAGTCAACCTTCCTTCTTGGAGCTTTCGTATTTCAAGCTGACCACCAAACTTACCAGATTTTATATAATGTGTTCCCCATCGTAAAATGAAATCCTCTGGAAAAATAAAGTGAATCGTAAAATTCAACTTTTACTGTGCAAGTACTGTACTGTTATGCATTCGACAAAGGAGAACGACTCCACATCTGGTGCAGGTTTTTAAATGTTTTGTATTTGCACTGCCCCAAGCGTGCAAATCAAATATAATAACCAAACGATTACGAATAGTTGCATGAAGTAGAATGAGGTTGAAATTGTTTAAATTCGCCAAAACTCTTTTAAGGATCATCAGTAAGAACTTAGCGGACAATATAAAATGAGGAACTTACGAAATTTAGAGGGCGCTCCTGGTAAGAAATAAGAAGTTGGTAGACTCGTAAACTCTCGAAGGAAACTGCGAGACAAGTCTTGTGGCTTCACTTCGTCCTTAAAGATTTCGTACCTATAAAAAGAGAGTCAAGATAATAGGAATAGTATATAGAGTGGGATTGGTGGGATTCGAGTGCGGGTGACACTTTTTGCATCACGCATGACGTCAACATTTTAAATGTTTTATGTTAATTTATGCATATAAACAATGTTTATTATGTATCCTAGCTACACAGGTATATGTCATGGACAGGAAAGCGTTTGCCCGAAGACGTCGAAGCGATTATATACCATTACAAGTGAAATTCACAACATCAGATAAAGGAATATCCATGGATGATGAGAAAAATTCAACGTGAGACGTTAAAGGGAGACGTTTGAAATGTTAAGCTAAAGACAGTAAGACTGTCTTGTGCCTGGGGAAGAGAAGATCCGGTTGTGTTTTGACCGAAGCGAAAATCGTTGACCAATTTTTGAAATAACAGTTACATGGCATTAGACATATTGAGATAATTAAAATTGCGTATGTGTGAGGTCTCTTAGTTTATATTTCGAAATGTATCACATACGGCGAAATTTATCACATCGTTTATCATTTAGATTTTTTTCCGTTTGCATATATATGATTAAACAGAATTGTTTTTTACTCCTTTGACATTGTGAAAATATTAGTATACTTTCAATGAACATCTGTTTTTGTAACAATTACTGTGATTGGCTAGTTGTGATTAAATTAATTCCATGCTATCCCTCAAAAATACGCAAAGCAATGACATGCATTGTAAAACACAAATAGGCAATGTCTAAGAAAACTAAAAAAAATCCGTTTGTGTTTGCGATGTTCCCACCGTTTATCGTGTCTATCTCTTTGGTAATAAAGCAAAAAGAAAAAGGATTTCGGTTGCAGCAATAATGAAATTTAAGCAATTTATTGTTTTAATTAAATTTTCGACTTCCGGCGATGGATTATCCCCATTGATCACTAAGTAAAGACTGGATCGAGCAACTATTGTTCAGAAAAAGAAGCCGGAAATAGCTCGTGGCGGCCATCTTGTTGGTACCACGTTATATAGTTTTACTAATGGCGAGAGAGACTATCTGTCTCTGATCTTTTAAGATGCTAAAATATCCAAACAATAGTTGCTCGATCCAGACTTTATCTAGAGATCTGCAGTGATTCTACCTCCTTGTCATTCTACCTCGTTGTCCTCCTTGTTGGTACCACGTTATATAGTTTTACTATTGGCGAGAGAGACTATCTGTCTCTGATCTTTTAAGATGCTAAAATATCCAAACAATAGTTGCTCGTTCCACCTTGTCATACACTGTCACAAGGGGTCACATGAGATCACGTGGTGTACCCAACTTTCAGCGCGCGAGTACCTTCCGCAGTCCTAGCAGCAAATAATTTTGCTCCGTTTTGTTTATTTAAGTTTGTCGAGAAAAATCAAGGTTTTTCTTTCAGTTTTGAGAAAAATAAGTGCCATGATTATTGAGACACTAAAATTAGTGCACATCCTGTACATCAAACTCCAGATAAGGAGAGAAATCTCTCCCGGATTGAGTCGGATTGCTCAAGAATGGACGTCAGCGACAACGAGGAAACTCGACTTCTTGGCGATGAACAAATGTCTGAACATCCAATGTTACACTGAAAGCAATACGTGGAATGGAAAATACCATGGAAGATTTGTTGCGAAGTCTTGCAGCAACTTTGCAATCTGGTCTTGCTTCGTTGAGCAATTTGGCGCCCAAGTGGCGAGCAAACTCTTCATCCGAAGAAGGCAGTTTGTCTGATGGCTCTGACAAACAGCAAGACCAACCATCTAACAAGAAACGGAGGAATAATCCCACGGATGAAATTGACAACGACGTCACTGAACTGCTGTCCATGTCAAAAAAGCTATCTGAAGTTGCTGGAAATCCAACGACTTGTACTTCACCCGGAGACGCCATTTTGGCGGGAATTGCAAACGACTTTGATCTTATAGATCAATGTGGGGAAAACATCCCCGAACAGATTGCTTCACTTGTTGATAAATTATTGCAATCAGTGAAGAGAAACTCAAAGAGAAGCAGAATAACTATATTCGGCCAAACAATTGTGAGAAAATTATTCCCACGAGAGTATAAACGCCGCTATTTGGGCGCGTTTACAGAGTGAAACTTGCTCTCGCGACATTAAAATGCAAAAGGTTCAATTCCTCCTGCTAAAAGCTCTGATTGCTCAGACACGAGTGACAGCGAGTCTTCTTAGCCTAAAGGAAACTATTGCAGGAGCCACGAGCCCTCAAGGCGTCACCGCCGTTATTCAGGCCATCGACGCCATTGCCTTTGTAGTGCAAGCAAACCACGAACTAAATCAGCGACGGCGGGAACTCATTCGACTCGACCTGAACGCGCAATATCGCCAGTTCTGTTAAGAACATGTGCCCTGTACCACATAATTGTTTGGCGACGACCTGCCAAAAACGCTTCAAGACATATCGACTACGAACCGAGTCGGCCAGAAATTGGCATGGAAAGGCCAGCGCTCTTATGGCAGCCAGTCATACAAAGGGCCAAAGCCTCGAGATAATGCCATTGACAACATTGCAATGGATAATGAAAATCCAACGGTTATTGTCCAATGGGGGTACTTGTTCATTCTTGTCACGAACCAGGAGAGTTTCTTTCAACTACATTTGTTAGGCCAAAAAAAGGATGGCAGTTACAGATTAATTCTGAATCTAAAAAAAGTTGAATGAATTTGACTTATCACCATTTCAAAATGGACACTGCAACTGATGAAGAAAAATTGCTCTATGGCTTCAATAGACCTTCGCGATGCTTACTATTCTATACCGATATCAAAACAGCATCAGAAATATCTTAAGTTTGACTGGCAAGGCTAGCTTTACCAATTTACATGTTTGCCAAATGAGCTTGCATCTGCACCAAGGATTTTCACAAAAGTCCTTAAACCTGTTTACTCAACATTAAGGCATCAAGGTCATATTATTTTTGGCTATCTTGACGACTCCTTTTTACAAGGAGACAATTACATTGATTGTAAACAAAATGTCAATAATTCATCTGCATTGTTTGAGAAACTGGGATTTATTCTTCATGATGAAACAGCTGTAACAACCCCAACTTTGCTTGGCGTCATACTTAACTCTATTAGTACGGACTAAAAAACTGAAGATGTCCTAGTGCGAACATTTATACATAAAGCAAAGGCCAACCATTCATGAGGTGGCCCACGTTGTTGGGCTAATGGTGGCCAGTTTTTCACCAGTGGTCTATGCTCAATTGTACTATCGAGCACTTGAGATTGATAAATGTGAAGCTCTTAGAAATAATCAGGGTAACTTTAAAGCGACTAAGCTAAACAAGATTTGCTTTGGTGGGAAAAATCGATTGAAGGGAGTAAGAAATCTCTCAGGGAAACCCTGATATCACTATATATTCTGATGCCTCACTGCAAGGCTGAGGTGCTCACTATGATAACCAAACAACAGGTGGTCGATGGAGCACAATTCAAAGAGAATACCATATAAATAAACATGAGATGTTGGCTACATTTTTTCATCATTTTGTGATAAATTGAATAAGGTACATGTGAGCTTGAAAGTTGACAATGTTACTGCAGTCGCTTATCTCAATAATATTCGAGGAAGCCACTCTAAGCCTTGTAATGCCTTAACAAGACAGATTTGGTTATGGTGTATTGAAAGGAACATTTGGGTAACTGCCTCACATGTACCAGGGGTACAAAATGTTGCAGCAGATAAGGCATCTCGAGAATTTAATGACTCAACTGAATGGGTTCTTGATTTCCAAGTGTTTTATCAGATATTTTTCAACTAGAGGTTGACTTGTTTGCCTCAAGGCTCAACTACAAAGTAGACACGTATATATCTTGGAAGCTTGACCCAAGAGCATATGCTGTCGATGCATTGACCCAAAATTGGTCCAACATGAAGTTTTAAGCTTTCCCTCCTTTTAGTTTGATCGGTCGAATACTACACAAAATGGAGGAAGAATTAGCAGAAGGAATTCTGGTGATTCTTTGCTGGACCACTCAAGCGTGGTTCCCTCAAGCAATGAGAATGCTGGTTGCAAATCCCAGGCTACTATCAAAGAAGGAGGGAGTTGTGTGCCTTCCATTCAATTCAGTCAGAAAACACCCACTACAGGGAAAGATGAACCTGATTGCTCGTCATTTATCCGGAAATGCTTAAAAAACCAAGGAATTTCTGAACGAGCAATCAACATCCTCATCAGTGCCTGGCGAGATGACACACAAAAAACAATATAAAGTCTAGTAAAGTTAGGTAGTTGCATGCAGCTTGATGTTTGTAAAGTTGTAAAGGTTTTGCTGTGTAAGCTGTGTTAAGTTCTCAATACTGAGGAAAACTCTGAGCACCAGACAGGACTGGACGAGCTGCAGCTACATCTGCTGTAAATTCAGCTAATGTGCCTATTGAAACCATTTTGAACAGCAGCTGGATGGTCAAAGGAGTCGACATTTGCGAAGTTTTATAACAAACCAGTTCGACAACCAAGACAATTTGGACAATTGATCTTAGATGCAAAATTGTGATATATTTTGACATGTTGCTATTAACGTTTTTGGTTATTATCGGTACTGCTCCTTTTATCACTCAAACACTCGGCTTTATAGAGGTAGAATTATAACATTAAAATACTTACCTCATGTAAGTTGAAGTTTGATGGAGATTCTGCCGACTTGTCATACCGGAACAAAGGGTCACGCCCTTCCCTGGATTTTCAGTCCAGTGAGACCCACCCAAATAATTTTGCAGTGTTTTGAGTGATTAGTTGAAGACTGAAAGTTGGGTACACCACGTGATCTCATGTGACTCCTTGTTCCGGTATGACAAGTCGGCAGAATCTCCATCAAACTTCAACTTACAGGTAAATCTCGTTTAATGTTATAATTATCCTGGTGCCTTCGTTTGTTTCCGCAGTGCAAAAGGAACGCAGGCTCTGGGTACGAGATTGAGGTTATGTATAGTCTTCGGCGAAAGTGTACTTCAGCCAAGGCTTCATGGACTGTACTTATATCTCTTAGCCTCTTATTATGCTGCTTATTTTTTCTCATCACCATCGCCAAATTTTCTCAATTGTACTAATTTTTTACTTAATTTTGCAATTTTTTGCTTATTGTTGCACATTTGTGTATAAAGGGTTTAGTTTGATATTTGTGTATAAAGTGGACGGGTATTCTACGATTTAAAGATATATACATATATATTATGGTACGTGTGTTATGTATTTACACTCGCTAATTACAAATCTGTTTTCATAATTGAAATTGGTTAAATATTGATCGATATAACGTTCAAAACGAGGGATAGGTGACAATGAAAGCCCTAAAGGTCGCTTATAAGCTTGCTTATAAAGCTTGCTTATGACCATGGGTTGTTTTATAACGCAGCCAATGGTCTCGTTCTTCCTATATGCTACCAGAAATCATTTATTACATAATATACGACAATTTAACCAACTAATATTTAAAGGCTCTAAAACTACAATCTAAATCTCTGCCCTTAAAGTTGGTGAGCAAACAATTTCAGATGATCATGATATTGCAAATTCTTTAAATACCTACATTTTACTAATATTAGACATCAATTATCAAGCCAGATTCCGGACACAAATATTGAAATTGATGAATATATGTCATTCACAATCAATGCTAAATTTAGGTTTAAAAACATTTATTTAAATGTTGTATTAAATGTACTAGAACATTTCAACACGACAAAATTATTTGGACATGATAAAATACCGGAACGACTTTTTGAAAGATTGTAAAGATGTAATACACTATAGCACCTTGTTTAACTTACATTTTTAATATATCTGTGATAATAAGTGGTGTATTTCCAAATGATAGGAGTCTCGCCTATTTATAAATCCGGTATAGTAAGAAAGACTGTACTTGTCACTGTGAATGTATATTAAGTATAGTGGGGGAGGTCAGGGCTTTATTCTTAAAAATGTATAATTCTGCGTAGGCATTGGTTCAGATATACACCAAAGTGAAAGGGTAAAAAGAAATACTGAGACGTTTAGAGCCAAGCGCTTCATCAGAGTAAGACGAGATGAAATAAAGTAATTAAGGCTCATATATTATATGCCAAAAGGGTGTCACAAGTAGAAATTAGCCAATCAAATACACGGGAGATAAACAAAATAATAATTAATGAGATGCGAAAATGTTAAATCATTTACTATTTTTACAGTGCAGGATCATCAAACAGACTGAGAGGCAGGAGAACTAGTCAAGGGTGCAACGACAGGTCCAATACCGAAAAGGGACTATAATGGGATATTAAAGCGGTATTAAGCAACAAAAACTTGACAAAGAATGAAAGTGTATGCGCTAAAAACACATGTTTTTTTGAAAATTAAATCAAAGAAAAAAGTTTGTTAAAGCCATACATGGGGATGCTTCTCTTGCCGTTTGCTGTTAACGATACCACCCGAAACGGGAGGGATGTCACAGACGTTCGTGTCTGAAACCAAATGGTTAGAGTTATTGAAATGGTCCAGTTTCAGTACCGATGTAGATTTTAGGCCATTTATCGGAAGAAATGCAATAAATAATGTTGGTGGACGTGCACGAAAAAGTATGACGGATGGTGTGGTAGGATTTAGGGGCAGTGATAACTATTGTAGATTGAGGAAAGGGAATGTGGGAAAAGAAAATGTTCCCGCTTTTCAAGCCGTGGTGTTTTGTATCTCACTATATGTACTAAGGAATCACGGATGTTTTTTATAACGGCGAAAACATATCAAAGGGTTATCGGTGAAAATGGCTGACGTTTCAGGGTAATTTTGTAAAATGTGAAAATTCCGATTGATAATATTTTTAACTTTAAAATTGAAAGGATGAAATGTAAGAACTAGAAGAATTTTGTTGTTCGAAACTTGTTCCAAAGGTGGTTCAAGGGTATCTAAACGGGGGACGAGAAAAGCTTTCTGAACGGTGAGCTCGAGAAGGTTGGTAGGGTAACCAACGTTGAACAAAAAAATATCTAATTTCCATTGCTTTGGCTTGAAAATCTTGGTCGTCGCTACGTAAGCGGCGAAAACGCAAGAATTGAGAGTAATGGATGGATTGCTTGGTGTGGTTGGGATGAGAGGAAGAAAATAGAAGATAACTATGGGAGTCAGTAGGCTTGTACGAGACCGACGTTTTCAGCGAATCACCATCAATCGAAATTAAAATATCAAGGAACGACACACAGGTCTCGCTGATTTCCCACGTGAACTTCAGAGTACTAGGACTTGAAAATCATCAACAAAGTTAATGAACTGCTCTAAAAGGACACGTGAGCACGACGCTGTTCCTAAGCAGCCATCGATAAATATGCCGAAGAAATCAGGCAAGGGACCCGTGTATTGTTCAAAGATCTGTTTTTTAACATAACCAACAAATAAGTTAGCATAGCTTGTACCCATTTTGGTGCCCATCGCAACACCACTTATTTGTTGATAATGTTCACCATCAAACGAAACATTGTTAAGGGTAAGCGCGGAGTAACGTGGATGTGGAGGGTTTATTTTTAAATAAGGTCTATAAAAGAGTTGCAATCTTTAAAAAGAACTGCAATCCTTAATCAGTAAAGTATCAATGGAACAACAAAATGAAACGGCATAAAATTACAACAGATTTGAAGGTTTTATGGTTATCAATATCATAGGTAGATTTAGTAAGTCAAAATAAGGATAAAAATAAATCATGCTTTAAAGGCGACATAGATTATGTATAGAAGTTCTCAAATTTTTGCTCCACAAGATTTTTTCGAAATACCTCAATTAAGGCTTCTTGAATTGTTTAAAGTGCTAAGCTGCTTATATTTTCTGCAAGATTCTCCATTTCTGGTTATTTTATATTCAACATGAAAATAATTTATATATTATTTCCTAAATTTAAAATGCCGTGTGAATCATTGACTGAGGTAAGCGTTGCAGTTATATAGAATTCAGTGAGTTTGCCTTCATATACGACATATTTTTTCTTTACATTAATTGTCCATTTCCTGAAATACTGAATGTCCTGTAAGGACAGGAAAAATCTAGAAAAGCGAATTAATTGCTCACCTGTCAATATCAATATCAAAGACAGCAAGGTTCATTTGTTGAGAGACACCCAAGGAGAAGCCAAAAGCAGATTTGACACCAGCATAAAAACCAAAAAATGAACCTGATGCACCAGCCTGAGTTTGCAGATAGCTTTGGTATTCTGCGCGTGACGCGAAAATTTTCATATTTGCATCGGTCTCGTATATTCCATGAACGTTCATTGTGTCAGGGACCTGGAAATCGTCGTAACTATAAAATTACACATCATTAATATTAATACTAGAAATACCAGTACGTAACAACCCCTCGCCCGTTTACTGTTTGACGTTTATAAGTGCAGTAGCAGTTATATTTCTCAGAAAGAGATAGAAATACGTATCTACAGAAACCCTTCCCCACCTGTTCTACCCGCATAGAGTTTCACCCTAACCCCCTGCGGGATTTTGTTCATCCATATAGTCTTTAGACCTCGCACGCCGTGTATTTGTAGATCACAAATCGCAAAAAGCCGTTTCGTCGTAGATTTTGAACGTTCTTAACCGATTTTAATTCTGAAAACAGATTTGGAATTACCGAGTCTAAATACATAACACACGTGTTTAGCATTCACCAAAACAGTGGATAGTGCTTTCGTGTAATCTCATTGATTCCTCTAGTTCGGAATATCGTGCACTATTCTCTGTTTTGCGAACAACATGGCGTCGTTCTCGTGAACGTTTGTCTTTTTGCATAATTTGCACATAGGCGTACCAGGCGGAGGTCAGGGGAAGACGATGTTTTAAAAATGAAAATTTCGGGCACTTTTTGAATGAAATTTCGGGTAAAACAACACATGTTCAGATCATCACAGTTCAGCGCCGTGATGGCTGGCTGCTCGTTTTGTCGCTCTTGGTAATATTTCTATTTTGGCTTCATTTTTCCTTCGTATTCTCGTGGTATTGACTTAGACTAATTGGTGATTATTTTTATCATCACTACAACGGTTACAATGATGAATTACTCAAGAAAGGTTCTGCTTTTACTGAGAAACGTGCCACCATTATGTCAAGATACTTGGAACTCTCTCAAGACGTTATATCTCCTAAAACCTCGCAGAGGCTGTAGGGCTGGTTCCCATATTAAAGCCAATTATCAGCAGAGAGTTGTAACAAGTAATTTTGATTCCTATTCGACCTCTACGAACAGTATTTCGGTTTTACTTCGAAGCCGACGACATGACAGGATGCATTCAAGCACATCGTACTCCTCTATAATGCGGAGACGACGTATTTTGGTTGATTTGCCTAAAGTTAAAGCAAGCCCTTCTATGCCCAGAATTATTCCTAAGTGTCTGGTGGTAAACACTCGATCTCTTGCGAAACCGGGAGCTGTTCAATCTCTGCAAGCAGAATTGTCAAGTAACAACATTGACTTGTGCTTTATTTCTGAAACATGGTTTCATGACAATTTTGACTCTAATTTAGTATGCCCTGCTGGTTTTTCACTGCTCGCCAAGAATAGGAATGAGAGAATTGGGGGTGGAGTCGCTTTAACTTGTCGAAGTGACTGGAAAATGAGTAAGATTGATCTACCTGCAAATAATTTTGAGTGTTTATTTGCGAAGATATCACCAGGCAGTGAATGACCAACAATTTGTCGCTGCCGTGGTGTATAACCCACCGACCCCTGTTTACGATCAGAATGATTTGTTGGATTTCCTGATAGATACTTGCGAATTGATTCTCACAAAGAATCCTAATGAGAGATTAATACTGGCTGGAGACGTTAATCATCTAGATTTACAGCTATTATTGGAACAGTTTTCTTTCAATCAAATAGTGAAAACGGCAACGAGGGGCTCTAGCATTTTAGATGTTTTTATCACTAATGCCCCCCCTTGACTTTGGAAAGGTGAGGTGCGTCAAGTCGCTGGTTCAAACAGACCATAAAAGTGTGATCATAGAGCCCAAATCTAAACCACCAACTAAAAGGAGATGGGTTCAGCTTCGAGATACTAGGGCTAATTGCAAATTATCTATGCTTAGTTATCTCAGAGGAATTGATTGGAACTCTGTGTTTTATAATAATAACCTGGCATCCGTTGTTGCGGATTTTTACACTATTATTATTCCCGCCTTCGATGCTTTCTTCCCTAAACGGCGTGTAAAGGTTTCTTCCAACGATCCTGTGTTTATTTCACCGCTAGTTAAATTATTACTGAAGAAGAGGAGTCGGTTTATTCGGAGGGGCATGATTGCCGATGCCGATTCACTTCAATACAGAATTGATGAACTAATTCGCGCAAACCAAATCAAAGCAGTTAAATCCCGAAATGATAAGTACGGCAAGTCTTCAAAGAAGTGGTGGCAGACAGTTAACACTTTGACGGGAAGAGAATCCAGGGATGTTTCACTTAGATCTCTGTTCTCCCTAGAGGATATAAATAAGTACTTCAGGGATATAAATACTGATACTAACTACGTCACCCCTATGCCAGTCGTTATATTCCTGAGGGAACTAGAATTCCGCATATTGATGACCCTAATGGTTCCTCTCGAATGTGAAGAAAACCGCGCCTGGTCCGGATCAGCTATTACATTAGTTTTGGAGAGAATACGCCATTGAATTGTCCCCTGCAATAACTCATATATTTAATTTGTCAATGGAGTCCCAAGCAGTACCACAATTATGGAAGCTTGCAAATATTTTATCTCTCCCTAAACAATCTCCTCTTACGTGTGTCAATCAGTTACGCCCGATTTCTTTGACTGATATTATTATTAGGATCTTTGAGCGGATTATTTACCAGCTAGAAGTCAAACCTGTACTTAAATCAGTTATTGCTCCAGACCAATTTGCATACAAGGAAGGGTGCAATACGACACTAGCATTACTTAAGAGCCAGCATATGTGGCTTAAATGGCTTGACAAAGAGGCTGATACAGTTAGGGTTTTTGCATTTGATTTTTCAAAAGCTTTTGATTCGGTGAATCACCTTATTCTTTTTAATAAGTTTAAAGAATTACCCATCAATCCTTACATAATTAATTGGGTTCTCGATTTCCTCAGTGGGCGTCAACAGAGAGTTGTTGCAGATGGTCTAGAATCATCTTTTGTTTCTATCAACAGAGGAGTACCTCAGGGGACCATACTAGGACCGGTCTTATTTTCGGTAATGCTAAATGATCTAAAGGCAGTGGATACCAATCGAGCTTTACTCGTAAAGTATGCGGATGATTTGACTCTCAGTTCTTGGGTCAGGGATGACAATGATGTCTCCCTTAGAGAAGTGCAGAATATTATAGATTGGGCCACTAGTAACCGTATGACAATTTTATTTCTAAAACTAAGGAATTGGTAGTACGTGGTAAAATCAGTAGACCTCAGCCTGAGATTACATGTAATATCGAGCAAGTATCTAATCTTAAGTTACTAGGAGTTTACTTCAATACTGACCCTAATAATTGGGATCGGCAGTTTGATAATGTTATGAGTAAAGCAGCTAAACGTATGTATATTTTACGCGTTTGTAAAAAGTACGGTTACCCTGTAGAGTCGTTAGACTATCTTTTTAAAAGTCTTATTTTGTCTCTTTTCCAGTATGCGTTACCTGTGTGGGGTTCGGCTAGTTATAATAAGTATCTTTTTAAAATTGATAAACTACAGCGTAGGGCAGTTAAGTTCGGTTATCTCATTAATGTTACACCTGTTTCGGAGCTTATTGTGTTATCTGATATGAAAATATGGAATAGAATGATCAGCGATAGTAGCAGTCCGCTTGCAAATCTTCTTCCACCTGTGAGATCTAGGGTACTTAGGAAGAGAGCGCATTCTTATATTTTACCCCATGTAAGAACAGAACGTTTTAAGAGGATTTTTTTGAACCGTTGCCTTTTTAACTTCTTATGAATAGATTATTTTGTATTTGATTATTGTATTATGTATCTTTCTATTGTATTTCTATTGTATTTTTATATATCATTGTAATTCCATGACGTGTGTTTTTGGAAACAATAAAGAGCATTATTATTAATATTGCTGTTAAATATTCATGAAAATGTTATATTTGAACCGTTTTAATATTAAAGTAATATGTTTTAACATTAATATAACATATTAGAGTTGTTTTGTAGTTTTCCTGTTTAAATTATACTATAAGGGCTATATCACATACGATAGATGAAGTACTCTACGAGTAAGGAAAGTGTGGAAACCGCTGAGAAATCTAGTCATATATGAAGTTGTGCCTGCCACACTGCATCCGATGATCCACATGCAGTCGACTCTTAATTTTTCGAGCAAAAATGTTTTGTCCACCCAAACATAACTGGTCAGGTACGCCTATGGATTTAAAGCAACTTGTAAAACCAGGCACGTAGAAAACAATTACTGATTAATCTAGTGAAATTACTTTACGTATAGTATTTATGGAAACAAAAATTCAAAATGGCGAATAAAAATGCCCAGAAAGTTGAAGAACAACACATGGCGTGCTCCGAAAAAACCTCTATTGAATGAATTGAATATTGTCAGTTTTCGTTCACATTATGCATGTATTATAAAGAAGAAAACTCCATACTTCATCGATATCCACCTTTAATGTTTAGTATACGATTGTTGTTGCGTTATAAAAATACTATAACATGAAGTACTAAACGAAAAACTAATGCCGAAAGGGTTTTTGGAAAAAATTGAACAACCATAAGAAAGACACGGAAAGGACAAAAAGAGATGTAATTTTACTGTTTTATTGTTTATGTTTATTGAGAAAATCAAGCGAAAGGACAGTTTAAAGTAGTTAGGACAAAATGTAACTTAATTTGCAGTCTAAGAAAGTGCTCGTGGGTACTTTGCAACTTGTTTGAGAAGACAAGAAAGTAGTATAGCAACTAGGGCTGCGAGCTCAATCGACCTCAACTGTGAATATAAACACCAAAACGTCACCAAATTTGGCCAAGTCACGACTCGACAAATTTGGCGATGTTTTGGTGTTTATATTCACGTTTGACGTCGAATAAGCTCGCAGCCCTAGTTGCTATACTACTACAACGATCGTTAGTCAATCTAGACATCCCTCGCACATTTTCTACTAAATTGATGTCAAACACACGCGAGACTAGCGAAACAATACCAAGTTTATACTAAATTTGACACCATTTCAACCATATTTAAAAAATAGAGAGCGTCGTTTCAAAATTCTCACAAATTACATTTAGGAAAAAATAGAAAGTGTCATTTCAACATTTTCGCGTGTTAAAAAATAAAATGTGGTACGAGCCCACTCTCACATATTAAAAAATAGAAAGTGTCATTTCAACATTTTCACAAATTTGTCGAATCACATTTAAAAAATAGAAAGTGCTGTCTCAACATTTTCACAAATTTGTCAAATCACATTTAAAAAAATAGTCGTTTCAACATTTTCACAAATTTGTCAAATCACATTTAAAAAATAATCGTTCCAACATTTTCACAAATTTGTCAAATCACATTTAAAAAATAGAAAGTGTCGTTTCAACATTTTCACAAATTTGTCAAATCACATTTAAAAAATAGTCGTTTAAACACTTTTACAAATTTATGTATCGTAAAAGTGTCTCACGCGTGATAAAATTGCCACCTGTTATGCAAATTAGATTATTGCCACCTGTTAATAATTGATTAGTCCGTTTGTTCGCTATTTTCAGCGTTTGTCGCCTCTCACTTCAATGTTTTTGTGACCATACGCGTAGGAGTCAATACCATTTTCTAAAAGGTATCGTTTATCATCAAAACAGGATAGCGACACTTTATTAATTTCGTAACTACCGAGCTGATGTTTGACACTTCTAATGGTCTTCATTGTGTGTCGCAATTGTTTCTGCTCAAGTAACACACTTTTGTAATCTTCGTGTCTGATCACTTTTTTAATTATATTCTTTCTAATACCTTTAGCGGTTTTCCCGCCGCCTCCACCCTCTTTCAAATAGCTGTACATTTTACTGCGCAACCCGACGAACTCGACAATTGGCGTTCCAGCGCACTCGTCCTTCATCTTCCCAATAACTTTCTTATTCTCTCTAAAAAAGAATGGGCTGTCTGCAGGATAGTCGCTATTGTCGAACTTTTCGCACTCCATCATAAAGTCGGAATAAACGTCATCAGTTTTGATTGAGTACAACAGACTGTCAGTGTCAGTGAAGTGCAATCTACAGGTGTCGCTAGAGTACTTTTTCATAATATAATTGTAGTGAAAATTGTACATCAGCGTTTTACTCAAGTCTAGTATGCACATACCCACATATGCAGGTCTATTTAGTGTCAACGTTTCTTTAACTTTGTGGACAGCAACTAAGTTCTCGCTAAATATCTTGCAAGACACAAACGTCGGCTTCGAGACAAGCTTTTCTAATTTCTTCGCAGTGGTCACTAATCTTACGTCCACACGCTTCCTCAAGTTTTCCATCGTTTTTCCGAACACACTGTTATTCATCAACTTGAAGAAATCCTTCTCAAAAGCGTTCTTAGCTGCGGTTCTTTTGACTGTGTTAAAGTCGATGTACTTGCCTAGCCACTTGGACTGGTCAAACTGCAGGACCCTGTGAATCTTATTGATTTTTAATCCAAGATCCATGTACAACTGCAGATTTCCGTAGTGACACACATACTTTTTTTTGTCCATCAAATTAGTCACCAGCTTCTTCACACCACCAACACTCACGTTAAACTTATTTTTGATTTTCGTGCAGTACTTCGACAACATGTCAACGGTTATCTCCATCTTCTCAGGAGCCAACGGGTAATCGTTGTGTAGGTCATGCAAATGGGCTGGGTACTCCAAGTCGACCTCGAGCAGTAAACCCTTTTCACTGTTGTTGTGATAGTCGCATAGATTAACCTTTTCTATTTCTTTCTTAGTCAACCATTTAAAACCACCCGTAGGTAGACTTCGACTCATTGCCCACCCATATAAATTGTTGGCGTCAAGGTACATCAAATACTTCGACTCTTGCTCTTTGTCATACCCCTTCATATATTTATTGTTCGCCACGCCATGTCTGTTGCATATGTAGCTCACACCACCACGCATACCTAATTCTACGAACTGGAACATGTCGATGTCGGACAATAACTCAAGCTCCACTCCAGTCATCTTCAGCATGGCATCCCAAGCCAACCCAGGCGATGTGAAATAATGGCAAGGGTCTAATTTATACTCACGATGGCATGTCTTTCTAAAGTTCTCAAAAACGTCGGCAAGCAAGAGCACGTCACTTTTCAAATACAGGTCGTGATACCCACCCATGTTTTCAACGTCGAAGTAGTCCCACACATTGCAAGCGCGCTCATGCATTTCTTCCGTAATGTGCTCGTCATTCAGAACGCTGTAAAAGTCCTTTTTGGAGGGTAGCTCGCTTTCGTCGAATTTTTCAAAGGAGTCCATGTAATCATAGGGATAGACCCCCTTTCTTGTCATAAGTGCCAACCCCTCATCACGAAACACTTCTGACGTGTATTTGAAAGCGTTCCTTGGTAGGTTCCTCACCAAGTTGTCTAGACCACTACCCATGAACTGAAAGCTGTCCAAGAACACCAAGTTTTTTCCAAGCATGAACGCCATGTACTTCTCCATGTTGTTCGGTATCACATTTATGTCTTGACCAAACTTGCCAATCTCCTGCATAATGAAATGGCTATCGTAGCCGCGCAAGTTATGAAAGATCACAGGGATTTTGTCAGTCAACTTAAAGTTCACATTACAATCGCGATGTGCGGACCCTCTGTACTTACCCGACACGTGACAGTGGTCTCTCACTCTAACGTCAGCGCCAGTGTACTCAACACTGCAAATATGGCAACTCTTAGCCTCGTCAAAGTTCTTCTTATCAGCATCAGTCAGTATCATTTCTTTGTTAAAGTGACTCTCAGATGTCTTTTTACAATATTCAACAATTTCTAACATCTCCCCAATGAACTTGTTGACTGCGTTTTCACCGCGATACACTTTTACTGGCTTACTGTACTCATTGTCGTAGCAACAAACCAGTTTATACCCATAACCACAGTCGACATGCCTCTGGTAAGCATTTGTGTAGCTACACTCGCTTGACAGCTTTGTTGTGTGCACCTTCTGTGTGATAGCCTCGAAGTCTGCATACACCACAAATGGTACGTTTAATTGTCTGCTAAAATTCTCATATTTTACTTTCGCGCCTTTTTGTGGCATTTTAATAGCTTGCTTCCCATTAATGACCAAACACACTTCAATATGACTTTCAAGCACGTCCGCGCGGGTGAAACACTGCAAACAATACCTACAAAAGTGCTTTCTCGCCTTATACTTTGTCTGACGGTACATGAATTTGTCGAAATCACGAATATATACATAATGCTTGTTGCCCACGTCATTAGTTATCAACAATAGGTCCATATGGTCAGGATACGCTTCCTTAGAAACGTACACAGGGAATGGCTGCTTATTTTCATACCCAAAAACATTAATGCTAATATCGTTCGCCTTTTCGATCTTGTTGTAGTCTTTGACTGATACTGGGAAGTCAATTCCGTCATAATTCAACTCACTAGCATGTCTGACGTACTTTGACGTTCTGTCAGAGTTTTTTCCAACAGGAAATTTGTGTGCAAGGTGGCACCATCTAAAGCACTCGTTGTCATCATCGTTATTTACGTTTATCAAGCCCTTCATACTGTTGCACAGCTCCTTTGGCAACGCAATGTAGCTACTCCCATGCAAAGGTCTGTAAATAGCGACATTGACGTAGTGCGCATCTATTTTGTCGATAGTCCATCCAGACCCCTCAGATAACCACCCAGCTATCCGCGTCAAAATCTGTTCCGATCCACGATTGGCGACACCCTCGATGTCGTGGTCATTAATGACGACGAACGTTTCGCTGTTAAAGTAGGCAGTTTTGTATGTGGTCTTATTGAGTTCTAAAACTTTCTCAAAAGTGACCTTGACTGTCTCCACCACTTTCATTCCGTTGGTCTCATTTAGTTCACGTCTCAAAAGGTTAGTGACAGCGCCTCTACTACCATTTACCTGATTGATGTCTCTGTCGTCAATTACTTCGACTCCATAGGACCTTGTGAACCCTCTCAGTGCTCGATCCAACAGATGCGTTGACGGTGCGAGGTCTTCGACTAGACGTTGTCCCTCTTGATCTCCAAAGAAGCCGTGAACGTTGGTCGCCTCGTCTGTTAGTGAATTGACAACGGCTGCGCTCGTCTTATGCGTCCGTCTTTTTGTCAGTGGGTTTTTCGCGGCCCGACTCATTGGCTTCTATATACTACACTTATTTATTTTTTTCCTAAACCACTCGTTGTAATAATTGTCATCACTTTCACACCATCCCAGCTTTGGGTACACCACCCCAAACAAATTGTCGTCGAACAAGTCTTTCACCTTCCCGTCTTTGAGGTCTGACACCTTCTTGAGTGTCTCGACTCGTCTTCTATGACACAACCTAATAATGTAGTATCCATATCTGCTGACATTTCTACCCTTTACCAAATTGTATGAGTACAACGCATTGACAACTTTCAGGAAGTCCTCTTTTATCAACTCAAGGTGCTCACCCTTCACAACATTCCGTAGTCTCCTCCCCATCCACCAAGACCGTTTGTGAACGCTTTTTAGTCGCGTGAGTCTCATGTCGCTGTAACTCTGAGTGTAACCCCATTCGATGTCGCCACACTTTGGACACGCGTACCCACCGCAGTCAGTCACGTTTTTCACAACGTCGCAATCCGAGCAGTAGTAAAGCCTGAAGGTGTCCCCACACTCAGTTTGCGTCTCACTCGCGATCTCGTCAATTGTTAAACCATAACTCATCTGCCTCATAAGTTTGTCCATCGCTTATACTACTCCAACATTTTTTACCGAGTTAGCGCCCACACTGCTATTCCACTACTCAAACCTAGCGCGCCAACAAACAACAATTGGTATTCCTTCATTTCCGCACTTGGTTGGTAGTAATCCGCAATCTTCGGGGGGTCAGTGAACACTCGTCCGCTGTACTGAATGGTCATTACGCTTCTAAGTTCTCCCAACGCATGGTTTGTGTCATTGATGTCAGCGTTAGCATCAGAGAGCCGTTGTCGTAAACGCTGGATCTTATCTTTCTTGGCGACCTCATTCTCATACCACACTTCTTTCGCACTGGCTAGCTGTTCCAACGCGTGGTTGTGCCTTTTCATCTCAGCTTCATAGCCTGAGTGGTTAAACTTTGAAAACATAAAGCCAGCGCCTGCAAAAGCCACTGCATTAAAAATCCCTCCAGCCACAACACTCACCATTAACTTACGTTGATTTGAATGGATCTGTCGGTATCCACTTTTTCGATTGCACCCATTTTACTAACAGCGTTCCTGCACCAACAGCTGCAGCAAGTTTCACTGTACCTTTAACTGTCTCTGGTGTTCCCAATGGTTCTCCCAAAGCCTTTTTAGAGATCATACTCACTGCCACAGCACCAGTCGTGACAAGTAGCGCGTCGTACAGTTCGTTCATAAGTTCTTTTCGATCGATCGCAGACATATATACATTGTCGCGTGTTTTGTTCAAGAATCAAATGTGTCTAGCGCTGGACGACAAGTTCTACGATTTTCTGACGCGCTAGCCACAGTGCTCGCAGGCTCCAGTTGTGTCTCTTTTTCATTGCTAATTGTGTACCATAGCGAAGCACCAGCAATGATAACACCAAGTGTTCCAACAATGTAACCATAGCTCCACTCACCACCCTGTTCCTCGTTGACTATCATTTCACGCATTTTCTTTTCTTTCGCAGCTTTCGATATCTCAGCCAACTTTTTACCAGCAGCGACACGCTTTGGGTCCTTCACCTTAACACTTTTCACATCAGCCGTAATCTTCGCCTCAACAGCCGTCTGTGAGTCCTCAGCCATCTAATACACTATCACGTGTTATCTTACTCACAGTTGACCTCACAGGTGTCTCACAGATGACCTCACAGGTATCTCACAGCTCCAGACCAAACGCACTAAAAAATTAGGATTTTCTCTGAGAGTATAACATAATGACTCAAGCCCGAGAAATCAGCGAAGAAGATATTGCCAATATGTTGAGAACAGCCTTTATCAGTGTGCCCACCCTACAAGGCGCCTCTGGACCTATCGTCTTAAACGAGTACTTCTCAACATACACAATGTTCGACCCCGACCCTGAAGGACCACCAAAACGGCTTGGCTCTCAGGTCCGCCATACGAGGTATCTTCTCGACGCTTGGATCGATCTTCGAGAAGACAGAGCCAACGAGCTTGCTGGTGTGTTAGCTGGCATAATCCCTGTGTGGTGTTACTCGCCATTCAAACACCTTATGTTAGCGAGTGGTGTCTACTTGAACAACCCTTGTGAGTCCACAGCTACATTACTCGGTAATTTCCTCCAAGTGTTCTTAGCGACCCTTATGTGGAAACCATGCCAAACCAAAGCCAAAGCGTGGCTAGAGCTCGCCGCAAACCGCGACGTTCACGTTTGCAAGGTTGGGTGTAACGAGATACTAGGTGTGGGTGATATCAGGGACCACGTACTCTCGCCCGCCCACAGACACTTTGCGAGAGATGAGAACGTGTACACCTGTCACCCATGCGGTGTGGCCACCAACGACCCACCGCACCGCTTGAGACACGAGAGCTCGAAGTCCCATCTTGAAAACTTAGAGCTCCAGCGGATATTTAACAACGAACAACAGTTGCCGCAACAGGAGAGAACATTTCTCTGGAGGTATAGTAATCATGAAGAAAATCGGTAAACTAGAAATCGTGATTGGTCCCATGTTCGCAGGAAAAACAACAGAGACTCTTCGTAGGTTAATCACGTTAAGTAAATCAGGGCTCAAAGTCCTCTACATGAACAACGCAGGCGACACTAGGCGAACTGACCACGCGTTCTCCACACATCGTCAGACCATTGTTGTTGGGTCAGACAGTTTACCTGTGAAGTTAATCACCAACCTCCCGAGTTCTTCCGAGGTAGCTGACTATGACGTCATTGGTATTGATGAGGGCCATTGGTACTCTGGGTTACTCCCAGTTATTCACGAATACATTAAAGCTGGCATTCACGTCATTATTTGTGGCCTCATAACAACAGAGCATTTAAAAAGACTTGGTGAGCTCGACACACTGTTCTCAGTGGCAGACGACATCACATTTCTAAAAGCGTACTGTGCTGTTTGTCGTGACACTTACGGAACAACTGTTGACGCACCATTCAATTGGAGATATAACCCAGGGCCATCATTCGTTGGTGGTGCTGAGCAATATCGCGCAGTGTGCAGACGCCACCATCCTTCCACACAAAATTAAAGGTGTTCTCAATACGCCCCACTTTTTTAAATTTATACATTGGTCACATGAAGCGTCCAATGTACCGTAGAAACATTTTTTCACACAGTGGTCAGAAGGTTTGTGAAATAAAGAGAGAGAGTTTCGCAGATATTTTTTGTCAAGTTAAAAATATCTTTTAAAAATGTTAGAACAGTTGTCACCTCAAGCGTCGTCTCAACAGCGAGAACGAGTGCTAATTCGACTTATTACTCGCTGTCTAAAAAGTCTCTTTACAATAGTGTCTCTCGTGGTTACTCAACGCTGATTTATTTTTAAATTTACGAAGGCAGTGAGAGCACTGAAACCCAACGTCAAAGAAATATTTTATTACCATGGTAATAGCGTCGTCGTATGAGTCGCACAAGAGTGTTAGATAACCAGCGGATTTGTATCTAAGCAGCAGAGACTCCTGCTCTTTGGATGTCTTACCTGTGCCACCTGGGTTCTTGAACTCAATCACGAGTCCGCTATGCTGTCGGTTTGCGTTGGCAATAATCAAGTCAGGCGTTCCACGTTGGTAACCTTTTTTCCACGAATTTATTCTTTTACTCGAAGTGTCTTGATTCTCACCACAAGCGGCTATCAAAATAGCTTCTGGATAATATTTCCTAAGAAAACCAACAACTTTCGTGTGGAGATCGAACTCAGTGATCATTTTAAACTGATTGTGTTTGAGACCAACGTCAGCTAAACTTTTTCTAACGCTTGGCAAGACCTCTGAGTGCACCCACCTTCCAAAGTGTTTCGCACGCTCCATTTTACTTGAGAACACTAACGAGTAGACCCCAAGTTCGTTGATAAACGAGGCCTGTTCCATCTTCATTTTGCAATCAGGTTCGACGTGGTCGTTGACTGCATCTTTTGGTCGAGCATAACCTAGAGCGCTCGCGACTTCTTTCGCTTTGAACCATATTTCACCGTTGTGATTAACCGTTGTGATTTGGTGACCGTCGAAATCAAATAGTTGAAGTATCGCGGAAGTCATCACTATATTATAGTCTCCCACAAAAAACTACTCGACATAGGTGTCAGGTTTTTTATAGATCTGGTTTGTTGTGTACCAATGCAGCAAATACGTTTTATTAGTCCCCAGTTTTCTACGTCGTCTGAAAAAGTTTCTAATGTTACGAACCAGCTTTCTAAGCCAACCCATCACATAACTTAGGTCACGTCTCCTACCACTCCCACAGTGTCTGATTCTGCGGGTAGCATAATAGGTTCGCCGTAAGTCTTTTTAGACCTCATACCAATCTCAGCGTGGAGCTCGAGAGTAACGTCACCGCGACCAAATGATCCACCAGCTTTGAACATGTGATCAGTCGTCTTATTTATCTTATATATCTCACGAGGTCTCGAAAAACATGCTCCCATTTACTTTACACCATATTCCTTCATCATTTCTCCACCCATGATTATGATGTCTCGGTTCGTCATGTAGTCACTCACAATTTTCACACCGTAGAATTCTATCAACGATGGGTATGCATAGGGTGCGAGTGGTATTCTTGGTCGGTGTATTCCAAAAATTGTTCCATAGGGTGTGCCTATCTTTTTCATGTTCGCTATAAAGTCTGAGTCGGTTGACTTAACGTTATTGACCCTGACGTGTGAATTGTACATTTGCCAGTGTATTGATATCATATGCATTTTACTTATGTCAACGCCACTTGGAATAGTGCATACGCTCTCCGTTGCTGGGATGCTACCACCATACGCGAGCTTGTTGGTCATACCAGTCTTGTACCCTATGAACTTATCCCACTGACCATCGTCGTTTGATATAATTGTCTCCCAATTTGATCCAGCGGTGCGAGTAGGTAACCTCACCACAACAAAAATAGAAAGATCACACCATTGCATACTCGGGCAGTTAAAATGGAGACCTGACTCAAGTGGGATTGGTGTTAACACAGGTGATAGAAAACTTTGGCTTACACTACTGATGCCAACAATAGGACCATAAGCCGGGTTGTTTTGCACTAATTTACTTGTTTCACCAATAGCTTTCACTTTGTTTGAACCATTGGTGTGAAATTCCACGTTTTTTAAGGCGTGTGTGCTAACGTTGAAGTCGAGCACAACGTTGTAGGACTGACTCTTGAGGTAGCTTGATAGCAATTGCTCTAGAGTTCTTTTATTTGCAGCGTCTGAGTCGTCGACTGGATCTGCTACGTTTTTTATCGCTGAGCCTTGCATGTCTATTATTCCAGACATCCTTCCACCAGTCGCGCTTAATTTAGGATCTTCGTCCAGATGTCTTTTCGTTCTCTTCAGTATTTTATCGTGAGGGTCGTCAGACTCATACCCATAGTTTAGACTCATTACTACTTCAAGGTGTATTTGGTTAGTAGATAGCCAGAGACTGCTGAGAACCCCAAGATTATCACCAGCGTTGTCGTGTCTGACTCGCTTGTGGTGGTGACCACTGCTTTTCTCATGGGAAGTGGTGCCGCATTTTCTTGGTAAACTTTTTTAGCCACAGTCGTTGGTACCACCACACTTTCTTGGTGAGCTTTTTTCTTCACAATCGTTGACGTTACTAATGAGTGAGTCACCACATTTTCTTGGTGGACTTTTTTAGCCGTAATTGTTGGTGTTGTTGCGTTCAAGCTAGTGTTCACCCCAAATCTCATGGACTCTGTGGCGATCTTTAATAAGTTATTGTACCCAGCGATTTTATTCTTGAGAATCACTAGGTTACTCGGCATCAACCATGTACTTGGCGACACTGCAAGATTTTGGACAACGTTGGTGTCTCTAATCGATTTGTTCATGTTGAGAATCCATGTCGACACGTCATACTGAATAACACTGTCAGAAAACAACTTGCGGAATTCTTGCTGGGTTTCTAGACTTCCTGCAGAACCACCGACGACAGACACACGTGTTCTCGCTTGCGCACCAAGTGCGGAGTACACAAAGGCTTCTATGCTCTGATTTAGATATTGCAACCCAATGTTGGTAAAGCCGTCTGAGAGTCGCGCGACGTATCGTTTGTAATCGTTCTGAACGTCGTTGAGTGTGAACACTCTGGATTCGCCTGTTGTACCATCGCTCAGGACTTTATTCTGGTAGTAGTGCCTTCTAGGAATCTTGGAAATCTTGCCATACAATTCAGAAGCGTTGAATTCTCTACTTATTGATCTCATGGTCTCACCACCTTCCATTCTTCTGAGAAGTCTCCTAATGGTGAAGTACATATGAAATCTCATCACACTTGTGACCACGGGGTGAACTTCTTGTGACACTGATAAATGTTGCAATGACACCCCACAACAGAAACTTGCGCAATACGTCGCAAACACAACGCGGTAGTAAGATTCGTTGTCATCCCACTCTGATTTTGTCTTTGACGTGGTGACTCGCAAGACTGACAGCTTTGACATGAAGTAACTATTTTGGTTAACAAAAACTTTGAAGTTGTTCACTGGATAATTCAACACGTTTTCTGTTGGATAACCATCCCAAAGCCCCCAATGGTTTTTGTGACCTTTTGGTAGTGGTTGGATAGTCCCACCACCTTGCCATATTATTGGGAACTTACTATTGTGTAGCCACTTCCACATGCTTTTGTCATTTTTGAAGGTTGTGCTGGTTATGTCCGTGCTGAGGATGTCGTTGTTTCTGAAATATATGTCGACACTTAGGGTCTCACCATCTTGTGAAATATTTGGATTGAACTCGAATTTGCTTAAAGTGGCGTGAGGGTACTTTTTGATGAGGTCTGCCTTCGCGTCGTGTGCAGCCTTTGATGTGTTCGCCATCGCACGTTTGTAATACTTTCCATAGTAATCATGAAGGGCTTTCTGCATATAATATACCATATGTTATACATGACGCGAAAGTTGACGGTATTCATTGAAGGCTTAGAGAGAGTTGTGTCCTTTGACAACAGCGTGATGGTTACGCACGATAACCCATGCATTATGGTCAAGACAGCCACTGTGTTTTGGGACTACAATAACATATTAGATGGCGACGCCCCTCATCTCTCCGAGTTTAGTCACCCTTCGAGTGATCTTAAAAGTACAATAACGAGTGGAGGGTATACTAGCTTCGACACACTAGTCAGACTATTAAAAAAAGACTTTAAAGAAAGGAAGGGTGTGGACCTTGAGATAGAGAAAATACCGTTCACAAGTAGATGTAAGATTAGGGTTAGCGTCCCATTTAAGCTTGGCAGCCTTGGGCCTCTACTTGGTTTCGCGAGGGGTAGGGTGATTGAGGGTGACTCACGGGTGCACACTAGTCCAAACGAGGTCGACATGCTCAGAGGTCTGAAGTACATAGAAATCTTATGTGATATTGTTGAGACGGAGAGCAATGTGGGTATTGATGGGAAGCGAAGCAGTGTGATCACAACGTTGCCAATACCCACTGAACAGTCTTTGAATGGGTCGGTGCAACGTCATGTGGACATTGAATCTAAGGTGAGAATTAAAAAAGGTGTTTACTCAAGTATGACGTTTCGCATCAAACCAAATAACGGCGCTATTAAAATTGGTGCGGTGCTATTGGAACTGTATATTGTGTGAATTATATGGAACTCGGTGTGGAAACAGAGCAAGGGTTGCGAGACATTTATTATAATCCTAAGACAGGGTACAGTGGTGTAGAGAGGTTGTATCAAAGTGCATTGGGAGACGGATTGAAAGTAACTAGAAAAACAGTGAAAGAATGGTTGGCAGCGCAGGACACTTACACTAGGTACAAACCCATTGTGAGAAGACATAAGTTCCGCGCGACTTTTGTTGGGTTTCTTGGTGAAGAGCTCCAAATGGATCTAGTGGACATGAGTAAGTACTCAAAACAGAACGGAGGTTATTATTGGATATTGACAGGCATTGAAATATTGAGTAGATACGCTTTTGGTATCGCAGTTTACAGAAAAGACACTAAGAATATGACTAAGGCTGTTGGAAAATTGTTGGATGACTTTGAAGATCGGTTTGGAGCCACACCTAAGTTAGCGCAATTTGATGATGGACTCGAGTTCTACAACGTTGGTGTGAAAAGTTTGCTGAAAAAACATGGTGTTGAATATTTCAGCACTAAGAGCGACAAAAAGGCCGCTGTCGTTGAGCGTTTTAATAGAAGCCTCAAGAGCATTATGTGGAAGTACTTTTACACCCGTGGAACGTACAAATGGATTGACGCTTTGGATAAATTTGTGGACAATTACAATAGCAACGTGAATCGAAGCATTATGATGAAACCGAAGGATGTCGATAAGTCAAACGAAGGCGAAGTTTGGACCACTTTGTTTGGTCACCAATTTGCAGACAACCCATTGCCAAAGTTTAGAGTTGGTCAATCAGTGAGAATTAGTAAGTACAAGAGCGTGTTCACAAAGGGCTATGAAGCCAACTTCACTGAGGAGCTGTTTAAAGTGGTAAAGGTTATTCGTGGTGATCCGAATGTGTACGAAATTGAGGATCACACCGGTGAACAGATTATTGGTAAATTTTATGAACAGGAATTATCGCTGGTCAATAAGAAACATGGCGACGATGTGTACAGAGTTGAAAAGGTGTTGAAAAGAAAGAAAGTCAGAGGGAAGAAGATGGCGCTGGTCAAATGGTTGGGTTATGAGAGCAAACATAATTCGTGGATACCAGAAAGCGACATTCAAAATGTGAGCTAATGTAATATGGCTGAAGGTGGAGAAGTTTTCGACGAGGTCGAGATGGAAACCCTCAATAAGCACGAAGACATGAGCGACGAGCAATTAGAAAAGACGCTCGCCGATGTCGAAGACGTTATTGAAGGCATGTACGGTAAGCACACTGAAGACAACATGCCGGAAAATGTTCGCGTTAATTACAACGACTATCAAGACCAAGCGAAAAAGATAAGGAGTGAGCTAGACGTGAGACGAGACTTGCAAAAAGAGACGTCATTTATTGACACTGACGATGGTAAGACGGTGACAATAAGGGGAACTAACACAGAAGTCCCCGCGGTGGAGTTTGTTGAGCAGGAGTCATATGATGACGTCAGTGATGTGAGTATTAGTATAGCTTTCGAAGAGGAGGACGACATCAAGAGAAGACTTGGTGAACTAAAAGCGCACAACAAAAAGGTGATAGAAAACGAAGTAAAAAGAATCAAGCTAATAGGTAAGAAAGTACGTGAGTTGTACAAAAAAAAACTCGGTCGTGATGACGTGTCAAAGGAAATAATCAACAGGTCACAGGTTACGGACTCGGGGTCTATTCTTTTCAAACCGATAAACAAAGATGGTGAGCGTGGGAGCTTTAAACTAATTCTAAAACCTGGGAAAAAAGGTTTGATCTACAGTAAAGGCGCGAGTGGTAAAAACGCTATTGAGCAGTTCAAAAAGTTAGTTAGTCAAATCCCTGAGAATGCAGAAACAACAGTTGTCACAACAGAAGTAATCCCAGACGATTTCCCAGTGATTGAGACAAGAGTGAGCTATGACGACATACCTGGGCTATCACCAGACGAAAACCGCGGGCTGAATGGTGTGCTTAACCCAAGCGATAGCGTGTTGCGTGAATCGAGAATAGGTGACACTGGTGCGTTGCAAATACAAGCAAACCATTTTCAAGAAGCGATAGACAAAGAGGACGAGAGAATAGCAGAGCTTGAGGGAAAAGACACTACGACCGCAGAGAACGAAGAGTACATTGATCTACGCGGAAGAGTGATTGGGCTTACGCAAGCCAGAGACAAAACTTTAGGGCAGCTAGAAATAGAGGAGGTTAGAGAGCGGCAAGAAGTCGACATTGACAGATTTCAGAAATTCAAGGAATGGGCTAAAGAAAATATAGTTGGGTTGAGCGCTGTGGTAATTTCAGTGGCTGGAATTATAACAACTATTATTATCGCTGGTAGGTCTGCTGCTATGAAAGGCGCTATTGCTACGAGGTCATTTGCACAGGCTGTTAAGAACGCGATAATGAAGATGGGTCCATGGGCTGTTGGGTTGGCTAATTTAGTTTACAATATGTTGACGTTGGGTGCGAAGGGTCTCGCATGGTTGGCTCAAAATATGTGGGTGCTCGCGGTGGTACTCGCGTGGTTTGCTTATGACTACTATAAACTAAAACGGTAGCGATAAAACATATGTAAAGGTATATGAACGTCACGTCAGCAGAGTTGAGCCCTGGTTTTAGACGAGCGACCATGGGTGGCATAAAAGGGGCGAGAACGCAACACGTAATCACGTTGAACCCTAATAAGGTCAGTCCTGGCGAGGAACTTTACATTGATATACCGAAGCTCAAGGTTAGTAGCTGTTTGGTGCCTGGATCGTTGGGTCTAGTGTTCGACTTTAAGAACGCAAACGCCAAAAGCTGGTTCTTGAACAATGTTAGCAAGTTGTTGGTTGAGAAACTTGTTGTGAGACTAGCTGGGGAAACTGTGTACGACAACAATGGGGAAAATTACACTGGTGTTTATCGTGACCTTTGGGAGAGTGTCACTGCGCGAGACCAAATGATTGACTACGGCATTGGTGGTGAGAACTTGAGAAAGCTAATTTCTAAGGATGACAGTGGTGCGACGAGTGGGAACGTCGCTAAAGTTAGTGACGCGTTGATGTTTGGTGTGATTGGGACGAAGCAGCGGATTAAGCTTGGTAAAATCATGAATGACCATGGGTTGTACGCTCCTTTTAGCATGAACAACAACTTGCAGTATGTGATCACACTTCCGAAGGCCACAGACATCATGGTGGCGCAATCCGGTAGCGCTGTGGGTGGATACACTCTGGAGAACCTCGAGCTTGAGTACGAAACGATTGATAACCAGGAGCTCGCTGATGAGATAGCGTCGGGTTACGCAAGTGGTCGTAGTTTGTCGTATGAGCACGTTACGTTGATGAAAACCACCGAATGGGACAAAGGCACGACCATTGTGAATGAAAACATTAATCTTCCAAGAAAAAGCATGAAGGCGATTGTGTTGCTATTCACGAATAAGGTGCGAACAGACAGCGAGGAGTTTCTTTACCCAAATATTGAGAATATTAGAGTCACAATTGAAGGTGTGCCAAATAGTGTGTACTCACAAGGCATCCCAAAGTCGAAGTTCTACGCAGAGGCGAAACGATTGTTTGGGTTGGGCGAAGAACACGCTCAGTTCATGACCATACAGAAGTTCTATAAAGATGGCTTTGCGTTAGTCATCGACTTGAGGAGTGTTCAAGATAATCGCAATGTCGCCACTGGTAAGAACATTGTAAACACACAATCCGGTGTGCTTCTTGAGATCACTAAGAAAGCGACGACTGCGAATGTCATGTGCAGGGTGTTTGTGATAAGTGATGGGTTGGTCAACTTCATGAACAATGGGCTGCAATCAATCCAGTATTAAATCAAACGTGAGTTAATGGAGACTCCGTTTAATATGCTAATTGTTGGTATGACAGCTTGTGGTAAGACGCATTATTTGTTGGAAACATTGGAATCTGAGTATTGTAGCAAATTTGACTACATTGTGTTGATTTGTCCCACTTTCGAGTGGAATAAAGCGTATCAAGATTGGAAATATGTGCGCGACCCTGACGTGCTAGCGATAGACTGCACACAGGACAGTGTCGACGCTGTTCTCAAGTGTGTAACAAATGTTTTTAAAGGCACTAACACTCTGATCGTGTTGGATGACTGTGCGAGCTCTCAAGATGTTAAGAATAGGACTAGTCAATTGGTCAACTTAGCTTTTAGTGCGCGACATTTTATGTTGAGCGTTATTGTCATCACACAACAACTGACGTCGATCGCAAAACCGTACAGAGAAAATATTAGTAAGCTCGTTTGCTTCTACTGCCCAAGTAGGAGTGATATGAAGGTCGTTATCGACGATTACCTTGGAAACATTAGCAGAGAAAAATCGTCGGCGATTGCGACTGCATTAAAAAATAATAAGTACGCTAGACTAGAGATCTCGCTGCGCTATCCATACAGTCACGAAGTTGTTATTCCGCAATAAAATATAGGTATAAGTAATAGCGCGATGGTAAAACGCAAAAGTAAAGAAAATCCTACGATTGAGGAATTAGTCGAGGACACTGAAGCCGCTAGTACTTCGACTGTGGAAGACAACATTGACGTTAGGAGATCCGAACTTATTAGACTGTCTGGTGACGGTGTGGTGAGTCAGTCCGAAGCGTACATTAAAAAAGCGTCCGCAAAAGTTATTGATAAGATATGGCGCCAATACGAGTTGAAGAGAATGGAGATCGCAAACGCCTTTCTCACCGACTTGCTAATCAGCAAATTCGCCAGCTTACTGGATGGGTTGAACGCTATTGAAAATCCTGACGAACTAAATGACGAGTTGCAGAAAGACCCGCTATTAAAGAAAGACGTCGAGAGCATTGTCGCGATTGTGACGCCGTACGTGCCTTTCTTGGGCTTGTTGTCGGGAGGAATCACAACGTCTAAATATGTGTACGACCACCATTTCAGAAGTAAGGCGACAAACACTGAAAATAGTGAGCGGGTGGACTAATTTGCATGCTAGCAGGTGGCTTCATAACAACCGCACGAGCTATTCACACAACAGTTTTTTATTCACGATATTTATAGTGTACGATTTAACGAGTACGCTCAAAGTTAAGACAGTCTTAGCATGGTGGTCCTCACTCCTTCTTCAAACACTGCGATTCTTCTCTCATAGTCAGCGCGACAGCAGGTGGTTGCATGTGGTGTGTTGCTAACAACAACATTCCATTGCGAATAGCAACCACAACTTTTTGAAAAAAATATTTTAAAACGAAAATATTTTTTCAAAGTGAAAACATTTTTTAAAAGTGAAAATATTTTTTTAAAAAGTCGTAGTTGCTATTCGTAATGGAATGTTGTTGTTAGCAACATCGACAGGTGACCTCGATTCGTATAGCAGGTACAGCACTCGCATATGAAATCTATTTAACACTACCACTAGACTAGCTTTCTCGTTGAAATTTATTAAACATCGTCACTAGAATCAAAATCTAGTGGCTTTTTTTTCGCGCATGAATTGAAACAATGGTAGAGCGCGTCAGTCATAGTTTGTCAAACACAAATGTGAAAATGACGACACAAAACTTTCTCTAAATTTGACGAAATGTGTCGTATTTCGTTAAAATAGCGATTTGGTGTTGTCTCGCGTGTGTTTGACATCAATTTAGTAGAAAACGTGGGAGGGATGTCTAGATTGACTAACGATCGCTGTAGTAGTATAGTAAGTAGGGCTGCGAGCTTATTCGACGTCAATCGTGAATATAAACACCAAAACATCGCCAAATTTGTCGAGTCGTGACTTGGCCAAATTTGGTGACGTTTTGGTGTTTATATTCACAGTTGACGTCGATTGAGCTCGCAGCCCTACTTACTATACTACTCAAGAAGGCGACTTAAAGCGAAATACATACATTTTTAATAAGTAATTTTATTAACATGGTTAATGAAGAATTCGAACGACAGAGTCAGAGAACTGACAATAAGCAGAGGCAGACTGAAATGGACTGAACAGATGAATACGGATATAATTGAATGTAAATTCGATGGAAAATCCACCTCGTAACGCAAATGGCAGAAAGAAGGGATACATGAAAATTATGAAAGAACTTTGGGATGAACTTAGATATGAGGAAAAGAACCTCACTAGTCAGCTAAGAGATCAGGCCGCTAGGCTAGAGAAAACAACAGGAAGAGTAAGGGAAATCATTAGAGAAAACGTAGGCGATAGGGATACGGAAGGAACAATGATGAAAAATTAAATGGCGAAGCACAGTCAAACTCAATAACAAGTACAGAAAGCCGTGAACAATATTTGCATAACACATCAAGCATGCAAACTCCCGAGAGTCCGCGAGCTCTTTGACAGCTAACACTGGAACAGAAAGTTGTGAACCAGATTTACAAAACATCACGCATGCAAACCAGCGATAATTCGAGTGATTTGATAGGTAATAGCGATATACAGATGGCATTTTAAAGATAGCAAATCCAATTTTTATGGTAGGTAATCAGTCTCCAGGAGATTTAACGAACCGTTCGCTTGATACAAGAACAAAGAAAAGACCAAGCGAAGTTGACATTGCGAATATTAAAAGTGATTAGCGAATTTTTGTGGCAGAACAGTACAATTGACCCAGCGAACTGTATTTTGTATGCGGTGGTAGTTGCTTTTTTGTTACATAAAGGATGGAAGAAACAAGTCAGAACACGGTGGCAATCGGAAAGGAAGAAACCAGGACAGAAAATGAAAGAAGAGTTTGAGAAAATGGCAGGTGAAATAAGAAAGAATATATCCATAGCTAAAGCTGAGGTGGAAAGAATTATGGAAAATAGAAAAATCACGAAAAAAGGTAGAAAGAACAGAGCAATGTTAGAGAAAGAATGTGGGGCTTATCAGCAGCGAGTCTGGTAAAGCACATGGAGAAGAAAAAATCAAACCTCAGAAAGCTGAAAAGAGGATACAGTAGAAGAACTAAACAGGAGCAGTCGAGAATGCTGAACACGCCGAGAGCTTGAAGAAAATGATAGCAAAAGACGACAACAACGAGAAGCCGAAGTACAAACTTTGTACAAAGCAACACAAATAAATGGAGATGACAACCAGAACGTGTTCGAAAATATAGAGGAAGCTTGTTCTTTCTGGAAATCATTATGGGAAGCAGAAGGAACCGGAGATACCGCAGCAACACAAACCAAGTGGTTGGTATAATTCTTAAGAAACGTAATTGGAGCGCGCCTGGTCTGGACAGAATAGCTAATTTTTGGTGGAAGAGGGCGCGGTCTCTCCATGAGGGATTAGTAAAGAGCTTTAAAGCGGCAACCCAGCAGGATCAAGACTACCCCTGGTGGTTTAATGGAGGCAAGACCTCCCTTAACCCAAAAGCAGGGGAATTCTCCAGTGACAACCAGAGGCCAATTACCTGCCTAAACACCATGTATAAATGGTTTTCAGCATGCTTGCTAAAACCGATGGACCAACACCTAGAAAGATATGGATTGATGCAAGGAGAGCAGACGGGTGCAAAGAAGAATTGTAGTGGAACGATCGACAACCTGCTGATAGACAGGATGGTTTGCCAGGATAGTCGTCGAGGTAGAAGAAACCTGAGAATGGCATGGATAGATGTCAAAAAGGCATACGACTCGGTAGATCATGAATGGCTGAGAGAAATGATGACCCTCCACAGATTTCCGAAATGGATTGGCAAAGTGGTGCAGAAACGGAGTGTGCGATGGAACACAAGAATATTATCGAGAACAAGGCAGGGGGACGAAACATCAGAGGTGATAAGATTCAACAAAGGTCTCCCACAAGGAGATGCATTGTGCCCAAGGTTATTCACGTTATGTGTCAACCCGATTGCTTGGAAGCTGAAAGCCACAGAGGGGTACAGATTGTCCAAACCGATCAGCACTAAGATAACGGATTTACTATACATATAGATGATCTGAAGATCTTTGCTTCCTCAGAAGACAAACTAGGAACAGTACTGAGATCAACTAAGACAGCGATGGCAGATATTTGTCTTCAATGGAATGAGAGGAAATGCTCGGTAGTGCACGCTAAGAGAGGTGTTTGGGATACAAGTTCAACGCAGATGAAGCTTGGAGAGTCAGATATAATTGCTAGCCTCAATAAGGGTACGCAATATAAGTTTCTGGGAGTGATGGAAAATGGTAAACAGGAGGACAATTTGGTCCTAGAGAGCGCTGCGAAAGTTTATATACAACGATTGTCGGTGATTTGGTCCAGTCCCCTATCGGATTTCAACAAAGCAATAACCTCAAACCAGTTTGCGCTGCCAGTTCTCAGCTACTTAATGTGGACACAAGTTTGACCAATAGCAGAGCTGCAAAGGCTGGATAGAGATACACGGAATGTGATTACGGAGAACGGAGGGAAACATCCGCTAGGATCGACCGCGTTGATGTATCTCCCAAGAAGGATTGGAGGAAGAGGCCTGAAATCGGTCGAAGCCGAATATAAACTGATAAAGATTAAAGCCGCAGTTAAATTATATGCCAATACAGATCCTACTATGGCAGTGGTAAGGGAGTTTGAAAAGAAAGCAGTGAAAGTGCATGGGAAGTCAGTCAATAGTTAAAGATGCCACAAAGTATGCACAGGAACTAAAGTTAGATCTAAATTTAGAATACCCAGAACCGACATGCCGCACAGAGGATGGAGAAGAGATCCATTGTCGGAAGATGGGAGTCAAAGCCAAGAAAGCTCAACAAAGGAAATGCTACGAAGAAATGAAAAAGGAGAAATGGCAAGGAAAGCTGTTTAACAACAGGTGGGAGGATGATGACCTAAACGACGATTGTTTCGCATGGATGTCAAAATGGAAAACAGCGCCAACGCACACGATTGCAGGGATACACGAGATGTTATACCAGCAAATGCTACCAACGAAGATTTATCATCAAAAGAAAACACGTACGAATCAGTTACCTCAGATGTGTTATGCAGATTGTGTGGCAAAAGTGCTGAGAGTTTACCGCACATACTGGCAGGATGCAGCGCTTAATTAGCACAAACAAAATACCTGGCAAGACATAATGCTGCCCTGAACATCCTATATTTTGAGATGCTTCGGGAATATGGTTTAATCGCAATGGTCCCACCATGGTACTCGCCAGTACAGCCGAAACCACAACCTCGTACCAAGGGTCTTCTCAGTGCCCGGGGAGGGAGCGCCGGGATGGGATGGGAGGGGAGTGGAGCGAGGGAAGAGAAGACCCGTGTTGGTAAGACTGTAGAATAAGATATCAAAAGCCAATTAAGACAATTAACTAAAAAGTAATTTAAAAAATTAAACAAACGCTGTTTGAAATTGATTAAAACGGCTGAAGAGTAGAACGCATGGCCTTTCCACACTGTAAAGGTGTGGTATTTCCCACACTTCGGGCACCGCCATAAGAAATCCACTCAAATGCGGGTCCGTCTTGGTGGCTTTATTCCTCCGCGGGTACAAATATACGGCGTGGCCTCTGTCAAACACTTTACCCAAGAACTCGAAGTAGACTTCCTCTATCTGTGGTTTGTTTCTGAGTATCCGCATAAGGCTGCTGAAATTACCAACGGCTTCCTCACGGTTGTTTGGTATTACCGACTTTGTGGAACGAAAAGG
Organism: Chrysogorgia sp. JL179-B06; assembly: GCA_035772405.1. Classification (NCBI taxonomy): domain Eukaryota; kingdom Metazoa; phylum Cnidaria; class Anthozoa; order Scleralcyonacea; family Chrysogorgiidae; genus Chrysogorgia; species Chrysogorgia sp. JL179-B06. The sequence continues at coordinate 6,504,398 of JAYKKM010000428.1, forward strand.
TAGAGGCTTAGAGCCATAATTATGCTAAGGAATTTTCGATCTTTCAAAGAGAGGTCTACTTCATAGGCCCTCAACCCTCAGCCGGTTCGCTAAGTGATAAATGATCAGCGACACATTACTCTGGTCGTCTATAATCGCGTATATCACTGATCTCGTAAGAAGACTGGATCGAGCAACTATTGTTCAGAAAATGAAGCCGGAAGTCCGCCATTACTAAAGGGACCAACTGAGGATTCTATGAGGTTTTTTGTTGGATTATGTGCTCTTACCATCGACAAAATAAATAATTTTACTACAAAGAGGACCAGAAGACATTTTTTAAATTACTGGGTAAAATGATTCATGACCTAAGTAATGGCCGCCGTTGGCTCTAATTATTCAGTGAGAGAAGCCTAATATGAGACGTCAATAATGGCCAGACACTAAACCTATTTCGCGAGCGTCACAGTTTGACTTGCTTGCAAACTCGGAGCTTCTAATGATCTCTCGTCAATTTACATTATGCAAATATGCAAGCTTCAAAATCAGCTCATCAGATACAATAAAAATCAGATACAATAGAAAGCTCAATCCAGTCCTATTTTTGAGATCAGTGGCGTATATGCGGTGGGGCTCGGATTTTTGCCGCGGCGAGATTATCACCCTTGCCTCCGGCGCCGGGCGAGAGAACAATTAAATTGAATGAAGAATTTGTTAGCCTGGAAAAATAGCGTGGATTAAAAAATTCAATGGCCAACAGTTCATTGGAAGTAATTGGAGTATGTCGTTGGAAATGTTTTAAATACTCACAAAGAGCGGCCACTACACGATCTTTGTATGATGCTCATTTTTCTCGAATATGGGCTGTAATGTCCACGTCCATCTAAGCCAACGCCAATAAACGCAGCACCATCGATCATATTCTACCAAGAATGTGAGAAATGTGATTTTTTAGCCATTTACATCAAACTAGCATTATAATTACAAAACAAACTAACATAGGACAATAATCAGAAACTAATAACATCTTAACAACAGGAAGAATGATGAGAGGACGAGCCAATGTGCACGAAGTTCCAACAAACTGAACAAAACGAACATCATAAATATAATAAGCTAACTTATATTGAGCTAACTAAATAACAATGTTGTCAGTTGCATATTAATGCTGTGCTAACAAGTATTTGCTGGGCTTTGATTTTTATATTCAAATTAGTGTTGACATGCATGCATATCAAGCAGATAAGAAATTTCAAAAAAACATGACTAAGTGATTGACTGACCTCACAGGCTGTTGCGACGTCTAATGCATTAAAGCAAGGATCTCCAAGCTGGTACCCAGTGCCCCAACAGCCGTTCATTAGCACGTTTCCAAGACCTGCTGGATAGGTATAAGAAGATTCTGCTTTTTCATTACTGGATGCCGTCGGTGATTCATTATCCACTTCGGCACTAATGTGATACCCTGGAGGTGCAAACATGTCCTCATTTTGCCAACCTTTTTCAGTAAAAATGTTGAGTTTGATCTACACAAGAAACGTGTTGTTTCAAAAACAAGTGTTACTGCCGTTGATTGAACACTTACTATATTATTCTTCAGTATAATGTATATGTAGACGAACCTTTTTATTTAGAAATGCTGCTGATTTATTTTGTGCTCCTTCAATAATTTGCTGTTGTTTATCAATCATACCTCCAACAACTTCAAGTCCCTTTGCAACAACATTCTCGTTGCTCAGTACTGCCTTAGCTGCTGCTGATACTACGAGCGGGGCGACACGTTTAGAACCAGCCAATGTCGTACTTGCATCATCATTAAAGTGATCAATATGCTTGTTTACTTTTTTTATAAAAAGGAAAATAAATTGATACAATAAAATTAATCGACATGATTTACCTATATAAATCAGTCTACGGAAAATTGTAGACTCGAACGGGATTTAATTGAACTCGCGTCAAATGAGAACATGGTGTGTGAAGTTGATCGTCCAGGTTGTTGTATAGTCTTGAGAAAGGCTATTGTTGGCGACTGACGATTCGATGGCCTCAGCGGCGGTCATCTTCAGAGTCAAGTGATCTTGACTCTGAAGATGACCGCCGCTGAGGCCGTCCAAACGTCAGTCACCAACAATAGTCTTCCTCAAGTCTACAATAACCTGGACAATCAACTTCACACAGCTATAATAATACTCTTATATACTCCTATGTTAAAACCATTTACTTTGAGAACAGTGTGCTAATTTTTAGCCATTTAAATGCTCGAAATATTTTCGCGACAACTTAACGCTTATGATCATCTGTAAGCATGTGTAACATGCATAGAAGCTAGTAATGGACATGATTAACCTACACTACTGAGTCGACGGGAAATTGTTGACTCGTAAATTGTTCACGCGCTAGCTCAACTTGTAGAGCAGTGGTTTGGAATCCTGAAGGTGCTAGTTCACATCCCGCTTTACAATTTTCCGTCGACTCAGTCGTGTAGGATAATCATGCCAATTAATTTTCATGTTTCCCTTCCTATATAAAATTGATACAATATTAATGATTTATAAGCAGGAATTATCAAAGAACCACATCTTACAAAAGTACGTAAAATCAAATGAAAGATCGGGTTGAAAAGACAAAAGGGAATCTAATGGTCTTAATTACCTTCCGCTGGCCCATGCACTGGTGGAGAATGATTCGTCTTAGGTTTAACAATTCGATGAAGGAATCTAGTCTTCCCTTCTATTTTAGCAAATGGAACTTCTTTAACTGAAAGTTTCTTGGGATTTTCTGACAACCCAAAAGATGGAAGCTGTCCTTTCATTGAAGCAGGTCGATGATGCTGCTGTTTCTCGGGTGTTTGATGGGAATGTAGCTTGAACGGTTTCATTTTATAGATATGCTTGGGAAAATGTTTGCCGGTGGGATGCCTTTCTTTAGGTGACGGGACATGCTTCCGAGCTGTGTTTCCTATAATAAGAGAGAGAGAGAAAGAAAAAAGGGAAATTGTAGTTCCGAACCGTTAGTATTTGTTTGTATTACGGTTTGAGTAAGTGGTAAAAGGTTGTTGTTTTCATTAAGAGTCAATTTATCTAAACCAAACAGAAACTATCCTCGCCAGAGTCAGAATGCATATGTTACAAGGTGTCTCCTAAGATTTCAACAGCAGCCGAAAGCAAGGAAGATCTAAGAGCAGCGTATCGGTTGAAGTAAAGATAGATAGTATAATTCAAAGCAAAACAATTAATGTAATATTGAACTAAATCTGTCAACTGAATTGCTCATAAATTGGAATATCAAAACAGGAAAACGAAATTGTTACAAAATAATAGTGGAATTGATGAACATGAATATTAATGAGAAGTAGTTGCAATCTGATGAAAATAGAAATATAAAGAGTCTTAGAAGATAACATAAACGGTCAACATAAATTAAACTAATTCTACTCTCTATTTTCTGGACATTAAAATAACCTACATCTACGGATTTATTTACCAATTTTCAAAGTTTCATCCCTTTGAATTGTAAGAAAGGTCTTATTGTTCATTATTTTTTGTTACTTCAACATCTCTTCATAAATTTCCGTTCTGAACTTAAAAATAGCTGTTTACGTGTTTTTCTTGACAAAATATTTTCTTCAAACCAAAAGTTGCCTCTTGTTCTAAACAAATATATTTTTGTCTTCCTTTTACTGGGACTCATTATCTACAAATCCGGACGCAGTAACGCAAATTGCTTCATCTGCCGTCAAAAATCGTTTTGTTTTCCGTCCGTCTAATCGTCTTTGTAATTTCCCCTATATTCAAAGATAGAATACGCTTTATTTTGAGATCTCATGATGTTTATTCATATATAAGTGTCAATGTTGTGATGCATTTTATGTTGGACAAACGTGCCGACACATTCACACACGAATCTCCTTATGGGCATTTCCCCTATAACTGGAAAGAAACGTTCTATGCATTCTTCTCTATCCGTTGTTTTATCACATAATCGTTTCACCAAACACCCAATTTCCTTCTCTCATTTAAAAATCCTCACCTCTGCAACATCTAAATTTGATTTACTTCTCAGAGAAAGAATGATTTTAAACTCAAACCCAGTTTAATGCTAATATCAGCTTTATACCACTTTCATTATTGTAATCTCCCTTCCACTATTAATAATTTAACCTTTACATACATGTATATTCTCACTCTATGTATATTATAATATAATATAATTGCTTTGATTTTCAAATTTTGAATTTAACGTTTATTATATTTACTGTGACCGTTTATTTATTTTATTTATGTGTATCTGTAGGTTTAAATAAACATGTTAGCAAAAGATGGAGCAAATTTAGTACCTATAGCAGTACCCAATTTCTGTCTATAGATGTTTTCCTCAAATTCAAAAAAAGATATTTTCTAAAATAAACTTATCAACATCTACCAAATCCTCCGCTCCGATACACATATTATTCAACTCTGATTCATTAACAAATTCCTCAATAATTTCCTTCATACAATTCAATCCCTCACCATGAGGTATATGTGGATATAAACCAACAACATCCATAGAACAGATAATTGGATTATCTCGAATATCACCCAACATCCTAAGTTTACCTGCAAGAAGTACCGTAGTGTCCTTAATAATATACAGTAAGGTAAGGTCTTTATGATAGGTTGGAGGTGAAATCCACAAACTCTGAAATCCCCTCCGTTGGCGTACCACAATTGGAAATTACAGGCCTACCGGGAACATCTATCAATCTTTTGTGGATTTTCGGAAGCAAATAAAACCTACCTGCTTACCCTCCCTGCTGCTTAAATACTTTTGATTATCACCGGAAATAGAACCCTTGTTTTTTAAACATTCAAATTTTTCATCAACTTTCTTACAAACAATTTCCGTACCAATTCATAAACCGATGATTCATGGAGTTGTTTATAAGCTTTCCTCCGGTATTGCTCTATTCCCCAAACTACAACAGCAGACCCCTTATCCGCGTTCTTAATCACAATATCTTTATATCCCTTGAAACTCTTTCCGCTTTTCTTTTTTCTTTATCTAAGTAACTATACTTACTGCCACTTAATTCAATATCAAGCTAGATCCTACATTCTAATGTCTTTAAAAATAAATCTAATGCTGGATCCACCAATTCTGGTGTCCATTTAGACTTTAATTTAAAACGAGTTTCCTTGTCAGATTCTCCGTGCTCTACCCCAGAAGTCTTTGAAGAACGGTTGAAGGAAATGAAGGGACATTTTATTAAGAGGGGATTTAAACGCAATGTAATTGAATCTCAGTTTATTAAAGCAAAAAGAAAATAGAGATAGTCTTCTTTGACAGGATAGAGGTAGGAATAAATCAAAGGTTAATAGGATGCCTATAGTTATGAATTTTTATCCAGCGTTGTCAGGGGTAAGGAATATTATTGATTCTATCTGGCCTATTTAGCATGCTTCGGATGACATGAAGGAAATTTTGGGGAATAAGCCTATGATTGCATATAGGAGGCCAACAATTTTAAGGATGTTTTGGTTAAAGCAAAATTGATTCATATTTAAAAAGATTCATATTTAAGGGCTAAAGGTATGAAAAATGCGGTAAGTCTCGCTGTCAAACTTGTAAATATGTTGATGAAGGATGTAACTTTGCAGGGGTGGGTAATACATACTTCATCAATTACTCATTTGATTGTGATTCAGTTGGAGTTATATAAGAAATGTGCAGCACGATTACTGCATCATTTTGGAAAATATTTAATAACCATAACAGCAGTTTGAATAGGTTCGGCAAGGGTTGTAGGGGAATAGCAGGTGAGCACTTGTATGCGAATTTTTTTAAAAATGGACATAATGGATTGGAAGATGTTAAAATTAAAATAATTGACAAAACAAATATAAATGATCCGACAACAAGGAGGGATTCTTGGCATACAAGTTAGATTAATTTATACCTCCTCGGGGACTTATTAGGGATTTTTTGTAAAATACAGTATAGGTGCATTTTTAATTAGATTGTAGAGTATATATTAGCGCTTCAAGAATCTGTGTACTCGTATCTTGACAAATGGGCTTGCCCCGAAACGTTGATTTTTTAATAAAGTTTTAAAGTTTTTTATCCTGATGTTTATATATATATATATATATATATATATATATATATATATATATATATATATATATATATATATATATATATATATATATATATATATATATATATATATATATATATATATATATATATATATATACATATATATAATGAAGGGCTCCGCTCGAAACGTCAGTATCTCGTCACTAAATTCTTGGCAGTTTACCACCTTTTTTGCTATATATATATATATATAATATATATATATATATATATATATATATATATATATATATATATATATATATATATATATATATATATATATATATATATATATATATATATATATATATATATATATATATATATATATATATATATATATGAAGGGAAAACATCGAGCATCATGCCTGGTTGATATTTGAATATAAAGACAGGTAAACTTCTTCAGGCAAAGTATTAAAAAGTTATATTTACAAACGTTTCGCCGGTGAAGGCTTCTTCAGTGGAATAAATCTAGTTTGTTAAATCGTCCTCTATATATACAAATTTGTGTAAAAAGAAGACAAAGGATTACAAAATATATGTAAATTTAAAAATATTATACAGTGAATGGTTATGTAAATTTAAAAAACAAAACAACTATGAATACAATATTAAAAATTCATACGCAAATTTTAAAAGAACCAAAAAAACAACAACACCTAAATGCAAAGTGATCTACCAATACAACCGTTCATGATGTTATTTGCATGATTTCTAATTTCCAGTAATTTCCGTTCAGTAAAAGGTTTAATGTTTGAGTGGAGTATTTCCCAAGTAATGGGGGAATCCTCTAGTGGATTAATGCTGTGTAATTTTAGGTGATTGTATACAGTTTGCTTTTTCATCCGAAGGTGTTCTTTAATTCGTGATCCAATTGTCCGGTTTCTCCAATGTAGACTATGTGACAATGGGAACACGTTATACGGTAGACGCTGTGCTTGGTAAAACAACGGTTTTCTTTTAATGCTAATGTGCATGTTTCGCAATCCGCTTGACAGTTTTGTTGATCTCTTGGTGGTGCGAAAACTCTTGACAACGGTTGTCCATTCATAAAGTGCACCCTAACACCACTTATTCCCGAACGATGTATCACCGCTAAAGCGCGCCGCTTCAGCTCCTTGCTAACAAAGGTAACTTCAGGGAGGTATCTCTTTGATGTTCTTCTTTACGCGGTGTGGTACGTAATGTGTGTTTGATGACTGCTTTTACGAACTTAATAGGTATCCGTTTCGAGTGAACATGGATGTAATTATGCGGAGAGACTTGGTCCTCGACGATGGATCAGTTGAACGCGAAATCGCTCTTCTCGTTTCTCCAATCAAAATTCCACGTTTAGATGAAATTGATCCATGGCTATCCCAAGGAGCGATGCATTGGCTGTGGATGGATTTAACGTAGAGTGTTGTGGAGAATGTTTTAGTCTCACAGTCGAACGAAACCAATGTATCTAAAAATGGTATTTGGTTATCATTTGGCATTTCAATGGTGAACTTGATTGCGGCATTCAAATTGTTCACTGTGGATAATAGTCCCTTTTGAGTGATTGTATTCGATGTCCACACCATGAAAATATCATCAATATATCGTTTCAGAAAAATAGATCCATCACATATATCAAATGTCTGTGAGTCAAGCTCGTTCATGTAGATGATTGCGAGTGTTGGGGCTAGGTTATTACCCATGGCAAGGCCTGTCTTCTGATTGTAACTTTTTCCTCCAATTAGTATGACATCACTTGTTAAACTTAGTCGAAGGAGTGATTCGAAATCTTCTCCGCTCAAAGCTAATAAACCACAATCTGATTTATGTTTCAAAAAGAAACGCTTTGCAACAGTGAAGACTCCAGGAGTATTCACTGTATTCCATTCACTGTATAATATTTTTAAATTTACATATATTTTGTAATCCTTTGTCTTATTTTTACACAAATTTGTATATATAGAGGACGATTTAACAAACTAGATTTATTCCACTGAAGAAGCCTTTACCGGCGAAACGTTTGGAAATATAACTTTTTAATACTTTGCCTGAAGAAGTTTACCTGTCTTTATATTCATATAATATATATATATATATATATATATATATATATATATATATATATATATATATATATATATATATATATATATATATATATATATATACGTTGAAAGTGCTCAATACCATAAAGGTAGAGCGAATATATTAATAGTGAAAGTGGTCTTACCTCAAAATGATAAAAGCCGCAACTGTCAGTATCACAGTTGCGGCTTTTATCATTTTGAGGTAAGACCACTTTCACTATATATATATATATATATATATATATATATATATATATATATATATATATATATATATATATATATATATATATATATATATATATATATATATATATATATATATATATATATATATATATATATATATATATATATATATATATATATATATATATATATATATATAAATCATAAATCCTTTCAACATGTACTGTAGTTTGATCGAGTGAAATGCCAAATATTACCTATAATATACCCAGAATCTTATCCCGGCATTACCACCACCATATATATGGATCTGCTCGAAATGTATTGGTAGCGTTTTGCCATTCTATGCCGATAATTTCATCTCGGTGGATGATGAACGCGGACTTGATGCGGATGTTTCAAATTCACAAGACCAACATCTCCAAGCGCTAACGGAAAGGGAAGCGCAACTCAAAGTAATGCACATAAACACGCAAAGCATGGTTTCCACCTTTGATAGTTTTCAGATTACTCTGAGGGAGTATCCGTTCGATATTATCACTATGAGTGAAACATGGCTTAAGGATAACAAGTTGCTACTTCAACATGTCTCAATACCTGGATATTGTCATGCTTTTCGTAACCGTGAAAAATCGGCAGGGGAGGCGGCGTAGGCGTGTATCTAAAAGAGACAATCCAGTTTAAAAGGAGAATCGACATTGAGTCCCGTTATCCCCAACTGGAACATTTGTGGATTGAACTAAGAACAGCAAACTTCTGATTGGAACAGTTTATCGATCTGAGAGCCAAATGAAGTTCTTGGACTGGTTACAGTGTTTTGAAATCTCTCCTCAGTGATTTAACGGTCTCCTGGGATGGGATGCTTTTGATTACTGGCGATTTTAATATCGATCTGTTAAAACCCGAAAAGCTTACGACCAGACAATATACGGATGTGTTGCAGTCGCTTAATTTACAACAACTTGTGTCTATCCCGACTAGAACCACGAAATCGACCGCCACCCTGATAGATCATATCATTACGAACCTTCCACAACGTGTTACACATACCGGTGTGCTACCCTGTCCGCTTATAAGCGACCATGATGCTCCATATGCAACCATTAATGTACGGGTATCGCGCTTTGCACCTAGATTCAAGTTTTTAAGAAATGAGAAGCACTTTTGTGAGAAAGCCTTCACCGAGGATTTTTCTTCCTTGCCCTTTGAGATTCTCTTTGACATTGACGATCCAGAAGATCAAGTGGATGCTATCAATGGCCTCATTAAGGATTGTCTCGATAGGCATATGCGCCACTCAAACGGGCCAAGCTTACGAGACCACCAGCTCCCTGGATGAAAGATCCTGCCATCCGCTCTCTCCAGGAGAAGTGTAGATCCGAGCGGTTTAAGGCCCATAAAGATTCACACTGCCATGTCGCTTGGAAAATCTTCCGTGAAACCCGCAACCATGCAACTTAAGAGGGTCATTGCAAAGGCTAAGAGAACTTTCACCATCAAGGCCCTATCGTCTAAAAGACCTAAGGACGTGTGGAAAGTTATTCACCGAACATTACATCCTAGCCCTCAACCTCTACGTGCCGATCCAGACGAGTTAAATAAGCACTTCGCGTCTACTGCCGAGCGCGTGACTGCAGCCCCACCTCAGTGTTAAGAACGGCATTATCAGTTAAAAAACATACCATTTGGCGTAGAGCAAGCTTTTCGTAAATCTTAGACAGTACAGGCAGAATGGAGATGGGCCGATATTCATCTTTAGATTTGGGAGCATCAACTTTAGGTACCGGGCTGATGCGCGCAAGTTTCCACGCCGACGGAAAACCTCTTGTGAGATGCATGTATTTAAAATATGAGTCAGAGGAGAAAGGTGTTCTGCGACAAGCTTAATGATTTTGGACGAGATGTTATCAGGTCCGCAGGAGCAGTCCAATCTCAGGGCCTTGATTTCCCTCAGTACTTCACCATGCGTCACCTGTCGGAATAAAATGGGCATATCCGAGTCATCTGGAAGTGACTTAATTTGTAGGTAAAGATCTTCCTTAACCTGACATCAGCTCCTACCGTAAGGGACACTCTATACCACTACGGCTATGATAGCCATGCGGGATGACATAGTAACAGCCACGAAGAAGGGTGAGGTCACTATTGCAGTGATGGCTGATTTCTCTAAAGCTTTTGATACCGTGGCCTATCAAACTGTGCTATCTAAGCTGCACCATCTCGGTTTCTCGAAGGCATCACTCAGGTGGATTATTAGTTATTTAACTGACAGACGACAATTTGTACAAATTGAAGACCGTAAGTCGAGTGAGATAGGTGTGACCTTTGGTGTGCCCCAAGGGTCTATTTTAGGTCCGGTGTTATTTAACTTATATGTCAATGATTTATCTGAGGCCTTACCAGAGGGAGTGACTTGTCACCAGTATACGCAGACGACACGACTTTTTATTCGCATTGCAAACCAAGCTGCATACAAGAATGTCAAGCTAAGATGCAGAAGGCCTTGGATGTGTTAAGTGATTGGTCTGTAGAGTCCAATCTCGCGCTTAATTCTTCAAAAACCAAGACTATGCTCTTTTCAACCCAGCAAATGTCTCGTATACTCATAACCTTGATGACTTGTGTTTCACTTTAACTACTAATGATAAGGATTTGGAGCGTCTTCCCACCGTCAAGATTCTGGGATCTCATATATCAATCAGCATCTACAGTGTACTGACCATGTAAACAAAACTATTTCATCTTGTTACACACAAGAACCTCGCTCCCTTCTCCGTGAGGAAACAGTTGGCGGAATGTCTTGTAATTAGTAAATTGGACTAACGATACCGTGTTCAACCATCTACCGGTGTATCTGATTAAAAGACTACAGAAGGTCCACCTTGCCGTTGCGGGATTTGTGCTCAAACGGTATGCCTGTGAGAAGGATATTATATCACTGGGATGGCTACCAATTCCAGAACGTACAGAACGTAGAGACTACAATCTTTTGAAGCTTGCTCATAAGGCTCTTTATAATGCAGTTTGGCCAGCGTATTTGCCTCTGGAGCGATATATAGTATATACCATCCAGGTCGCTCAGGTCTTCTGAAGAGGTACAACTGAAAATACCTTTCGAGACCGGAACTTTCCAGCACTCTTGTGCAATACGCTTTAATAACCTACCTAGTACAATCCGAAATATTACTGAAACTAGTCTTTTTCTGAGTCATCTCAAAACTGAAATGACATCTTTGGCGGAGAGTAGGCTAGTGAAAGAGTCAGTCTAATGACATCCGCAATTAAGTTGTAGTTGTAATTTTAGTATAATCAGAATCAATTTATAATTTATTGTATTTTATTATCATATGTATTTATTTATTCATTTATATATATATAGCTTTAATTATGATTGCGGACGAAGAGCCAATGTAATTTTTGGATATGTCGTATTAAACCATTATTATTATTATTATTATTATTATTATTATTATTATTATTATATACCGAACTCATGACTAGGATCTCGGCAACGGCTTCCGTAGCTCAGTGGTGAGAGCACTGCACTAGCATCGCAGGGTCGTGGATTCAATTCCAGCCGGAAGGCCTTGAAGTTGCATTTTTCGCAACTGGTCCCGGTTTGGTCTTAAAATGTATGTATTCCAACACTCGAAATTTTCCTTCACCGTAAATCCTTTCAACATGTAGTTTGATCGAGTGAAATGCCAAATATTACCTATAATATACCCAGAATCTTATCCCGGCATTACCACCACCATATATACAGAACTCGTGACTAGGCTCTCGGCAACGGCTTCCGTAGCTCAGTGGTCAGAGCACTGCACTAGCATCGCAGGGTTGTGGGTTCAATTCCAGCCGGAAGGCCTTGAAGTTGCATTTTTCGCAACTGGTCCCGGTTTGGTCTTAAAATGTATGTATTCCAACACTCTATTATATATTCAAATACATACTGTATTATGGAAAAAGTGACTGTCCCAACCAGGAATCGTGAACACTGGTCTCCGAATCAAGTACGTTTCGGCGCTCTAACCTTTGAGCTATTGAGACACGGTCAGACCAGTCAGTGATTTCTCCATATACATATTAAATTCGCCGCTTTCACTCAGACATATCGCATCTAACCATAACGTGGAGCAAGGCCTCTCGAGCGCATTTCCCAAAGTAGCGAAGCGATACACAACTTCTTGTATACATATCTTTTTCCATATAATTATGTATTTGACTATATTAAATCCTCTCTAATATTAATTATTATTCTTAAAGCCCTCAAGAATACAAGAAGTTGATAACTTTGCTCCACTACTGTAAACACCTTTGTTTTTAAAAAAGCGATGCAACCAAAATGGTTTAAAGTGACATTTCACACGAGATAAAAACAAGAGATAAATTATGCTTCAAGGCAAGCCGATCAGATGATGTTGAGGAGTGAGAACTGGCAAAATTTTAAAAAAGCAAAATACAGCATGACCAACATGATAACGGGAGCAAAGCAATCTTTCTGCAAAACAAGTTTCCGTGATAATAAAAATAAACAAAAAAAAAGTGGGGAAACTGATAAAGTGAATGGCTGTGTCTCGAAAAACAAATGACAATGAGGTCGGGTTTATAACTGAAAAAATACGATGCCTAATGTATTTAATGAATTCTTCGTAAATCAACCTAAACGGATTGTGAGTTCTTTGCTGTTTTGTGCAGGACAAACTGATAGGCTGACTATAGAAAGAAAATCTACTAAATTTATTCCGCATTCTTAATATTACTCTTGACAATGTTAAAAAAATCTTAATTTTTTTAACGCTGCTCCATTAATTGCTTTCAGTGTAAGTAGGCTAATCAATTTCTGCCTATAAACGTCTAAATTCCCAAACCCTGTAAATCAGCGAGAGTAGTGCCCATTTATAAAGGCCAAGCAAGCAAAGAAGATATGAATTCGTATCGTCCAATATCGGTTCTCCCGATCCTGTCTAAATCTCACGATGCTGTTAATTGATACGTGGGGCAGTGTGTGACGATCCCCTTTGTATGACCTTGTTCATGTTGACGCAGTATATACGCAGTCCTTAGCTCTAAGTTTTGACTTCTCTATATTCCTTGGTTACCCTTTAGACTGCTTGAAATACTTATACTGTTTGGCATGATCACACATTAACTCTTTAGCACCAGACTACTTTCCACTGATAATTCGTCTCTAAAGACCCAGTATGGCTGGAGTGATTTAGGTAGATCTCTCCTTTTGTCTGGCCACTCCACCACTATCGTCTCGTTCACCTGTTTTAAGACGGCATCCACATCACAGAAAATCTCAGATGAAGGAATATATACTTCCTCATGAGATTCCTACTCGCCGTGGTTTTGATTTGTCCCAGTTTGATGGAGATAACTATTTGGTGCCTATATTCACTGTGGAGGGAATATCAATACTATTCTCAGAGAAGGGAATTCCTCAAAAGGTGGTAAGTGATAATAGATTTGGTACATTAGATTAGATTTTGTATTTGATTTACACAATTTGGTACCGCCGAGCAAGGCACATTTGCAGATATGGTGATTTACTGAGCCCAGCAGAATTATTATTTGATCGCAAATTACAAGGAAATATTCTTGTAAGGATACTCAATAAAGTAGAACTTCGAGATGAAGTTCATGCACGCCTCACAGCAAAGAAAGAGAAACAGAAGGGATACCACAATAAACATGTTCGAGACCTAACACCCTTAGTACCGGAACAGGCTATCCGGATACATGACTAAAGAACAATTAAGAAAGTGGGCACTAGCCACGGTTCAAGGAAAGTGTCAAGAACCCAGGTCCTACGTGGTAGAGGTGCAGAATGGCAAACTCCTGCGCCTAAATCGACGAAATATCCACTATATACAACCTGCATATGAACGAGTCTGCATCGCAAAAACTGCAATCACAATGGCAAACTGCAGAGGCCCTTTGGTGCCAAACTGACAAACAAATATGACAAACAACCAGAGTTTCACCTGCCAAGAATCTTTATGCAGATGAACACGGGTAAAGAAGATGTCTGTAGAACTAGATCGCGGGTAAAGCCACACACAAGCCTCAGAGATACAGGGAGTAATGAGACAATAAGAAACTTGATCATATTGAAAGTTAAGAAACGTGACACTATTTTGAAAAAGATCTTGGCTTAGTTATTATATATGAATTTCTTTAAGGACTTCGATTCATTTGGTTATAATGAGTAGCAAGTTAGCAGTTTTGAGGAGTCCTTGTAATTCTTAAGATGGCCCGATAATATACTGTACATTTTAAATAACAAAAAAGGAAATGTAACATAATATGTGCATAAATGAGACTGAATTAGAATTTGAACCAACTCCATGACACGTGGAGTTCAATTGTAATATGCAAATTGTATCGTCGAGTCGCTCGAAGACTGATGTAATAAAATAATTTATAGACTGTAGTATAGCCATAATATTTACCGACACTAAAGTTGCAATTGTTCCAGTATATACCACAAACTAAGTAAAATAGATATCTTAGAAAAAATATAAAAGCTGCTATATATAAGTTCTTAAAAGAACTGGATATAATATGAAAAGGAGAAATAAGAGAACTTCAATGTCGAAAAATACTTAAGTAATGAGTACTTACTTATATTCATATAGAAACCTACTATAGAAACCTACTATAGAAACCTTCTATATAGAAGCCTACTAGAAACCTACTATAAATACCTACTTTTTAGTTTTCTCAAGTGCGGTGGTTAACACGAAACCTAATGCAGCTCCTAAACCACATACGTATACACTAATATTCAAAAATATAATTCCATAATATATACTTTTTGTATAAATAATATCCCTCTTTGAATGTACATACCCAAACAATGTGAAATAAAGATTCAGATTCAAGTGGCGATCCAACTTAAGCTTGAATTATATATGAAATCGAAATTCTGTTTTAAACCGTCAGATTTTTATGTATTTATACCTGACCGTAAATATATGAATTTTTGTTTGTCATATTTCCTTCATAGCACTAATTTTGGCTTATTATGGATTTTATAACCATTTGCTATAAAAATTATCACCAAAACGTATATCTATTTAAAACAATTTTCATCAACGCTCGGTATACATAACATTTGTTGACAAAACAGTTTTTTCAAAATTTGGATATATAAAAAAAAAGAAAGTCCAAAAACATACTTGTGGACACTGATCTGCTCAATTTCATTCACTTTTCGTAATCTGTAGTCTTGTTTATATGTTCACAAACTTTTTCTTCTTTGGAAAATATATGCAGGTGTTAATTATGTTTAGAGAGAGCGAAACTATAACGGCAATTTTGTTTTCTCGAAAAATAAAATTCGCTTGTGTTGGAGATACTAAAACTAATGGTTTTCTTTTAATTCCTTGATGCTCTTTTTCTTTAATTCCTTTATTTTTTCTTTTAATTCCTTGATGAGAAATTAGAAAGATCATTCTAAAGGTATTCTTGATATTTAGGGGGCGATTTTAACACTTACCTGAAATATTTATTCCAAGGAAGACCATAATCAGGATACAAAATAACGTATCTCTTTTCATAGTTCAACAGAAAAAAATAAGAATCTTTTAATTTTAATTTTTATTTTGCTTCTTTACAAGCGTTTCCACGTTTCTGAAAAAAATCAAACAATTTTGTAGAACTTAAGAGGATTCTTGCTCGCTATGACTAAATATTTTAATTACATTGGTTTCTATAACAATTATTATAATATATTATTATTATATAATAATGGAGAGGGGATTTAATAGATTCAAAAAGTGTTTTTCCCTGACAGGTATTAATAGCTCAGTGGTAAAAGCGCTGGCATGGTTCAGTCAGATATAACATGTTTATTGTTTTATTTTGTAAACATGCTTATAGATTACACACTTTTAGTATGTTAATTAACACAACCTGACGATGTTTCATTGATCAACGGCTAATATTTTGTCACAAATACAAGCCAAGAATCATTATAAACGATTTTCTCACCTTTGATTTCTTCAGGCAAACAACGCTTCTAGGAGAAAAACTATCGGACTAATCTCTACGCAGTGACTCCTGCGTTATATATTAACTTGTTTATGATCTTAGATAATGTTGCCGGTACCATTGACCGTTGTATCACGGATGACTGAAAATGACAAAATACAATGCACCACCATAAAAAAGCTGACAAGCTGCTGAATAGCTTGTTCCTCGTTTCAGAAACAATGTCATGAATTTTATAAATTAGAATAAAGGCTGTTTTAGCATCACAATAAACTATCTGTCTAATTGTAAAATATCTATATTTAATCACCATTGAAAGATTAAAAACAATATATTTATACAAACAGAAGTAAAAGTAAAGGTATATATAGTCGCGCCGGCCGAAGGCCGAAGGCCTAAGGGCGAAGGTGCTAATATCGACCGGCGTTTAGTCCCTCATCACGGATTCCAAGGGGTTTGTAGAGTCACTTTCATTTTCCTTGTGTATATATATTCAGGATCAACGTCGTCAATCATGCGCGGCATCGGAAAATTTGGCCCTGGTAACTAAATATGGTAAATATCTGCATTTGAATTAATATTTAAATTGAAACCGTAAAAGAAAAGTACGTGTTTTGTCGGGTTATACGGTGAATGAAGATTTGTGTTAAAAAAGATCGTGAAAAGGCAGTGAAAATGCAATATATCGTCGTCGGAAGATGTCAAGTTCGTAAATCAATATTAACTTGTTATGATATTAACTTGTTTATGATCTTAGATAATGTTACCGGTACCATTGACCGTTGTATCACGGATGACTGAAAATGACAAAATACAATGCACCACCATAAAAAAGCTGACAAGCTGTTGAATAGTTTGTTCCTCGTTTCAGAAGCAATGTCATGAATTTTATAAATTAGAATAAAGGCTGTTTTAGCATCACAATAAACTATCTATCTAATTGTAAAATATCTATATTTAGCACCATTGAAAGATTAAAAACAATAAATTTATACAAACAGAAGTAAAAGTAAAGGTATAGGGCCGAAGGCCTGAGGGCGAGGGTGCTAATATCGACTGGCGTTTAGTCCCTCATCACGGATTCCAAGGGGTTTGTAGAGTCACTTTCATTTTCCTTGTGTATATATATTCAGGATCAACGTCGTCAATCATGCGAAGCATCGGAAAATTTGGCCCTGGTAACTAGATATGGTAAATATCTGCATTTGAATTAATATTTAAATTGAACCGGAAAATAAAAGTACGTGTTTTGTCGGGTTATACGGTGAATGAAGATTTGTGTTAAAAAATATCGTGAAAAGGCAGTGAAAATGCAATATATCGTCGTCGGAAGATGTGAAGTTCGTAAATCAAGTTTTATGCGTGGCGTCAAAACTAAAGGTAAACCCGTTTTCGGTTTTTTAAACCTGTTAATCAGTTACAAACATAGTTTTGCAAACATGTCCGAGTATGTTATTCAGGCTTTTATTTGATGTATAGCATGATTTTCTTGTGTTAGTAGTTCAAAAGATATCGTCGTCTGAATATCTAAAATATTTACTCGGAGTTTGTCAATGCAATCCAAGCGTCGTCGGTTTTTTCAAGCTGTTAGCTATCAGTTACAAAAATATTTTTGTAGGTATGTCAGAGGCTGTTAATCAAGCTTTCATTAGATATGTAGAATGAGTTCTTGGCGACTAAAAACAAAACAATCAGACATCAATAAATCACTCTTTGAAGGGCTTTCTCTCGAAATTGAATAGTCCTCTTACACACGATTTCTCTACACAGTACGCAGAACAACATTTTTATCGTACTCTTCAATAAAAACAACCACATATACATGTTAGTCATGTTAAGTGTTGTACATAATATATACATTTTGAAATACTTAACAGAGAGATTTATGCCATATACCATTGGAAAGCCAACGAAAAATCACAATCGTAGTGCAAGTTTAAAGTTTGTACCTATCATGGAACAATTTAAAATTTGAATTAGCCTATACAGTACTGGTAGTTTAGTAGGGTGCAAAAACATGCAGATTATAATGGGGTTGACAACCTTGGCCTGGCGTACAATTTTGTAGCATAAACAAGCATTACAGTACTGTACTATACTTGTCAGTGTTAATATATACACCGCTGCAGTGAATAAGGGAGAGCTCGGAGTATGAGACAGACGATATATGGATGATTGTTATGCAAGCTCATATTCTCAGAAAAATTATTCTTAGTCCCAGACAGGAATTGAACCTGAATTGAACCTCTAACCATTGACCTACCCAAGACTCAGATGCAGAGTGAAGGTTACAATGATGTACTGATTCAATTGAAATATGTATATACCTATGTGCATTACTGATATATAGTGACTGCCGCATAGGCAGTATAATTATCAGCGCCGGATTTACCTGTGGGCAAGACTGGGCAGTTGCCCAGGGGGCTTCCACATTTTTCATGGGAAAAAATTGTAAGGAAAAATGTATTTGTGAGTGCCTACATGAATGGTAGTATATACAGTTTATAGATCTACTAAATTCAGATTCTTTACACTTGAAACATAGGAACCAGATTCTTATGTAGATTGATCATGATTTTTATACATGTAGCTACATTCAGATTATTAGTACTTGAAAAATATACTTTATGGGTGACTGTAAATATGTTTTGTCATCATTTTAGTATTCTAAGTTTGAGGGGGCCTCCACTACTGAAGGCTGCCCAGGGCCTCCATATATCTATATCCGGCCTGATAATTATATATCATTCAAATCAGTACATCATTGTAACCTTCTCTCTCCATCTGACTATTGATGCCTCAATGGTTAGAGGCAGTCACTAGCAATCAGAAAGTTATAATTTTTTCACCCAGGTATAATTTTTCTGAGGATATGAGCTTACGTAATCTGGAAGGATTGTCATGTATTGTTCATGGATGGTTTGCTTTCAAGAAAATATGAACATTTTTCTCCAGTGAGGTATCGTGTTTTCATATCACGGTCGAATCTCGAATCGAAGTACATGTACATCGTCTCACGGGCTATTACCAAGTCTACTAAACACGGATCTACCAATCTTGTACTCCCAAAGAAACCATTCAAGACTGATTTAACCATATGTGTCGACATTTCATCAAACCCTGGACCTGGGAGCCTCAATACTAGCGAACCTAAAATTGTCGCACCAAACCGACAATGTTTACAACGCCCGCTGCCACATTATAATACCGTCGCGAGAAGTGTATACAGTTCGCCATTCCTGCATAGCCTTCGCCGTTCCCAACTGTCTAAACACATTGAGCACAAGATTCATACTTATCTTGCTTCGTTTGGGATTTTAAAACCTTGTCGGCGCGGCAGAAGCAAAGTATAATTACAGAACGATATCTACAATAACAACAGACGCGAAATTAGCATTTCCAGGCATCACTACGCGTGTAGACCATCAAACTGTATTTTAATTCCCACCGAACAGACCTTAACGAACGCCAACAACGAGAATAACATCGTCCAAGGAGTTCGTTCCTAGCTTAATGTTGACCAACGTTATGTCTCTTGTCCCCAAAATCGATGAAGTTAGACATTTTGTTGTGAACAGCAATCCTGATTTAGTATTCATCACTGAGACTTGGCTTACAAATGCTATAATATTGTCTGTAAAAACCGTACTACAGGAAATCACGGTGGTGTTTGCCTATACATCAAGAATACAATCCAATTTGAAATTCTAGATAATTTTTACAGCGAGCAAATCGAAGTTCTCTGGGTTAAAACTAGACCACCTAGACTTCCTCGAGGTATTCATGCATGTATAATTACCGGCACATTATACCATCCTCCAAGTGATAACGATGACATCATCTTAGAATATCTCACAAAGTCTTCAACTGACCTAGAAGGATATTACCCTGAATGTGGAATAGTTTTAGCTGGTGACTTTAACCGCCTCCAAGTCAGTCGTCTGTCCCACCAATTCCGAATGAAACAACTAGTCAATCTTCATACGAGAGGCAACCACACTCTCGACTTAATTCTTACCAATCTACAGAGATTTTACGACAAAAACTCTCTCTCGTCATACCCTCCCTTTGGGTTGTCAGACCACAACGTGTTATTATTACGCCCAAAAGACAGACCACTTACTGCACCAAAAAAAAAAGTTATTTGGAAACGAGATATGAGAGAAACCCGAATTCAAGAACTAGGAAGATACCTTAGCTCGTTAGATTGGGATATCCTCAACCATGCAACGTCTTGTGAAGCAAAACAACAACTATTCGAAGACCTCATCAACACTGGGTTGGATACAATAATGCCACTCAAGAAATCCCAAATGCATAGTAATAACCCTCCCTGCAGGATAACGCCAGGGTTCATCAATCTCATTAAGCGCCGACAACAGGCTTTTGCTAAAAAAAACATGGCAGTCTATCGTTACTACCGAAATCTAGTAAACAGAGAGAGGAAAAGATTGCGCAGCCATTATTTTTCCTCGAAAGTCAGCCAGCTAAAAAACACCAAACCATCTGCTTGGTGGCACGAGCTCAAAAAAATATCTGGTATGCGACCCGGCACAGATCCTGGAAGTGTTTACTCACAACTAAAATTTGACCAAGTAGCTGGCGAGGCAAACCTTGAAGAAATTGCAAACAAAATAAATGAAGCGTTCTTAAAACCCATGCAAAACTACCAACCACTATCTTACAACCCATTTGATAACGATCAATTTGGTCCAGATTTAGAAACATTCGAATTAACAGAATACTGTACTTACAACCTTCTAAGGAAGCTGAATCCACGAAAAGCATGCGGTCCAGATGGAATCCCCAATTGGTTGTTCAAAACGTTTGCTGAAATACTTTCCAAACCAGTCTGCATTATTCTTAACACTTCCTTTGACGAGCAGAAATTACCACCAATTTGGAAATATGCTGACATAACCCCAATTCCTAAGCTGAAGCCTGTCACCGATGTAAATAAACATTTGCGACCTATTTCCCTAACTCCCGCTATTTCCAAAATTGCAGAAGAATTTGTAATTGAGAAATACATAGCACCAGCCGTCCTAAAGATCATAGATTCCAACCAGTATGGTGCCATCCCAAAGTCCTCATCAGTAGACGCCTTGATTTCAATGGTCCACCAATGGTCCCAAGCCACTGACAAATCAGGTGATGCGGTAAGGGTATCCCTATTTGACTACAAGAAGGCGTTCGATCTAATCGACCACAATATTTTAACCAGAAAACTCCAATGCCTGTCAATACCTCGGAAAGTAAACTCTTGGATTGCGGACTTCCTGTCAAATAGGTATCAAAGAGTCAAGCTGGCTGATGCGCATTCGTCGTGGAAACACATTCCATCTGGTGTACCCCAAGGTACCAAACTCGGCCCCTGGCTGTTCCTATTGATGGTGAATGACCTAGCTGAGAATGAAACTAGCACGTGGAAATTTGTTGACGACACCACAATCTCAGAAGTTGTTCCGAAAAACCACTGCAGCCTCATCCAATCTGCTGCTACTTCAGTAGAAAACTGGTCCGTGGAGAATAAATTGCAATTAAACCCAGAAAAAAGCAAGGAACTGAGGATCGACTTCAAACGGGACAAACAGGACTTCGACCCAATTAACATTGACAATATGCCATTGGAAGTTGTCGACCACGCAAAAATCCTAGGTCTTATCATATCCAACTCCCTGCAATGGAACGTCAACCACATCATTAAGAAAGCCAACAAACGACTATACTGTCTGGTGCAACTGAAACGTGCAAAGATTTCCGAAAAGGACATTGTGAACTTTTATTGCACTTGTATCAGACCCACCCTCGAATACGCATCACAAGTTTTTCACCACTCCTTACCCAAATATTTGTCTGATGACATTGAGCGTGTTCAAAAACGGTCATTGGCAATAATCTTCCGAGGACAGCCCTACTCAGTAAGCCTTCAGCAATCTGGACTATCTCTACTCTTCGAGCGAAGAGAAGAGCTATGTAAAAACCTGTTTAGTAAAATAACATCAGACAGTAACCATAAACTTCGCACGTTACTACCTCCTAAACATCAAGCTAAATTCAATCTTAGACACAAGCGCTGCACATATGAACTTCCAATTGCGTTCACTAATCGCTTCAAGAACACCTTCATACCATCCATGTCACGCTGCATTAATCGAGTCAGCATTTTGTAAATATAATGATTTTTTGCAACTATACTTAAGCTTTTACCCTTATAGTTCATACCCTTGTAAGATCTACGTAATTCAGCCTCCACGGCTGCAAGTAGTTTTCATTAAACATCTATCTATCTATCTATCTATCTAATCATAGTTAATAGCTTAATTGACGTCCATGTATTGTATACTGGTATGTATTCCAGAAATAATCTTTGTTTACTCCATCCATTACGGAACATGTTAGGACTATAGTAGATGGCCTACTGCACCACAACTTATTGTGTTTGTTAATAAGCTTGGACAATGCTGGTCCTTAAGGCTTGTAATGTAAAATACAGCTTATATAGGATTATGTTGACATTGGGTATGTAATTGACACTAAATATGTTAGCAGAAATTGTTAAAGGGATTGAACAAGTGCTGTGTCAGCTAGATCATTGTCAACAAGTATCAAATTGACATGTCATCCTGAATATAGGTTGTTATATCTTGTGCATGCATGGTGATATATAATTTAGATACTATAACTACAAATACAATGCCATGTGCTTTGTTACATGGTCTGCAATCTGCATTAGCTAAGCATTATTGTTATTATTATTATTCTAATTATTATTATTATTATTAACAATAATAATACAATAATATTTATACAGGATAGCCCCTTCAGCTAACACTGGTATCAATATATGGTGGTCTTAATTGTTTCCTAACAAACTAAAGTTATTACAAATATCAACACATATATTCATATATGTTGAAAGGATTTATGGTGAAGGAAAATTTCGAGTGTTGGAATACATACATTTTAAGACCAAACCGGGAGCAGTTGCGAAAAATGCAACTTAGCGGCCTTCCGGCTGGAATTGAACCCGCGACCCTGCGATTGCTAGTGCAGTGCTCTGACCACTGAGCTACGGAAGCCGTTGCCGAGAGCCTAGTCACGAGTTCTGTATATATGGTGGTAATGCCGGGATAAGATTCTGGGTATATTATAGGTAATATTTGGCATTTCACTCGATCAAACTACATGTTGAAAGGATTTATGGTGAAGGAAAATTTCGAGTGTTGGAATACATACATTTTAAGACCAAACCGGGACCAGTTGCGAAAAATGCAACTTAGCGGCCTTCCGGCTGGAATTGAACCCGCGACCCTGCGATTGCTAGTGCAGTGCTCTGACCACTGAGCTACGGAAGCCGTTGCCGAGAGCCTAGTCACGAGTTCTGTATATATGGTGGTAATGCCGGGATAAGATTCTGGGTATATTATAGGTAATATACCTATAATATTACCTATAATATACCCAGAATCTTATCCCGGCATTACCACCATATATAC
Organism: Chrysogorgia sp. JL179-B06; assembly: GCA_035772405.1. Classification (NCBI taxonomy): domain Eukaryota; kingdom Metazoa; phylum Cnidaria; class Anthozoa; order Scleralcyonacea; family Chrysogorgiidae; genus Chrysogorgia; species Chrysogorgia sp. JL179-B06. The sequence goes on from JAYKKM010000428.1 coordinate 6,528,255, forward strand.
AGAACTCGTGACTAGGCTCTCGGCAACGGCTTCCGTAGCTCAGTGGTCAGAGCACTGCACTAGCAATCGCAGGGTCGCGGGTTCAATTCCAGCCGGAAGGCCGCTAAGTTGCATTTTTCGCAACTGGTCCCGGTTTGGTCCTAAAATGTATGTATTCCAACACTCGAAATTTTCCTTCACCATAAATCCTTTCAACATGTAGTTTGATCGAGTGAAATGCCAAATATTACCTATTCATATATGTACAGTACAATAAGTTACAAAAACTCATTTTAACTCAAAAGTTATATATCCTGCATATATTGTCAATTAAGGCAATTGATAATGGTGCTACAACATGTATGATGAACAGACTCATTGAGATATGGAAAATAGTTCTTTAGATATGATGTTAAAATGCCTTCACATAATTTCTTAACGTATCTTTCTTCTAATTACAAAAGGTACCAATCCTAGGATTTCTATTAACTGATCAGTTTCAAGTCCTGAGTTAGGAATGATCAGTTTCCCTGCCCTGCATTGAGATCTCTCAAGAGCATCAAATATTAAGTTATATCCACATCCATGCCAGCTCGACAGTCCAAATTAGTCCAAATTGTGGATCCAATTTTAATGGACCCTATATGATAAAGCCATTGTATGATACCACAGCCATTGTATGATAAAGATGCACATTCTTCCTTCATGTATTCAGTTTCATGTATTCCTGGCTTCATGTATTTAGTTTGATGTTCTACGAAACAATTAAATTCAGACAATACAAAGATTTCAGCAATATTGTCCACTGGAAATTATTTATTCAGTCTGACAAATGAATGGGCTATTATCTAATTCAAGTAAAAGAAGTATCCTGTAAGCAACTATAAGCTATAAAAATTTCAAACAGCAAGCAAGCGGGGGAGGGGTTGTTGCGTATACGTATTTCTAATATATTTATAATAACAAACCGCAAGCCATCCGCTAGCCATATATATGGCGGCGCCGTAGTCGTCAATTTTTCGAGGTTTGATCTTCGCGTGCAGCTATACTATAATAGAGAGCTTAAACACAGAGCGAGCGCATAAAAGGGAGATCTCCCCCCCGTCTTACGCACGAAAATTGAAATTAAATGGCAACTGTCAAGTCGGCAATGAGTGAGTGAGTGAAGTGCATGGATTATCCTCCTTCATTCAGAAATTTGTTACCCTCAATTACCCATATATGAATTAAAAAAAGCACTAGTGTCTTTATTATATATTGCCAAAACATATAAAGCCTTTTTGCAAGTCAATACAATTTAAATTTAGAACTTTTTAGCAGCAGTTGTCTGGCTTTCACCAGACAGCGGGTTCCATATTTTAGTATTTTCACTGTCCAGCGTCGTGCAAAAACAAAGTTGTTTGTCTCGTCAAGTCGTCATTAGGAAGTAATGTTTAGACATCAATGGAGATATTCAATATCCGAACATTGGTGTTAGAACTGTCTTACAAGTGTGGATATATGAATAAAAAGCGAAGGATATCATCTGCATTCAACAACAATAACGGTGAGACGCTAAACATATATTTGCACTGTCTAGACCTAGTTTTTTGGGGGAAATGAATACATCTTTTTGTTGTTGCTCCCTATGATTTCTACACAATTATTATTCGTTAAGTTTCTCCAATAATTTATACCTAAACTGGCAAGGGCTACCCGATTCTTGATGAAAATATTACCTATAAAACTAAAAATAACTGGTGTCCTTCATGGTTGAATATTCATGATCGACTTTTCTGGCTGCATTTCGTTGCATGGTAAAGTAATCACGATGTCTTTTACTGCTTGTTTTTAACTTACAACAGTCTTGTTTGTTGTCTATGGTTATTTATCTGAGTAAAGTTTGTTTCCGAAATCTTTCGTCACTATAAAACTGTTTTTGCTTCTGGTGTAATTGACATTTTTCCGCACGTATGTACACTTGTATGTACATTCGTCTAAAACATGTCTCCATTTTCAAAATGACATTTTAGAAAATATAACACAAAAGACCACTATATTCTCATACATTGTCTGTGTCCATGAGAGTTCGAAAGCTATAGCCTATACGGTATATTACGGGATGTTTTTGTTGTATACAGATTACAGGATGTTTTTGTAATTGTGTTTTCCCGATTTTCCGTATTTTTCGCTTACCTTAGTTTATTGAAAGAGTAATTTTTCGACTTATTGAAATAGTAATGATGCATTACACTTGAAAAATGACAAACTCGACGTTTAAACAAGGGGAAAGTCCAATTTTTTAACATTAAAACAAGTAAACAAGCCTTCACTCTTCAGTCAAAGTATGCACCGGAAGTAAAATTAGTCGTGCGGACCAATCAGATGTGTTTGGCTGAGCTACTCAGCCTCTACTTATGCGCTGAGTTTTGACGCCATCACGTCCGTGAGGTGAAGTCTGGTGATGATCAAGAACGCCAACAGGTAAATAGTATTTTTATAACTAAATCAAACTTTTTTGTTATAAAACCTCTACATGTGTTCTTTCTAAATGCTACTTTACCAAAATAAACACATTTCAACTTGTCTGGACGGCAAAAATGGCCATGTCGAAAAGTTCACTTTCATGTCAGTATATTAATATATTCATGGACTTTGACGAGGTTATTGCTGGAGAATTTGTTTGGTAACAGAAAACGTTTTCATTTGTTTTGTACTTTAGAAGTATACGTGGTTTAGTATCACCCTAAATGTTTGCTGCTTTTGATAATAATAAAATTAAAACACTTCTACTACAAGCCTACAGTTTACACTGACTAAATATGTTGTTTACTAGTTTATAGTTATGTCATTTTTGCGAAGCACAAGTGTTAACAAGTAACATAAGCATTGTGCCATTGGGGCTGTTTTTCTTGGTTGTTGTTTTGTTAAGGATTATTGTACTTGTTTTTTAAACATTTAAATGCAAAAATACTTAGGTGATCAATGGTGCTATTGCTAGCAACTTGGATTTAAATAAGGAAGCAAAGTTGCTTTCTTTAAAAATATTCTTCAAATTTTATAGTTTTATACTTGGCATAAAATGTTCTAATTGTCTGGAGAAATTGACTTAAATAGTTGACAAAAATTAAGCATATTTTATCTATATCTGTTATCACCTCTAAATTAATCTTTTAAAAGTATTCATCTTTATCTATTTTTGTTTTCTCTCATGAGGTTATTTATAGTTTTCAAATTTAATTCAACTATAATTTAATCTTATTATATATATAGGTATACACAACTTAACACAGCTTGCAGCATAAACCTTTACAACTTTACAAGCATCAAGTTGCAACTACCTAACTTAACTAACAACATTTGACTGGAAATTGACTGTCACAACACGACTAGTCCAACAAGTATTTGTGAAAATGGCAAGACTCGTCCCAGATTTAAAGTGCATATAACGTCAAAAACTTTTTTTGGATTAATGAATTCGCCATACTGAGAGGATTTGAACAAGGTATAACTAAGCTTTAACAGATAAGTATTTCCAAAGATATCTTGCCTTGAACAACGCGTTTTGAAAGTCATGGCCGGGAGAAAAGGGTCTGGGTGCGAAGTGGACGTTTGACGTCATAGCGGGAACACGGCAAAATAAACTTATCGGTAAACAACTGCGAAATTGTGCTATCACTGTCTTCTGACGAGCTTTTTTAGTGCGCGAGGAGGGGAAAATCGATAGATTTTACTTTATTTATTCTAAAAAGCCTTCGCGAGAGCTGAAGTCAATTCTTATCGAATTTCGTCGATGAAAACTTGGAAAAAGATCGGATAGGAGACCAAAGGTACATTGCGCACTGACGCCTAGTCCCTCAAAATACAGTCAAGATATTCCAAATGAATGCTTTGTTACGCCAATTTCCTCGATAGAACAACATATTACTAGCATGATTTGAAAAATGGCTCATAAAACAATTCTCGCTACACTGTCGTTACACGCGAACTGACTTCCAACGCTTCTTAGCAGCACACTGACTTATCATTCTGTCAATAATAATATCTAATAATGGCTTGTTTGACTTCCCTTCTTTAATCTTTATATCAGTTTTACATTTTTGTGATATTGTCTTTGTAATAATTTATTTTCTACTTGTTTCGTGTGCTATAAACTCAGAATACAAAAAAATTGTATGAAACATGATATTCAGCTACGTGCTGTGACAGATGTAAACAGTAGGCAAGACTTCAGACTGTGGAAGTATTAAACAGTCACTGCGATCACATGTGATTTACTCGGTATAAATCGTCAGTTTATTCAAGTAAGTTGTGAAAATCGTTCAGTACTTCAGTTACTACACCGTGGTGAACACATGAATGGCTCAACTTTGTGCCTGGTCTGAGATCATTCGGGCATAAGATATATGTCATATATTTTATATAGTGACGTAGTATACTGACTTATGCTGCTTTGTGAGTGTTTGGATATTTCCATATTTATGTCACATCAATTCTCCATAATAACAAATATCAAAACAACAAATACTTATGAAACTTTGTAAAGCGTAAATAAGCCGTTTCTTACTAGTAAGTTGGTTTTTAGAGCGTCAGATTCAAGCTCCGCTGTACGGGCCAATTATGAACGACACACTTTTGTTTGCAGTGAATGACTCGAGATCGCATCTATTTTTCAACCGAATTCAACGAGATATTTCCTCTAGTTCTCGTAACATCTCGCTAGAATTATACATTGAAAAAAACTGTTTCCCCTTCCCATGAAGCAGATAAACAACTTGATTATACAGTTGTTTTCTTATAAATGCAACTGATGTGTTCCCGCTATGACGTCAGAAGCTCAATTTCGGACTCAGACTCTTTTCTCCCGGCCATGATTTTAAAACATCGAATTTTGGCATGTTCAAACTTCAATATCTCAGGAAATACTTATCTGTTACAACTTTGTTATACCTTGTTCGAATCCCCTCAGTACAATGGATTTGACGATCAAATAAAAGTTTTTGACGTTATACGCACTTTAAATACCGTAATTAACCTTGCTTTGCCATCTGAATTCTAGTGGCTCAATGATTAGAGCGTCTGGCTAGCATTCAGAATGTCTGGAGCTCAGAGTTTTTCTGCGTATTGACAACTTTACACAGCTTGAACAGCAAAAACCTTTACAACTTTATAGGATAACTTATTTTCCATAAATTTCAGTGATTATAAACACGCATTTTGATTGCGTTCTCAATAGCATTCATTTGATAATCTATGGTTTCAGCATAGTTTGAGACAGATATCATCAATACTAATTATTATAATAGTAACAATTATAATAATAATATTGATGATAATAAATAATTATGCTATAAATAATAATAATTAAGATAATAAAAATAATATCCAGTATATTTTCGAATTTTTTATTATATATATATACGTCCAAAAGTGTGCTGGTTAGTTAACCTAATAATACTCAATTGTTATAAATATGGTGTATCCACAAGTAACGCAAGTTATTCGACATCGCAGTCCTTTTTTATTTTGCCACAATAAGTATCTAAAATAAGAGCTGGAAAAGGAAATGTAAATTTATAAATATCGAGTCTGCAGACGTTTTTGATTACGAACGTGACTTGCTTAACGCAGCATCTTAACGTCACGGACGCCATTCTCGATTCAGTCCTCGCTCGGTTTTTGACGTCCGTGTTGATCAAAAACGCCGCTTGCTTAAGCTCTCTAATATCACACACGAAAAGTTTGTATATAATAATAATAATAATAATAATAATAATAATAATAAAAAAAATAAAAATAATAATAATAATAATAATAAGGGCGAATTGAAGGAGAGAGTACAAATACACGAGTCTCGTAGGAGATATGACATTGTTGAGAAAGGCTTGTCGGTAGCTGTGATGGAAGAGCTGAAACAGAGAGTTCTGGCAAAGAAATCAAAGTCCAAAGGTATGAGAATAGAATAAAGCAGTTCAGGCAGAACCGACTATTCGAGTATGACCAGCGCCGATTCTATCAAGATATCAATGGAGACACAGCAGGTCCGGATGGAGTACAGGGATTTTGGATAAAGAAATTGACAGGGTGCCACCAACGGATCAGATGAATGGAATGATCAATGTAAGGGAGCGTTCACCTGATTGGTTGACGAAGGGAACAACAGTGCTGTACTACGGATGAGATATATACACATATGGAAGAGAACAACATCTTGACAGAGGAACAAAAGGGTTACAAGAGAAAGTGCCGTAGAACGAAAGACCAACTACTTATAGACAAATCGATTCTGAAAGATTGTAGAGAAGGCATACCAATTTGGGAATGGCGTGGATAGATTATAGGAAAGCGTATGACATGATTCCCAATTGGTGGATACATGAATGTATTGAGGTGTTCGGTATGGCGAAGAATGTCGAGGAGTTTCTTAAATATAGTATGACAAGGTGGAAAACGGAACTTACAGCATGCGGAAAGAGCCTTGGTGAGGTGAGAATAAAGAGAGGGATTTTTCAAGGAGATAGTTTATCAACAATTTTATTTATACTATGCATGGTACCTTTGTCGTTGGTGTTGAGGAAAGTGAAGGCAGGATATACGAGTTCAAGGGAAAGAAAGTGAACCATCTATTGTTTATGGATGATCTGAAATTGTATGGAAAGAGCGAAGAACAGGTAAGCACACTGATCAACACGGTGCAATTATTTAGCGAGGATATTGGGATGGAATTTGGATTGAAAAAATGTGGAGTGTTGATGATGAAGAGAGGGAAAGTGCAGAAAAGTGAAGGAATAGAACTGCCAAGTGGATAAGTGATGAAGTAAATTGAGGATGATGGATACAAGTACCTTGGAATCCTAGAAATGGATAACATCCTGGAGGAGGAAATGAGAAGTAAGTTCAAGAAGGCGTACTGAAACTGAGTGGAAGGAATGATTGTGGCTGTGAACACATGGGCGATTGCTTTGTTGAGGTATGGTGCAGGTACAGTAAAGTGGAGTCAGAAAAAAGTGCAGACATTGGATATAAAGACTAGAAAGCTTCTTACACTGTATGGCGTGTTTCACCCAAAGAGCGATGTTGATAGACTGTATCTACCTATAGAGGCAAAAGTGGAAGAGGACTTATCAGCTGTGAAATGTGTATCAGGTCGGAGGAAAACAATCTGGGGTAGTATGTGAAGAAAAGTGTGGAACCAATGCTAGTGCATGTGGGAGAAAGTGGTGTGCTGAAAACAGAAGAATGTACACAAGAAGAGCATAGAAGATTATAAGAGCAATAAGGAGAAGAAGAAGGTAGAGAGATGGGAAAACAAAGCAATGTATGGACAGTTCTATAAAGGACTGAAAGAGAATCCTGGCATCGATCACGAAAAAATCATGGTGGTGGTTACGGAAGGGAGATTTGAGGCCATACTCTGTGCAGCACAAGAGCAAGCGTTGAGGACAAAATACGTGAAGAACAAGATTGACAAGACAGAGGACCCATCATGCCGGATGTGTGGTGAGAAAGGGGAGACAGTGTGGCATATTGTGAGTGGGTGTAGTAAGTTGGCACAAACGGTGTATACGAAGAGGCGTGCTGCAGTGGCAAGGATTGTGCACTGCATCATGTGTACTCATATGCAATCGCTTGGGCAATGTCCCAATTCAATATTCTTTGGCTATCGCAATTCGTTGCCTTCAGTCACTAGCCGTAGCTCACATTGCCATTAATTTGCTATCGCAATGTGCAGGTTATACCTTCAGTCGCTGAATCTCGCTGTTCATTTGGTATCATATTGCCAATTACGTTGATTCGATATTCTTTTGCTATCTCCGTGTGTTGCTTTCAATCGCTAATTCTCGATGTTCATTTGCTATCACATTGTCATGAAATGTTGCCAAATTCGATATCCACTTGCCTTCGCAGTTTGTTGCCTTCAGTAGCGAAATCTCAATGTACATTTGCTCCGCATTGCCAAATTCGCCGAATCCGAAATTCTCTTGCGACCATATCGTATTACAGCCAGGCACCAAATCTCGATTGTTCACTTGCTATCGAAACGCCTCCTTCATTCGCAGTAGTCGATACTCATAATGTTTTGTCAGGACGACTGCAGTTGGGTCCCGTCTGATACATCTTGTCATCTGTGCCCTTCTCCTCGCAATGGTTTGATACAACATACATCCGATCTGGTAAACAACCCACCCATACTTGGGTGGAAGCCGTTACACGCCATCATGATAACGTTTGCCACGAACGTCTTGCTAGACTTCGTGGTGCCGCAACGTGCCTAGACCAAATACGGTACTTGGAAGGGTGATATCCTTGATCCACTGGTTCCAGTACATCACTTATGGTGGTCAGCTCAAGATCCTGCATGGATGGATCTTAACCTGGATCCAAGTACCGCTATTTACCCCAGACCCCCACCAGGCTACGGCTTGCACCAACCTTCCAAACGGGTAAGTAATGGTGAATGAAGATGTTAAATAAGGTTATACAATAACCAAAGTTAACAGTTAGGTAACCGCACGCGGTGCAAGCGAGGGGTTAGCGGTCACGGAAGACTGGCACTAGTCCAGCGTCATCATTGCCGCGTTAACCGCCCAGCAACCAGACGCGGTGGTAGAGTCTGAGAAAATAACACATTCCCGCCGTCCTTCAATTCGAACAAGGAGGTAAGTGTAATACTTCTACCAATTAATTGGTGTGATCGGTGGAAGCCATATTGAATGGGGGTTGGGGTGGTGGTCAGCTCAAGATCCTGCATGGATGGATCTTAACCTGGATCCAAGAATCGTTATTCACCCCAGACCCCCACCAGGCTAGGATTCGCTTGCATCTTGCGTGTAAGGGACTTATCGCTTACACAAACCTACCACACGACCTAAGTAAAAGGTGAACGAAGATGTTAATTATTATTATTATTATTATTATTATTATTGTTATTATATATACAAACTTTTTGTGAGAAATTGGTTCGCGTCCTTACGTGCGAGGAGATTAATAGTTTACTTCTTAATGTACCCCAAATGGTTAAGAAGAACTAAAATCTAAAAAATATTTTTTCATATGAAAGTGTATATCTCCTTAATGCAAAAACATTTTTTTGTGTGTGATATTATAGTATAGCTGCACGTGAAGATCAAACATCGAAAAATTAACTACTACGGCGCCGCCATATATGTGGCCAGCGGTTTGTTATTATAAAATATACTATTTCGGTACTTCACATTACCTTATCTTTTACTTCTATTTGTATAAATGTATTGTTTTTAATCTTTCAATGGTGATGAAAATAGATATTTTACAATTAGATCGATATTTTATTATGATGTTAAAACAGCTTTCTGCAACGAGGTGGTGGAGCATTGTATTTTGTCATTCTCAATCATCCGTGATACAACGGTTAATGGTACCGGTAGTTAATATTTAATGCAGCAGCCACTTTTCTAGTCAGAGATTAGTCGGATAGATTTATCTCCTAGAAGCGTGGTGTGCCTGAAGAAACAAAAGGTGAGAAATTCGTTTATAATGATTCTTGGCTTGTATTTGTGACAAAATATTAGCAGTTAATAAATGAAACATCGTCAGGTTGTGGTAATTAACATACTAAATGTGTATAATCTATAAGCATGTTTACAAAATGAAACAATAAACATGTTAAATCTGACTGAACCATCGCTTTTACCACTGAGCTATTAAGATACTGTATGTCAGGAAAAAAACACTTTGTAAATATATTAAATCCTCTCTCCATTATTATATAATAATAATATATTATAATAATTGTTATAGAAACCAATGTAATTAAAATATTTAGTCATAGCGAGCAAGAATCCTCTTAAGTTCTACAAAATGGTTTGATTTTTTGAAACACTTGTAAAGAATCAAAATCAAAATCAAAATTAAAAGATTCTTATTTTTTCTGTTGAACTATGAAAAGAGATACGTTATTTTGTATCCTGATTATGGTCTTCCTTGGAATAAATATTTCAGGTAAGTGTTAAGGTCTAATCTCACCCTAAATATCAAGAATACCTTTCGAATGATCTTTCTAACTTCTCGAAAATCTGATTTTCGAGAGCATCAAGGAATTAAATGAAAAACCTTTAGTTTTAGTATCTCCAACACAAGCGAATTTTTTTTTCGACAAAACAAAATTGCCGTTATAGTTTCGCTTTCTCTAAACATAATTAACACCTGTATATATTTTCCAAAGAAGAAAAGTTTCTGAAGATATAAACAAGGCTGTTGTGGTCAGATTACGAAAAGTGAATGAAATTGAGCAGATCAGTGTCCACAAGTATGTTTTTGGACTTTCTTTTATTTATATATTTCACTTTTTGGTTTGGGTATATACATTCAAAAAGGAGTATTATTTATACAAAAAGTATATATTATGGAATTACAATTTTTTAATATTGGTGTTTACGTGTGTGATGGATGTAGGAGCTGCATTAGGTTTCGTGTTAACCACCGCACTTTAGAAAACTAAAAAGTAGGTTTTTATAGTAGGTTTCTAGTAGGCTTCTATTGTCGGAAACTGCACGATTATTAACTAATTAATGCATATTTTTGTAATGTGAGTCATAAATTTGGATGGAATGTAGTCTGATTTAGGTGAACGTTCAGAGAGTTAATTAAACGGTGAGTAATTTAGGAAGCGTAATCTACTGCGTTTTCGATAAAGTGGCGACCCCGGCAGGATTGTGACATCTTGCAACAACCAGTCCATGGAGAAAGAACTTGCGGAGTTAGATGCGAAGGTCAAAACGCTGAACTTTCGAATAAACAAGACTAACGAAATCTTGGACAAGAACTACGACAGATTATCAGCGGAACGACAGAAAAATTCATTGGGAAATATAGCTGAGACTGTCAACGCGCTCAAAGAGATAATCGAAGAACAGAAGTTTGGGAAAGGAGAGACAGAAGAAGTCATAAAGGAATGGGCTAAAGAAATCGAGGCTGCAGTTCTCAGTCAAGCAGACAAATGTACGAAGGAGTTGAGTAATCAGATTACGCAAATCGATCGTGATTTGAAACAGGCGAACGCTATTCAAGACCACAAACAAGCTATCGAACTGGAAGAAGAGAAATCAAGCTTCAACAAGTGGCCGCCGAGAGCGCTCATGCCGAACAACTAGAATTTGAACGGAATTGAAAAGACTTGAACTGCAACAACAACACGCGCAAACGAAGTCGGTAAACGGCCAAGACGGAGCTCACAGTGCTGCTGTGAAAATGCCAAAATTGATTATAACCAAGTTTAGCGGAACACCCACTGGCTACGGGGGCAGTTCGAAACCCAAATTGACAAGTCAACGACTTCCGCGCTCACGAAATTCTACTATCTGAAAGAATTGGTCGAGCTCAAGGTTCCCAATTTAATCGATGGTCTTCCCTTTACACCGATGAGGGGTATGTCAAGGCTAAGGAATTGCTTCTTAGGCGCTACGGAAATACCAACGAAGTTGTCGGAGCCTACGTGCGCAATATTCTGGAGCTACCAACGGTCAAGGAACGAGATGTAAAGAAGATCCACGCATTTTATGAAACGCTACTATTCAACGTCGAATCCCTATAAACATTACAAAACCTAAATAAACTCGACGCTGCGGTGAGGTTTACATTCGACAAACTAGAGGTGATCAAGAACGAGCTGACAATGGTAAATGAGAATTGGGCTAAATAGACCTTCGTACAGTTCTTGGAGGCGCTAGAGAAATGGACAATCAACAATCCCATACGAGACACCCAAAATCCGAAGACCCCAAATAATTTCCGCAGGGAGAAATCGACAGTTTTTCTCGAAACGAAAGCGGAAGTCAACCCACGCGGGGCTGTTTGTACTGCTCAAGTGGAGTCACAAGGCCATTAGCTGTGACAAAGTCGTAAAACCTGAAGAAAGGAAGTAAATCCTAGCCGAGAATCGCTTGTGCTTCAATTGCACTGGTGCTAGACACATGGAGCTGTAGATTGCAAAAGTAAGAATACTTGTTTGAATAAGTCTGCCAATGGAAACACCACACGTCAATATGTGGCCAAACGCAGACACCTCTCGAACCTGGAATGACAGCAAATCATGTGGGAGATTCAACAGTAATCCATCCCGTTGTGGTCGTGAAAATCAACGCTTACAAATTCCGAGCGTTGTTGGACAGTGGCGCAAGTCATTCGTACGCCTCTTCCAGTGTTATCAACTTGATCAAAGCCAACTAAAGTCTACAGGAGTCAGACAAATTGCCATGCTGACTGATATCACTACGCGTACGATGCAAGTGTACGAAGGCGTTATGTGTGCTCTCGCTGGTGACTTCAATCTTGATGTCAACGTCACAAAGATTGAAACGCGAGAACTTTTGATCTTGGACAACCCACGCTATAAAGGAATTCTCGACGAGAATACGCACCTCAGAGGGGTCCATATGGACGATGACGACGAAAAGGATCAACTACCAATTCAGATTATTCTCGGAGAAAACGACTTCGCCAAGATACGCACCGGAGAACGACTGCGCGTCGGACGCCGTGGTGGCCCTGTCGCTGAGTTTACTCGACTCGGATGGTCAATCATATATGTCACCAGGAGCAGATCAAGACGTGTCCCAAGGGCAGTTGGCTGTTAGCTCAAGCACAGATTACGACAATCTGAGTGCACTAGACGTGTTTGGCCTCGCAGACACAACCAGAGATAAAGAGGACGTGTTCGGAGAGTTCAAAGAACAATTAACGCGACCTGAGGAGGGGTGGTACGAGACCGCTCTACCGTGGAGAGGAAATCATCCTTCTTTGCCGACTAACCACAAAGGGAGTTTGCGACGTCTGAATTACCTGGGGGGGGGGGGGGGGGGGGGGGAAGTTGCGAACAGATAACTTACTCGCCGAGTATGACGCTGTGATTCGCAAGTAGTTGAAAGAAGGCATAGTAGAGAAGGCACCAGATGAAGTTGCAGGAAAATAGTTCTATATCTGCCCCATATCGAGCGGTTGTGAGAGAGAACGTAGAATCAACCAAGCTAAGAGTGGTCTACGACGCATCAGCAAGTGAGCACGACAACGCGCCGTCACTCAACGATTGCTTGCACACGGGACCACCTCTGCAAAACCAACTTTTTGGTGTCATCACACGAAATCGTTTCCACGCTGTGGCTGTTGCTGGTGACATGCAGAAGGCGTTTTTGCAAGTACGTGTACGAGAGGCTGAACGAGACGCTCTACGTTTCCATTGACTTGTTGATCTGCAGTCATAGGAAAAAAATTGTTAGGACCCTAACGAAAAACACTGTAATTATATGTATATATAATAATAATATGGAAACATTGCGTTTTACAAGGGTGGTGTTTGGGCTAGCACCGTCGCCTTTCCTACTGAATGGGGTGATCCAGCAACACCTGGAGAGTGTGGAATCTCGTTATCCAGAGAGTGTTGTGGAAGTGCGAAAGAGTCTGTATGTAGACGATCTCATACCTGGACGTCCTACAGTCGGTGAGGCTAAGCAGTTGAAAAGTGATGCAGTTGAAATCTTCGACGAGGCCAAGTTTAAATTACATAAGTGGCATTACAACGTGCCAGAACTTGAGACTGACTGTGATATCGGAGAGCCTTCGTACGCCAAACAGCAACTTGGTGAACTTTCGACCAGTTGGGATTGTAAACGTTTTGGTCTTAAAAAAAAAAAGTTCACGACACTTTGCACGTACCCTTCCCGATTCTACCCGCTACGTTGACCAATATATGTATATATGTATATATGTAGCTTAGGCAAAAGCCTAGACTTTGAAAGAAGCCCTTCGAGTACGGATAATTAAATCATTAATGGTCGAGATCTGCAATTTTGTCGAGAAATTTTGACAAAAGAATACAACGCGACGGGGATATATATAGTTCTAATTTAAATTTGCCGACAGGTTGTCATTCACGTGTTAAAAATATGTCGGTATAACTGCAAAGAAATCAATGCTGTTGCATATAAAAAAACATTATAGTACATTTCTAAGTGCCGCGTAAACCAAAAATTACTATCTACAAAAAAGTACGTATGGATTTGTTGATAAATTAAATAAAAATGAAGTTTTATTGTATTTACTCACCTTAAAAATTCGTTACCCCGGCTACTTTTTAAAAATTCTCAAAATCCATACGTACTTTTTTGAAGATAACAGTCCAGATTCTAATCGCATGTGAAAAATTAATTTTACTTAAAAACCTTCAAAGATTATAGGAATTTTCATTTTTCGGTGACGTCATGATGACGACATCATATGATATTGCCAAACGAAAGAGTTTTGTCCACATATACCATATACAGACTGTCTTGATGGATTATTAAATCTGTGAAATTCTATGACGAATTTGTTAATTCTAAGCTTCCTTAGCATATAAGGACTGCAAATCTAAATACGTCCGAACACTCTTAAACCCAAAAGGTCCAAGTGATGTGAAGGTAGAGACTTTAGATATTGTTGTCGATCAACACCGTTTAAAGGCTCTAAAAGAAACTGATCCGGTAAAAGAACAGTTTTACAAAAGCGTTCGTGGACAGAGTTAAAAGCAGGTAGTATAATAATAATAGATGGTATGATGCCGGAGCATGATGAGGCTAATAGAATGATTTGTGAGGATGTTAGGAATAATGATTTATCTAGGTTGGAGCTAGAGATTCAAGAAGTGTGCAAAGGAGAGTATGGTTGGGTTATCGACTATGGCTATATGTGTTATTCAAGGGCATGGGTTCTCGGACAGATGCAGCAAAATATCGTGGCTTGAGTATCGGTTCCATAGTTGCCAAAGTTATCATCGCAATTGTACTCGATCAATGATCAGGAACGGATTTCGCAAGAACCGAGGTACTAGTAATAAACGCTATCTTTTGTAACAAACAGATCCAACAAATTGCAGATCAATGGAGACAGCCGGCCCCCTCTATATGTTGTTTGTCGATCTTCGGCGTCATTCAACCATGTATACGGGAATTGACTCTTCAAATCTATCAAAAACTTCGTTTCCCTTCTGGCCAAACCCCGTTCCTGATCAATATTCTAGAATTTCTGTATAAAAAGACGTCTAACAAATTCCGTGGTGTAATGTCCAACAACCTCCTCCGTGGTCAGATTGAATAACATTGCACTGGTCCCTCTTATCTATACATGGATTTCGTCATGCGCAGACTCTGGTATCGATTTTTCGAGTATGATTTCCGGTTAATCAGAATGCTATCTCCAGGAGCGAACACCTACAATACCGTACAGAAAAAATAAAGAAGCGCTCATGCGATACTATGAAACAATCGTGGTACAATTTTGCAGATGACCTTGTAGGATACAAATACTTATCGTCGGATCGATATCTCTCTCGGCGAAGTTGACCTCAACAATATCAGCCTTCAACAGGAGACATCGAACTTCAATACCGCATACAAATCGACCTTAAATCGTGAAAAAGAATAGCGTTGAAGAAGAATAGCGCTCTCGCTTAGTCAATATATCTTAGTCAATATATCATCTTGTTAGGGTTGGTTATTTGTCAAGAAAACGTTCGACGTATTTGCCTCGAAATGTCGTTAATTTCAATAAAAACTTGTCAGGCGAACCAGTACATCATTGTAACCTTCGCTCTCCATCTGAGTCTCGGTGGCTCAATGGATAGAGCGTCTCACCGACAATCAGAAGGTTACAGGTTCGATTCCTGTCCTGGACTCAGAATAATTTTTCTGAGGATACGAGCTTGACGATCGTCCATGTATCGTTTTGAAATATTATCGTTCTGCAAAATTCGGTTTTTAAACCATTTGAACAATTTATTTGGTATTTATTTATATGCATTTGAAAACCAAAATCTGATTTAAAAAAATGGTTTCATGTGCAGTTTAAGACAAAGGATCACCGAATCTTATACCAACATGGCAAACCAGACTGTGCAGCGACGTTACAGTATTTCTACTTTCAACAGACGTTTTCGACAAAACAGTGCTGCGTTTGAAAATAAATACTTGACTTGTACAGTTATGGCTTAAGTGTTTTCGTTGAAACTCATTACACAGGAGGTTAAATATTTCTTTTCAATTTATTCCAGATTAACCACTATGCTCTATTGTGTCGAAAAACGGTAAGCGGGTTTTCCACCAGGCGAATTCATTCGCGCGAAGCGGTACTTCCCGCTTATCCACCTGTTCGCGAGAACCGTCATTTCTATTGTAAAGATTGAATAGATTGGTATTGGTTCAAATTCGCGGGAAAATTCGTTCAAATTAGTAGAAAATCGACTAGAAATGTCGGTTCGCGCGAACAAATTCGCCAATCAGGTTGTCTTGATTTGTGCAAATGCTTAGAGTTTTTCATAAATTGTTGGCACTTTAGTTAAGAAATGGCTTGTTGAGTGCCTTCCGCTTAGATAATACTCTGAAACCTTAATCCGTCGAGTTATGTCAAAAGCACATATATTTAGATCAATTTCTTCAAAATTATTACAAAAAAACAAGCAATAAGCATTGTTTTTGCACTATTCATCCGATATCCACAATAAATGCACAACAATTTTTAGTTATAGACAATATATAACAAACTATTAAGTAGTCTGGCATGAGGTATATATATACAGCTTAGAGGTTTCGATTGTCTCACAGGTAAATATCTTCAACATAAAGACAAAACAAACATCAAAATATATCTGGCTATAAACAGATTTCCTTAAAACCTGTCATGTATCTGGGCTAATGTGAAAGTAATTACCAGCATTCAAATCTCTAGTTAAATTTAAACCAGTTTAATAAGTAATTTCTGCAATACAAGGTACCCTCTCTCCTATCAATCTCCTACAGAGGCGTAGGAACAGATTTGAAGTGGGAGTGGAGGGGGCTGAAGTCGACAAGCAGGTAATCAGTGACCGCATTTTTAGGGGGGTCCGGGGTCCTCACCCTGAAAATTTTGAAATCTAGAAGCTCGGAAAGACAATTTGCAGCAATTTGAGCAAACTTTTTCATCTAATTCTACAGCAAGCATAGTTCAAATGAATCCAAGCTTACCTGCTGCCTCTTACCATGTGATGCCATTTTTGTGCCCGCGTGGCAAGGATTTAGGGGTTGGCTAACACTTCAGGCATTTCAGGCTACACTCGTTTGTAAAATCTGTAAAAGCCAGTACGTAGATTACCTTAAAGGGACACTCCGGCCCAAATACAAATGTAGTTCATATGAAAGATCTTACTGACTTTAGATTATTTCCAAAGTTTCAGCATTCCTATCAATTTAGTTAAGAAGATGTGGCTAGTTGAAGTTGGAGAGTTTGTCCAATTTCGACGCCATTTTGTTTCTCAAATATGACGTCACTGAGTGACGTGTCTCGTATTATGCCTAAGAAGCTCCTCTACTTTCCTGCATGATGAACTAAATAGTTTATTTCGACTAATTTTCGTCCAAAGACCATTCACAATAACTATCACTATGTGATCGCCATCAAAACAACTCCACTGACGATAAAGAATCACTCAATGACGTCATATTTTCAAAACCAATATGGCGTCAAAATCCACAAATTTTCAACTTCAACTAGCAATATCTTCTCAACTAAATTGATAGGAATGCTGCAACTTTGGAAATAAACTAAAGTCAGTAAGATCTTTCATATGAACTGCATTTGTGTTTGGGCCGGAGTGTCCCTTTAAGTAGCTTCTCTCTTAGCCGCTATAGTCGTATACTAATACAATTGGAAAAACCCCATTAAATTTAGCAACGCTTGTCCTGATTTTTTTGGGGGGGTGTTCAGCCCCCCAGCCCCGCCGGTTCCTACGCCTATAATCTATCACGACCATGTATCAAAGTATACGTCAAAGTAGACATCTCTAAAATTTAGATATTTATCCCCATCATTCAGTTTGTTTCGTTCCTTCTTGTGTCATGCGCACTTTGACGATTGCTTATCAGTATACATGATTAGACATGTCTTTTTCTTTGCTACCAATGTTATTTAAATAACTTCTAAAATAACGAATAATTGTAATTTAGAGCTATTTCAGATCTCACGTCGTTCTTGAGATATTTAGACTTTGTGATATGCAAATGGCATAACCAGCGACGTCACGAGGTTTTTAGACATTTTTAGGAAAATCACGTATATCTTTGAGATTATTCGACAAAATCAATTGAAACTTTGCCAAATTAATGCCAAATTAATTTATTATATTTCTAATTGCTTGATTTTCTGAAAATCTGCAAACCTCGTGACGTCGGTGGTTATTCATTTCCATATCACTTAAGTCTAAATATCTCAAGAACGACGTGAGATATGAAAGAGCTCTAAATTACCATTCCTCATTATTTTAGGAGTTTAAATACCTAAAACTTAATTTTCATTTCATAAACACTTTAAAGTGTCTCTACAACAAAAGACAGCCTTCTTCTTTCGAATCTATGCAAGCAAAAATGAAAAATCCATTTCAATTCTCAAATTTCAAATGTTCATATCTAGTACTGTACCTGTACCACGACAAGTGATAATTAGAAAATTGAAATTGATTCGTCATTTCTCCTAAAAAGAATATGACAAGACGATGTTTTCGGTACATATAGGCACTATAAAGCCCGTTTTCCACTTCGCCATTTCGCTCACTGGTAGCGAAATATTTCCACAATGACATCAATTTATTCATTTGTCGACTAATGAAAACGGGAAAAAATTATGTCATACTAGCGGCGAGCGAAATGGTGAAGTGGAAAACGGGCGTAACGAAGAAGTACTCCCTTCTATATTATCTGTTGTAATCTAATCCAGAGACAGTCGTGCTGTTGATTCAACTGAGGTATGTGGATGATCATCATTTGAATGCGGGACCACTTCACTTGGTGTGGTACTAATCAAATTAGCTTCTGAAATAGAATGACGTCGGGTTGGTGAAAAGTAAACAGAAAATAAGCAGTAGAGAAAAAGAACGAATGGGAAAATAAGAGAACAAAGAGATGGTAACAAGACAAAAATGCATACTAGGGCGAATATCAAATAGTGCCTCCATGTAGCTGGGTGTTGTATACTATAAATATTGGGCAAATCTAAGGATAAAAGAGTTGTGATAGGTAAATTGTACCTTCAGGACTCCCTTAACCCTAATTAGTATTCATATCGTAGCGCCTTATTAATTATGCTGACGTCACATCCTTACCCTAACCTCGTCCTCCGACCTATAATCATGGTCAACATTATTGGGGCACTGCTCAGGTTAAATAACCAAATTCACGTCCACAATGCATGAGATGTAGTGCCCCCCCAAGCCATCTCAATGTTGTATTTGGCAAAAATCCTTCCTACATTACAACATTGTATTAAAGGAAGGGGACATGGTACATAAATAATATATCTAAAATATGGTAGTATATAAGGGATAAGACGGTGATGTCAAGCATTTATGCTTGGTGTCCCAAGGAATTTTGGCCAGGATTGTAGCTATTTGTTCTGTGATGCAGATTAGATTAAAGAAATACCTAATGGTTTCCGTGTTTGGATGGCCTGATCCAAACACGCGGGATGTTGCGAGACTTGAGAAAAGCGTAAAGAAACACAAGCCGCTAGGCGAGTGTTTTTTAGCTTTTCGAAAGTCGTGCAACATCCCAAGTGTTTGGATCAGGCTATCCAAACACGGAAAAACCATTAGGTATTTCTTTTATAAAATAATACGAACGAACGAGCAACACAAACTTGAGTAAAATTTTGGCGGGAAATTTCCGTGTTTGGATGGCCTGATCCAAACATGGGTATTGACCAATCAGAGCTTGCGTAGCATACATGTTATTTTATAAATACTAATATCATATGTATATTATATGTATGACAAAATTACGTTGTCTAATGTCCAAATTGTCAAAACTTTTCTTATCATCTGAGGGTTTGTTAAACTACAAGCAAAATAACTAGAATAATCGTTCACAGATTCTAATTCAATTTTATTTAGTAAATACAAACATATTTATACTTAGAAGACTCTTATTAATTAAGGCTTTAAAACGTCTTTTCCCGTTTAATACAAACAATGGAAAAGTTTTACTCCGAATGTGCTCTGCATTCATGTTAAAATATTTCAATATAATTTCCAAAACAAATGTATTACAAATGGCAGCCTTTTTGTTTCCATGGTAACATTAATTGCACTCTCCGGAGAGTACAATTAACGACCAATCAGAATGCAGTAATTTTGTCATGCATATAATAAAACAATTAATGATTCGGTTTCCGAGAGAGACCGAGAATTATCAAGCTCGACCTTCGGTAGAAAACATAAACGTCGGCCGTGATAGGGAAATGGCTAAAAGCGATGACTCAAAAGGACCTTTCTGTTTTTGTTTGGTCTTTATTTTTGGTTAGGTTAGGGTTAGCTATGTGTAGGGTTAGGTTTATCTAGGTTAGGATTAGGATTATTATTGGGATTAGGGTTAGATTAGTTCAAAACCCGTGTTTTGTAGGTTCATGGTGCTCACAATTCTGCTGTATGAATAGCAAAGCGCACGGTATATAGTCGATGCTTGTCCGAGTTTATCATTAAATATTAAAGGCTGTTTACATGAATCCGGATTCAGTTTCATTCCGGATTGAACGTGAATTCAAACTGCGTTTACATAGTAATATCCCAGGATCGAAAATCGCGCGAAATCTGAAATTTCAAGATAGCGATCAATAACATTATAGCGGGTATGTTTCTTTAAACGAGAGAAACATACCCGCTATACATTTCAACATGTGCCTTAAACTGATAATTTGGCGAAGAATAAACATAAAGAAAAGGGGAAAAGCATTACTACCAACGACAATCCATACGGTCGCAAGTAAACAAGCATTTAATTCAAGCATTTTATATTGAACAATATGACGTCGACGCAATTCCTGTCTGTAGCTGCAAATTGTCGTCAATAAATGTTAAAAGCACGCGTGTGTTGTTCGTTTCAGTCCTCTAGGTCGTATTTTTCATTCCGGAATGAAATCTCGCACCGCCTTTACATGACACCGGAATGAAACTCAATCCATAATGAGAACCGGAATGAACTCAATCCGGATTGAGCTACATCTCATTCCGGATTCGTGTAAACACCTTATAAAGGAATTCTAACAGAACCGGTATGTGTTCAATCCGGAATGAAACTCAATCCTGAATGAGAACAGGCATGAACTCAATCCGGATTGAGCTTGTACATCTCATTCCGGATTCGTGTAAACACCTAAAGGGATTTTAACAGAACCGGTATGAGTTCAATCCGGAATGAAACTCAATCTGGGTTCATGTAAACACCTACAGGGATTTTAACAGAACCGGTATGTGTTCAATCCGGAATGAAACTCAATCCTGAATGAGAACCGGAATGAACTCAACCGGATTGAGCTACATCTCATTCCGGATTCGTGTAAAGACCTAAAGGGATTTTAACAGAACCGGTATGTGTTCAATCCGGAATGAACTCAATCCGGATTGAGCTACATCTCATTCCGGATTCGTGTAAACACCTAAAGGGATTTTAACAGAACCGGAATGAGTTCAATCCGGAATGAAACTCAATCCGGATTCATGTAAACACCTAAAGGTATTTTAACAGAACCGGTATGTGTTCGAATGAACTCAATCCTGAATGAGAACCGGAATGAACTCAACCGGATTGAGCTACATCTCATTCCGGATTCATGTAAACACCTAAAGGGATTTTAACAGAACCGGAATGAGTTCAATCCGGAATGAAACTCAATCCGGAATCATGTAAACACCTAAAGGTATTTTAATAGAACCGGTATGTGTTCGAATGAAACTCAATCCTGAATGAGAACCGGAATGAACTCAACCGGATTGAGCTACATCTCATTCCGGATTCGTGCAAAGACCTAAAGGGATTTTAACAGAACCGGTATGTGTTCAATCCGGAATGAACTCAATCCGGATTGAGCTACATCTCATTCCGGATTCGTGTAAACACCTAAAGGGATTTTAACAGAACCGGAATGAGTTCAATCCGGAATGAAACTCAATCCGGATTCGTGTAAACACCTAAAGGGATTTTAACAGAACCGGTATGTGTTCAATCCGGAATGAACTCAATCCGGATTGAGCTACATCTCATTCCGGATTCGTATGAACACCTAAAGGGATTTTAACAGAACCGGAATGAGTTCAAGCCGGAATGAAACTCAATCTGGATTCGTGTAAACACCTAAAGGGATTTTAACAGAACCGGTATGAGTTCAATCCGGAATGAAACTCAATCCGGATTCATGTAAACACCTAAAGGTATTTTAACAGAACCGGTATGTACGAATGAAACTCAATCCTGAATGAGAACCGGAATGAACTCAACCGGATTGAGCTACATCTCATTCCGGATTCGTGTAAAGACCTAAAGGGATTTTAACAGAACCGGTATGTGTTCAATCCGGAATGAAACTCAATCCTGAATGAGAACAGGCATGAACTCAATCCGGATTGAGCTTGTACATCTCATTCCGGATTCGTGTAAACACCTAAAGGGATTTTAACAGAACCGGTATGAGTTCAATCCGGAATGAAACTCAATCTGGGTTCATGTAAACACCTACAGGGATTTTAACAGAACCGGTATGTGTTCAATCCGGAATGAAACTCAATCCTGAATGAGAACCGGAATGAACTCAACCGGATTGAGCTACATCTCATTCCGGATTCGTGTAAAGACCTAAAGGGATTTTAACAGAACCGGTATGTGTTCAATCCGGAATGAACTCAATCCGGATTGAGCTACATCTCATTCCGGATTCGTGTAAACACCTAAAGGGATTTTAACAGAACCGGAATGAGTTCAATCCGGAATGAAACTCAATCCGGATTCATGTAAACACCTAAAGGTATTTTAACAGAACCGGTATGTGTTCGAATGAAACTCAATCCTGAATGAGAACCGGAATGAACTCAACCGGATTGAGCTACATCTCATTCCGGATTCATGTAAACACCTAAAGGGATTTTAACAGAACCGGAATGAGTTCAATCCGGAATGAAACTCAATCCGGAATCATGTAAACACCTAAAGGTATTTTAATAGAACCGGTATGTGTTCGAATGAAACTCAATCCTGAATGAGAACCGGAATGAACTCAACCGGATTGAGCTACATCTCATTCCGGATTCGTGCAAAGACCTAAAGGGATTTTAACAGAACCGGTATGTGTTCAATCCGGAATGAACTCAATCCGGATTGAGCTACATCTCATTCCGGATTCGTGTAAACACCTAAAGGGATTTTAACAGAACCGGAATGAGTTCAATCCGGAATGAAACTCAATCCGGATTCGTGTAAACACCTAAAGGGATTTTAACAGAACCGGTATGTGTTCAATCCGGAATGAACTCAATCCGGATTGAGCTACATCTCATTCCGGATTCGTATGAACACCTAAAGGGATTTTAACAGAACCGGAATGAGTTCAAGCCGGAATGAAACTCAATCTGGATTCGTGTAAACACCTAAAGGGATTTTAACAGAACCGGTATGAGTTCAATCCGGAATGAAACTCAATCCGGATTCATGTAAACACCTAAAGGTATTTTAACAGAACCGGTATGTACGAATGAAACTCAATCCTGAATGAGAACCGGAATGAACTCAACCGGATTGAGCTACATCTCATTCCGGATTCGTGTAAAGACCTAAAGGGATTTTAACAGAACCGGTATGTGTTCAATCCGGAATGAACTCAATCCGGATTGAGGTACATCTCATTCCGGATTCGTGTAAACACCTAAAGGGATTTTAACAGAACCGGTATGTGTTCAATCCGGAATGAAACTCAATCCTGAATGAGAACCGGAATGAACTCAATCCGGATTGAGGTACATCTCATTCCGGATTCGTGTAAACACCTAAAGGGATTTTAACAGAACCGGTATGAGTTCAATCCGGAATGAAACTCAATCTGGATTCGTGTAAACACCTAAAGGGATTTTAACAGAACCGGTATGTGTTCAATCCGGAATGAAACTCAATCCGGATTCATGTAAACAGCCCCTTAAGGTCCCTAATAATAATAATACCCATGAGTCAATCTGCACCACATTTCTATTACCACAACAGACAAAGTTCCAAAACAATAATGAAGTTATTAAAATACCTTGGATCGGAGACTCTGTAGAAGGCGGGCCTAGATTCATAGAGATGTTATTTTGCAGGCCAGTTTCCGGCTGAGCTGAATTCGTTTGATTATTTGGTTGTGGTTGATTAAGAATATTTAATTGATCTTCCAATAGATCATCTTCAGCGTCAATATTATGCCCACTATTTAAGATGGCAGGAAGTTCATAATGATGAAAAAAGAATATCATAGAATGCTAAAATAATCAAAGGAAATAAAATGAGCAGAGCAAAAAAGTATAAAATATTTATTTATGTGCACCTTTCAACCAGTATATATAGGTGGTGGTTTTCAACGGTCGGCGTTAGATCACCATAGAAAATACAGCCACGTATAAACGTATGTATGCACCTCTCGTCTCTGGCTTTTATACGGCTATTTTGTAAGATTGTTCGAAGCTCTGCGAATTTTACTATATAGTTGACGCTATGCGGTATTTTACTAGTCGCATCGGCCCCACTACGCTAAACATGACGCCAAGGTATTTAAACTCGATGTTTTCAATTTTATATCCACCAATTTTAGCAATACATTTCGAAAAAGTTTCATCATCCATTCACCCCCATTGTTTTGGGTTTTGTCCATGCTGATAAAAAAACTCGTTCGATAATTACTCTTTCAACAGTACTCTTTCAACAGCACTCTTTCAACAGCTTCGACGGTACGAAAAATCCAACAGCATCATCTACATAGAAAATATCGTATATAGTTGCCTTTCCCGCGTACCTCTCCAATGCGATCTTTGTTCTCAGTTGGTCGCAGCTGCTGGTTTCCTATATTGATATATTGGCAGTTAGCCCCCAGTTCTTCCTTCATCTCATCGTGTATGGCCGCGTGTCCACGTATACATTGTACAGGACAGGACTTTCGATCCTGCCCTGTCTACCACCATCACATTTACTGCAAACGTTCTCTTCGATGCTTTTATACAAGCATGTGTCTGGGTGTAAATTACTCGTATTAGCCTAATGAGGTGCTGGCATCCAAGTCTATAGTCCAAGTCTGTTTTTTCACATATATTCCGTAGCGTAAAGACACATCCAACATTTGGCATGAAATCACAATGATTTTTATCGACCATACGCGGCTTTCCAATTGCACGGTCAGACCAGTCAGACCGGCAATATTTTGCTAAATGGAACACGATACGTTTGAGGAGTGCGGCTGGTCTGCCCGGAAAATTTGGGCCTAATCAAGAGGAGGTCCATTCTGGACGGACTAACCAGTCTGACCGTGTAAATGGAAAGCCCCCTTATATTCTGCAGGTAAAACAGCTGTAATCTTTCTAAAGCGCCCATAGGTATCCACAGCGCGCCAAAGTTGCCGTTACGCTAATAGCGCGATAATATTTAGCAAGAGACCGTGCACCTTTTTTGTACAAACAGGTCAGATGGGACACTGTCCATAATTTCGGTACCCAACACACGCAGTCCCCAAATCATCGCCATAATAATACCATATACGACATAAAACTATCCGACATAGTCCCATACTTAAGCGCTTCATTTTCACCTTATCTACCCTATGAAGCGTTGGTTTTTTGAATTTCCTAAATGCACGTTTTAACTCATCTTTGTTAGGGGGGTTTTCGTCAACGCCTATCGCCTGGTTGCCACGATTTTTAAGACAGTGTTCCGGCGGGTTAGCCATGTTCGGAGAAATGAGTTTCTATGGCAGATTCCGATACGAGGAGTTTCTGAGATTTCTTATTCATGCATGGCGTACCCCTTCACCTCGCGAAATTCTCGGGCTACCATATTTTGTTCAAGCATGTGTGTGGTTTATATTTGGTTGTTTTCTCTGCTTACTATAGTCGCTTATCTTCTAGTTCGACATTTTCGCTGATGAGAATTGAAACATCTGCCATGTTTTTCCGCGTATATATCCGTTACACATGATCTTGGAGTTGCAGATGTCCATAACATTGCTGCCTAAACGCAGATACAGACTGCAGATATATACAGAGAATGTCTAGTCGCATTTGATCGCCTTTTCCGCTTTTTTGGAACCTTCCGAAATACTTCAGGTTCTATACAGTGGTTGGTTGCGACGTTTGTACATTTTTGTAGGCGTTTTGTTTTATACAATTTTTTGGCCGTTGAATTTGCCAAACTTCCATATCCAGCCACACTTGCCAGATATACGCGTATATTGGCTTTCCTTCTATTGAAAAATTAAACTATTACCTACCCGAAGGAAGGAAGGAAGGACGAAGACCCGTAGGCAGTTCGGACATTGATCTCCAAAGGCTATTTTTATCTCCTCTATTATCTACCCAGCCCAGGCTATTATTTAAAGTTGATGTAGTGACTTCAAAGCCAATCAAAATTGTGAACATTAACATTAGATATTTCTTCCGTCGATATTTAGGATTAGATATAGAGTTTTCACGTGACGTCATGGCCGCCATATTGGTGTAGCTCAACAATAAATGTTTAAAGGCGAACTATAGTCAAAAAACAAATTACTTTTAAATAAAAGGACTTTAAGTATGTTTAGAAATATCAATAGTTTTACGGCATCTGCTCTTGTACTCAAGAAATAACGTTTTCATTCTCGTATTTTATGCTTCTGGACGCCGCCATTTTAGTGTTTGCTCGACGGCTCAAGCTCGATGTTCAGCGGTGGTTTTCTTTTCAATTTTGACGTCATTGAGTGTTTGTCTTTTGTTCCTTGCACTCAATGACGTCAAGATTGAAAATAAATTACCGCTGTACATCGAGCTTGAGCCGTCGAGCAAACTCTAAAATGGCGGTGTCCAGAAGCATAAAATACGAGAATGAAAACGTTATTTCTTGAGTACAAGAGCAGATACCGTAAAACAATTAACATTTATAAACATTATGCTTAAAGATCTTTTATTTAAAAGTAATTTGTTTTTTGACTATAGTTCCCCTTTAAGTAACTTATTTTGTTACAGGTACACCGTACACGAATTAATGGCCACCATAAATCCTCGCTGGAACCTTCCATACTTAATCCCGTGTATAACTGGGGAAAGTTTAGGCATTGAAGTATCTGTTGATACTGACAATTGGATAATGAAAATGTAATTTACATATGTATATTACAGTACGGAATGTACAATGCCAGTATTATAATTCGCCAAGTTGAATTAACTATGGCTATCCTTGTTATATACGTACTGTAGTACGGAATGTACAATGCCAGTATTATAATTCGCCAAGTCGAATTAACTATGGCTATCCTTGTTATATACGTACTTGAATAAAAAGCCACGATGTTACCAAAGCTAATCCACTGTACTGTCCATTAAATCGATAATGATAAGCGTAGAATGAAAAATGGTAAAGGTAGAAGAATCTGGAAAAAGAAAAGTTCGTGAACTACCTGAAATCACATAAAACTCAGTGTTTATATTACAATCAGCACATTAACATTTGCGTCTGCATGTGGAAATTGGAAGTATATATTAACACATGAGGAAAATCTACGAGCTAAAATTAGTCCCAGATAGGAATCGAACCATAACGCTAACCATTGAGCGCCTCGGACTCATAAAACAAACAATTACATTGGAGATAGAAATATAGACAAAATTATATTAAAGTGCTACTGAAATAAAAAATTCGTCAATCCAATTTTCATTTTATCTAAAAGTATTTTGAAAATGAAACAGACTGGCTTTCTTGGTTTCTTTCTTGGTTTCTTTCTGTGTATATATACTATACACAGTGGTGTACACTTTCATCATTGGCATACATGTGCAAAGTTTCAAAACATTCCGTTTGTTATTTTCAGAGATATTCCTTAGTTTGTGAATTTTATTTAGTCTATGTGAGAAAATGACATCATCGGCATCTAATTTACATGTTTCAAAAACCTGAGTATCTCTGGAACGAGATGAGGTATTGAGAAACCGAGAAAGCCATTCAATCAAAATTGGATGGACGAATATTTCATCTCAGTAGCACATTAATGCATACAGATGGATGCAAATAAAAACAGTTGACATACAAATAGAACAGAAGCAGAAAATCGACGTCCATCTCCATGACCGTGTTTGGTTTCAGGTTTCCCCCCGGAATATTCACTGGGTCTATTGAGCGATTAGTTTTGAGTAAGGACATAAAATATCCGCGGTTATTAATGTATTTATCTACCCCGTAACCAATATGCTTAGTATAGGTAATAGTATGATTTCGAGTGCAATTTGGAAAAAACACGCACAAGTGAGTTTTTCAAAGATCTCAAAATAGAGTCCGAAGGACGAGTCATCATCATCATAATTTGCCGCACCGAATTATCGATTTTTGGCTGAACCTTTCGATGCGTTACCAAATCGCATCTCCAGTTCTTGGCATATCTCCTTTTGCTGCTGCATAAGTCTGAGCATTTGACCTATATCAATTCCACCAAGGTCATTTGCATATCTCCTCAGGCTGTCTCCACCAGACCCGCGCTCGTTTGTTATAAACATCGTTATTTTCTGCCAGGAATCGTTTCTCATTCTAGCCACGTGGCTAGCGTACTGAAGCTGCTGTCGCTTGATGAACTCGCGCATCGTAGGCACCTCAGCAATCTCGAACAGCTTCTCGTTGGAAATTTTCAGCGCATGATCCGATTGGTCGTCCGGGTTCTTCCTTACATACCCTCCACGGGCCATGTTCCTCACCATTCGGTTCCAGACAACAGAGAGCCGCTGGATTTGTACCTCAGAAAGTTGCCAACTTTGCACCGCATATATAAGCCGGGAACGCACTAGGCACGTCAGCAGGATCATGCGGGCTCGAAGGCTCACACGTTGGTCTTGAAGGACGTGTTTGTTGTAGGCACTGTAGGCGGCACCGATTTGGACGTTAAGAAAGTAGTCGCGGTTGTGGGTGTGGATGTTGTGCCCCAGGTAGCGGAAGTGATCGACTTGCTCGATGGGCTCGTCACCGATCCTGAAGTCGTACTTGGTGTCGTCGCCCCAGACCAGCAGCTTGGTCTTATCCACTGCAATTATGAGGCCGTACTCTTCGAATACCTCTAGGATCGTCTCCATGTAGCTCTGGAGTCGCGCATAGTCATCCTCTAGAAGTATCAAATCGTCTGCATAGAGCATTTTGAGCAAGTGGGTGTAGCCAGCGAGTGGACCGGTGGAACGTAGGTGTCTGGGGCTTGCCTCGGAGCGGATGTTGAATTTGATTTTGAGCCCTGGATTTTTGAATTTTTCATGGATTCTGCGATCGATCACGGAGAGCACAAAATAAAAAAAGAGACAGAATAACAGCGGGCTTTCCTCGCAGCCTTGGCGGACGCCGCTGAATATCGGAAAGCTAATATCACCATTCTTCATCTTCGCCCAGGTGTCCTTATATATAGTACTCCTCAAAAATCCCCACAAGCTTAGGTGCTTTCAGCTGCCTCTCCAAAATTTTCATTAAAACCCTGCGATCCACCAAATCAAACGCTCCCCTCAAATCCAAAAAGAAAGCGTATCCGCATTTGGTCTTCATTTTCACGCGATTGAAGCACCATATCGCGTCCGTACACCCAGAGTTACTCCTGAACCCGAACTGGCACTTTCCAAGTAGAGCATGGTACCTCGCTCTCATCCTCTGCACCCCTAGCTTCGTCAGGACCGCGGTATAATCGAGATTGGCCGGTAGTTTTTAGCGAGGAAAGGGTCGAATTTTTTGTAGATCGCATTGATAGTACAGTTTCTCCAAGTATCAGGATGAGCTTGAGCAGGAGGTCGATGAAGCTTTTCGCGGTACTGCCGTATTTAATTTGTTCGTTGAACACCCCGTCGTCGTTGCGGCATCGGCCGTTACGAAATCGCTTTATTGTAGCCTCAAGTTCGGAGGTTGTCGGTGGTGACTCGTCAATTTTCGGGAGTTAATCGGGCGAGATAGGGCTAGAGAGCGGCAATAGGGACGGGAGTTCGGTATTTTGGAGATCTTGGGGAATGGGGAGTTCCCGGTCGCGAAAATGCGTTGTAAAATGGTCCACAAATTTGGCCTCAGTGCACTTGATTTCGGCTTTGGCGGGGTTGAGGGGGCCCTCAAGCTCTTTAGCCCTGCGAAAAAATTCCTCTGCTTTCCTGGTCTCATGATGTACGTTCAGTTCCGCCGCCCGCTTGATATAGAACTCGTTCTTCAGCCTTCTGGATAGTCGATCTCGTTCTCTGAGAAGGGCTTTCCGCTGGGTTGGATCACAGGCAACTCGAATTCTTGCATGCAGCTGCTCGTACTCCGGCGTCACCCATTCAAATATATGGTTGCTTTTCGATTTTTCAGGGATGGTAGCTGACGTCGCATCGGCAATCTTCCGGATAATTTCCTCACATAGCTCGTTCGGATCATCGCTTGTCCCATCGCCTTCGCAGCATTCCTCCAATTTATCCGCGTACTCTTTCCGCGTATCGCTATCACTCCCCAGCAGGCGCACATCGGGCACTTTTTCTCTGCATTTGAGTTTCTTTGTCTGTGATTTTCGCATCCAACGAGTCGGCATTTTCGCTCGAAAAAGGACCATTTTG
The DNA here is from genome assembly GCA_035772405.1 of Chrysogorgia sp. JL179-B06. Lineage (NCBI taxonomy): Eukaryota > Metazoa > Cnidaria > Anthozoa > Scleralcyonacea > Chrysogorgiidae > Chrysogorgia > Chrysogorgia sp. JL179-B06. The sequence goes on from JAYKKM010000428.1 coordinate 6,558,811, forward strand.
TGATCTGAGCTGATCGGCGGGGTAAAGCTGCGGCAGTGCTTGGTATGCGCTAAGGTATACTTGTCAAGTAGTATATAGTCGAGGCGCCGCGTATAAGCCTATAAGTGTAGCGATGGCACAACTTTTTGGTCAGGAATTTGGTGTTCGCAATGTATAACCGTTGGCCCATTGCTAGTCGAAATAGTTGGTGCCCGTTGTAGCTTGTTTTCGCTGATCTTTCATGGCAAGAACGGCTATTTTCGCGACCGAGCCAGGGGCTGGCAACTTGAGTCTCATATTCCTCCACGATAGTAGCGTTGAAGTCTCCGCCTACAGCTATCCGGAGTTTCCGCCGCTGTAGGCCTGATAGATGTTTATCCAGGGCACCCCAAAAGTGAGACTTGCTATCATCATTGTAGCTCTCATCTGGAGCGTAGCATGAGATGATTTGAAAGCATAGGCCCGATATAGCCACCCGACAACTCAAAATCCGTCCAGGAACAACTTCGACAGTTTCCTCAACCTGACTCCGCGGAGAAAAAAGTATATCGACGCCCGTATTGGATTTCTTCGAGAAACCGCTGTTGATGAATTTCCAGCGACTGAATCGGCCAGGTACTGTAGTTGCGAGGTTTGCATTCCGCTGCGCTTCGTTTCTTGCAGGCAGATGAAGTCGTTGCCAAATTTCTCGCACTGGATTGCTAGGTTGACCAATTTGAGCTCGTCTTTGAGTGTTCTTGCGTTCAGACTGGCACCCTTGAGTGTCCAATTCTTTTGCTTCGTCGCCTTGGGCGTGAAACACGTTTTAGCAGCTGATTTCTGTATACTGTCCACTTTACACTGTATACTATACATCGAAGAGCTGGTTTTCGTTGCCATTCTTTTTGTGTAAATTAATGCTGTGGCGTTGGTAGACGCCAGGAAGAAAGATAACTTCACTTGATCTTAATTCGCATCGAGTGGGTTATTCCGCGCCAGATACTAACCTGGTATTTGACCCCCGCGGAGTGCTATTTGGGGTCTTCAAATTTCACGAGAAATCATACTATTACTTATTAATAATATACAGGAAAATGTTCGAGACTGTGATAACAGATTTTTGCACTGTTGTAACAAGTTTTTACACCGTAATAACATATTTTTGCACTGTGGTAACAAGTTTTTGCACTGTGATAACATCTAGGGGGGGGGGGGGGTTAATGGTAGAAAAGGCGAGCGAGGGTATTATTGCGTATTCGTATTTCCAGTGGTAAATGATATTACCCCCGTATTGGAAAATACATTGATGGACGATGGTGAAATATGCTGATCATGATATTACATGCAGTTTATTTATTAGATTTTATCACTCTTAGGTGAACGGAATAACCCAACAGGCTAAAAGCCCAATTATAGGGATTCCGAGGGCCTACGATTTTAGGTCGTTATCCGAGAAGACCTGAAAGTCTTACCATTTGCTGATATTATTGCAAAGGCAGCACTTTCTCCTCAATTATTTTAAGACCTTGAGTGGAGGGTCCGACCCAGGATTTGAACCTGTGTCTCCCAGCTCATAGACAGGTGTGGTAACCACTAGACCACAACAGCTGGTACCCGTAGATTTGAATACTACACGCAATGCAATGTTAGAATTTAAAAAATCAAGAAATGGGCTGAAAGTAATTTTATGACCTTGAATATGGAGAAGACTAAGGAGTTGATTATTAAGACTAGAACTAGTAAAATACCGCCGGAACATCAATTTGACTAGAAATACGAATCCGCAATAATCCTCTCGCTCAATGGTGAGTATTTTTACACGATTTCAATTCTGAAAACAGATTTGGAATTACCGAGTCTAAATACATAACACATGCCGTACCTATTATATTACGAGAACGTGCATACCCTTCGTAAAAACGGTTTATGTACTTAGAAATTAGTCGGCAAATCAGTCAGCCGGCCCGGCCGCTTCGTCGTATACTTTGAACGTTATCTCGATCAATATTTCAATTCTGAAAACAGATATGGAATTAGCGAGTCTGAAAACATAACACACCCTTCGTAAGAACCTCATTATGTAGTTCGTCAAATCACCACTCGCCAATGGCGGCTAGTTTATCACCGGCGTGATTATCACCCTCGATCGCTTCGCTCGCTCGCACGCAAGGGGATAGCTTATTAGGTATGGCAGTTAAGATAATGCATATCCTTGCAGTTTGTAAACCTAACGGATATTGTATTCAGGATTTGCACTACCTCTTTAAAACCCTGATCATGTCTTTGTTTCTATACTGTACAGTGTACATGTATACTGTATAAACGTTTGGGGAGTAGCTTCTTATAGTAAATGTTGCCATTGCAAAAAATTGTCAGTGAACGAAATATGAATCTGTGGAACAAAAGGTTGTAAATACTCCTTCACATCCCTTGTATGAACTTCTTCCTCGTCAGAGTAGAACATTACGTAAAAGATCACACCCTTTTCAACTTCCCTCTGTAAATAGGTGTCTTTACAATTAATTATTAATTATTATTATTATTATTATCTACACAACATATCTAACAAAACGTTTCCTAAACAATGTCGTTTAAAGTTCAAACTCATACCTCAGCCAATATCTTTTACTTGTAGTGGTGTGGCAACAAATGGCCTCAAATTGATCAGCCACCCAAACAATGAGAATAACATAGAAACTAGTCGTGGCATCGTTGAAGAACTCGGACATAATCGCTTCCATTCCTGTAATATATGAACATTGAACATCAAAGTCTCGCATTTCTCGCAAGTACTACAAGTATATTCTTAATTTACACCCAACCAGGACCAGTTGTGAAAATGTAACGGATGGCATCGTTTTCGTAATTGTAGAATCATTAGTGATTACAATGAGCAAAAACTAGAGAAATAACTTACCAACTAAGGACAGAATAACTGTAAAAAGAGGTGCGACGGGGAACGAAATAATTCCATTCAGGTCCATCATTTGGAGAAGGTTAACTAAAAAATTATAGGAAGAACATCATAGGAGCAACGACACAGGTTTAAAAAAATTGTGGTTTTAAAAACCTTATTAACCTCGTTTGGTCTTTACGGAAAAATTATCCTGCCCTTGATCTCTTCGTACAGACACGTTTCTGTGCTGAAAGGCCGCGGGTCGGATAATTTTCCGTAAAGACCTCCCGGTTGGTCAATAAGTCTTTAACTCTTTCCTGTCTGGCCCTATAGAAGACTGATGAAGTCGTCAATCGAAAAACACGGCGTACGGTAACGCAAGATTAAAAATTGAAAATCGACAAACGCCAGGCACGTGAGATCCACTCACACGACAAGTTTGATTTGATTTCATAAAAAACTCTGCGATTGGTGGCATTTTGAATTTCCATGATGCTACGCGGGGATGCTTTTCCAGAGATATCAATAGAACAAAGAGGTGGTTAAATTTTGGATGTTTTTCAGTCAGAGTTAATACTAATCCATCTATATTTACTTATTAGTAAACTTTCACGTGCAGTGGGAAACTCAACACTGAAGACTTTTACTACGCGAATAAACAAAACTAGAATAAACTAAATTAGGATAAACAGTTGCATTACTGCCAAGACCACTACTACCAAACACGTCATATTCGTCATATTCCGTTATCGAAATATGATTATCGGCGTATGTCGAATATATATATATATATATATATATATATATATATATATATATATATATATATATATATATATATATATATATATACAGCAGATTGCAAAAAACTATGGCAAACGAGATATCAACATATAAACATATCGGGTGCATTGTGGGAATGGCGCCATCGACTAATTTGAATAATATTTTAGTCCACATTCACGGTTTGACAACTATAGAGGATAATTTCGACATTCGAAGTTCATCTTAGGGTGTTAGACAAAGCGAATAAAGCAAAATTCTCTCACTTTCAACAAAGTGATTGTCCCTGAAATGTTGAAGATGTATCTACTCCTGGAAAACCATCCAAATAAAATCGCACCGGCAACCACCACTAATTTCAAATGCGGGTATTTTGTGGAAGGCCGCGGTAACAGAAAGTTTGACATCATTGACGAGGTTATCTGTGTTCACGAATTGCCAATCGGTTATCACGCAGGTTTTTATCAATCGCCAAACTAAATCCATCGTTTACATAATTTTATAGTAAATCGTTTTCGTGTTTATAGCTTATAAGGCCCCGTACACACGGAAACGTTTTCCTGCGTTTTTGTATCGTTTACTGTTCTCAAGGGAATCGAGAACAACCAGCTCATTACTTGAAACAATACAAGCTTAATAATAATAGCGTAGCGCACAGATTCTATTTTTAAACCCAAATTGCGGACAAACAAAATAAAATTAAGTTTGAAGAATTCCCAAATGACCCATTTCCTATTGTTTATTTTTGAACCATAAATGCGGACAAACATCAACAACCTAACTCATCTGTGCGCTCCGCTATTAAGCAAGTAGGTAAATTAATTTGGCTTTGTCATTAAAATTCAAAAGAAACCCACTTTGCATTTTAACATGATTAACTCAAAGACAAAGGCCTTTGGAATGATAAGTGCTGTTTTATAAAAATAGGTCCTAAACAATAGGAAATGGGTCATTTGGGAATTCTTCAAACTTAATTTTATTTTGTTTGTCCGCAATTTGGGTTTCAAAATAGAATCTGTGCGCTACGCTATTAACCTTGTATTGTTTCAAGTAATGAGCTGGTTGTTCTCGATTCCCTTGAGATACTACACCGTAAGCCATTACGGTATAGTTATATCCTTGACAAAGATCATAAAGAAATTAAAAGCCCAAGAAGTTTCACAGGTTTCTAAGCGATATATAGTTACATGCATGTAACACTACCCTATAGTAATAGTTAATAAGCACTTCATGTTTTTATACCGAGCTTGTTATGCTATACATTCCTTTCAGGCATATGGCGGATCAATAAATGTAAAACAGAATGACAATATTCAAATTAGTTGATGGCCCCATTCCCACAATGCACCCGATATGTTTATATGTTGATATCTCGTTTGCCATAGTTTTTGCAATCTGCTGTATATATATATATATATATATATATTATTTACCGTTTAAATATTTGCCCTCAGTCTCAAAAACGGACCTTGGGCAAATATTTCTCTATCCGGACCGACCAAAAACGGTAAATAACATATTAATTTTTTTATTATACAAGGTAAAAGACTTGAGTTACTTTAGTTCAGTAAAACTGTATTATTTGGACAAAGAAAGAAAAACAAACCAAAATACTTTAGATAAAAATACTTTGAATAGTTTTTGTATAATATAGTTATTTCCAGCTTAGTTGAATCAAATTCTGTATTAGTTTTCCATTTTCCAGTTAATAATGAAGCAAAAATCACGATACAATTTTTTAGCATTTAGGATTCCGTGACCGTGGTCAAAATATCGTAAAATTCCGCTCGCTGCTGCAGCCAATCAGGTTGCAGGAAAGGCAAGAAATCTGCCCGCACACGATACAAAAAAAGTTATTCTGTACGAAGCTCAGATAAGTCAATATCCGGTGGATAACTCGCTATCCGTCGTATGGTCTTAGTATCTAATTTATCCGCTGTATTAAAGACTTATTCACATGGATAAGTTATCCGGGCTTTGAACAACCGGCTCCAAGCCTTGCAAAGAAGCGGCCCGAGGCCTTGAGCAACCAGCATATCCGCTGACCTAGGATTCAGGATATGTCTGAATTCGAAGCAACCTCGTATTCAGGGTCGTAATTTTATTGATCATGACCCTAATATTATCAAAGTAAATTGTTTGAACCTATAGGAGTATCATTATACGTGTGAAGTTGGTTGTTGTAGTCTTGAGAAAGACTATTGTTGGTGAAGACTACAACAACCTGGACGATCAACTTCACACACCTAATCTTAACCCTAATTCTAACCCTAACCCCTGCCTGAAGTTTTATCCTAACCCTAACCCTACGCCTTTAGTTTCTAAACCGCCTACCACCTCCTCCCCTTAGGATTTCAGTAGACTTGTAAATTAACGCTAGAGAAAATGCTTGTGGAATTATTTCGCGCCAAATCCTGGGTACGAGTTGCCAATAATTCAGACATATCCTGAATCCTAGATGGCTAGATGACATTTCAGGATAATCCTGAATCCTAGGTGAGAGGATATGTTGGAACAACCAGCCCAGACTAATTGAAAAACCGGCCAGAGACCTTGAACAACCGGCCCCACGCTTTGAACAACCGGCCCCAAGCTTTGAACAACCGGTATTATACTCGATATTCTGTGTAATCTTTTATTTGTATTTTTTGCAAAAAGAATGTGCATGATACCTACCAATAAAGACAAATATTTGGTGATGACAGTACCGCAACAACATAGAGATTGATATTGTCTAGAATAAAAATACAACAATCAGAGAGTAGATATAGAATAATACATGTATGTGCATGGATGTTTTATTTCGAGTGTTGAACAGGGTACTTACTAGTGAACGAAGCAAACGAGTGAGATATCCAGCTGAACATGAGTTTATATAACATAGTTCATATTTACTCATTTTAGAATAATACGACTGCCCCAACCAAGAATCGAACTTAACGCAAAATTATTTTTATGTGATTATTTTGTATGTACTGTATGTAATTGTTCATGAAGCTAATAAAAAGTTGTTCGAGCAGAGAGACTAAGCTACGTAAACTCCCGGTAGAGAAGAACGGCGCCGACTGTCATGACCATGTGCCATGTGTCTCAGTGGTCAGAGTCCTGGTACGGTAAGCCAGAGACCTTGGGTTGGATTCCCGGTTGGGGGAGTCAGATAAATTTTCAAATATTATTCTAAATTATATAAATCCTTTCTCCGTTAAACACATACTTATTTGGGATTATTTAACTTATTTTGTCATTTATTTAACATGTGTTCGTCATTTTCTATATTCGCTTCTCGCATGGTGCACTAGGGATGCGAACATAATGACTTACAAAGGTAAACATGAGGATAAGAGCAATAATGTATGAACTTCTTGCCATCCATGAACTGACAAAACGATAATGTTCTCCTGTTACCAGATTTCTTAGATACCCTACAGAGAGAAATGGGAAACTGTAGTCAAAAATAAATTACTTCTAAATAAAAGTCTTGTAGTATAAGTAATATATATATTTCATTCTCGTATTTTATGCTTCTAGACACCGCCATTATAGACATTTGCTCGACGGCTCAAACTCGATGTTCAGTGGGTTTTTTTATTTGATGTTATTTAATGTAAGGAACCAAAAGACAAGCAGTCAAAACCTTAAAGTGCCACTACGATCAAATTTTTACCTATCGATATTTTCACGTATTTATAAAGCAGAGCTGCTAAATATTACTTAGTCGAAACCGTTTTGCGATTCGACGATGGCAAGTATTATTTTTCTTACTCCGAATCTGGAGTTGTTATGTCCGCCATTAATCGTTCATGTTCTTGACCAGCGTAACGAAGTGACGTCAGATTCTCAACGCGAAGACTCCACGTGGCTAATTCTTCAAGTAAATCAAGGTCGTTTTTTTCAAATTATTCGTCTGAAAGGCTGGACATTTCATCTACTTCTCGAAAAAACAAGAAAACAAATTACCTCGAACGAAATTCAGGCGTAGCATTGAGAATCTGACGTCACAAACAATATTACCTTTTGAAATTACGGGCTCACTTGGAACACATTTTTAATTTCAGAGCTCAAAATACTTACTTCAAAATACCATTTTTTAGTTTTTTTTTACATCGATGATCACTTTCGACCCTGAAATACTATTCTATGCTAAAGAAAATCTAAAAGACGGGGGCGAATTTTCATCGTAGTGGCACTTTAACACCAGTTTCGCAGTAAACTATTGGAATTGTTAAAGCATTGTATACAGCAATTATTGGATTGTAATATATAATGGATTGGTCGAATTAGTTGCGCATTGACCTCTGCGCATCCCACAAGCTTTATATCTTACGTTAATGTATTGGCGGGGGATTACGGTTAGGACTTAGGATGATATTATTGCCAAGAGGTTAGGGCGAAACTCTAGATGGGGGGGGGGGGGGGAGATTACTGTACGCAATACAAAGTAGTAAATCATATGCTTTAAATGACATTGGCAACAAAAATTAAGTTTGTCTGTATTTTACTTCGTTTTTGAAATATTTCGGTTTGTTTGATATGTAAATGAGATGGTCTCTGACGTCAGGTGCAGGGTAGAGAATTCTCACTCATTAAAAACGTTTACAGCATTGTTGCCAAAGTCCTTTAACAATTCCAACGCTTTACAACGTGTGCGACGGATGACCTCAATGACATCAAAATTGAAAAGAAACCGCCGCTGTACATCAACTTTGAGCCGTCGAGCAAACTAAAATGATGGCGTCGAGAAGCATAAAGTACGAGAATGAAAACGTTATTTCTAGAGTACAAGAGGAAATACCGTAAAACTATTTAACAATTATTCACCGAAGGCGAGGTGAATATCGGTGAATAAAAACCGAGAGGAAGTCGAGGTTTTTATTTACCGATATTCACTGAGCCTGAGGTGAATAATTGTTTTAGTATAAATACACATTTTTCCACTCTTAGGAACAGCATTTCCTTCAAAAATAAATAGCATCTCCTATAATAGCATATCCATATAATAAAGCATCTCCTGTCACTTTGACAAATCGGCTGGCGGCCATCTTGAAAAAACGCTGGAGGTGATTATCGAGAAATAACCCGAGGTAGCTCGACCAATCAGCGCACGCAATTTCTATAATCACCTAATATATTTATACTAATAACATTTATAAACATTATACTTAAATGCATTTTATTTAAAAGTAATTTATTTCTTGACTACAGTTCGCCTTTAATAACATAGGAGAAGGATATACTATTATACTGTACTTTTATGTCGTTTATAACAAAACTGTTATCAGAACTGAGTCAGTTTTACCTTTATTATCCTCATACTCTGCAATTCTTTTTATACTTGACATAAGAACATCATCATAGCCAAGAAATTCTCTTAACAACAAACGACTGAAGGCATCACCAAAACACTTCTCTTTCTCTGGATCTAAAAAAAGGAATTTCTAATTATTAATTACAGTACTGTTGCGTTTTTCTACAATTTTCGTCGACGTATATGTAGTTGGGCTTCAACTGTTTCTCAAAATACGATGGGGACTGTATCTTTCATATAAATATTTTATTCTTCAATAAATAAGTTTACGCACAGCTTTACAATAAAACAAATGTTTCATCAACAACTACTTCTTCACAAAATCGCTAAGCAACTCCAATTGCGACATATAATTGATACAATTGATGTAAAATAACTGTGGGAATATAATCAGGTTTCCCTGTGACACGGATTCCCTGTGACACGGAATAGTCTCTTTGTTTCCCTGATCCATTTGTCCCACTGCTGCGCGATGTCGTCCGGCAACAATCCCACGAGATCTTTCGTAGACAGACTTCTCTAAAAATAATTCTTTCCAGTGATCATAATCGGCGAAACTAAACACCGTTAATTGCAAGGTTTGAAGTCGACAGCAAGTTCATCGGTTGACTTTTTTCACGGGGTTCCCAGTATTTTGGCATCGCCAGAATCTGCCTCAGAATATGACGCGGTATGGCTGTCTCGATCGTCAATTCTTGAGCTACAATAAATACATTACTGTGCCACTTGTGTAATGTAATTCTCCATCTTGCACAATCTTTGTTGCTTCCGTTTTGAACCTTTAAAGCGCTCGCTCATCATCTCCCCCATTCTAAATTTCGTCAACATACAGCACGTGTTTTCCAGAAGTGCTCGAGTCGTGTCTGGAAAGCGATCTTGATATTTCGATAGATGTTTGTGCAGAGTCGCACCAAGAATGTAAGGACTTGGTCCTGCACCAAAGATTACCCGTGTGAACCGATACTCAAATATTTCATTCTCATATATTGTTATACCACAGCACCCTTTGTGCGTAACGATCTTCTTCTGCTTTGGTGGGAAGTTTTTCTCAATGTCCTCCTCATCACAGAGTTTGTCAATACGATCTCTCATTACCTGAGGGTTAGCACAATTGATATACAATAACTGAGGGTTAGCGTAATTGATACACAATAACTGAGGGTTAGCGTAATTGAAATACAATAACTGAAGATTAGCGTAATTGATGTACAATAACTGATGGTATTATTCTTCACTAAAGAATCGTTGTCCTCAGAACACATCGCATCTACTGTTCAAACATAATTAAAAGTCGTCTGGTTGTTTTCCCTCAGCAAACAGTGGAAGTTACCGAGATCATTTACCAACTACAAGGAGCAAACGCTTTACTTAAACCGAAGCTCACACCAATAACATCAGCACACAACAATATTACACATATATTTAATTCCGTATTGTTGATTGTTGTCTCATCGGTTGAGTGGGCCGCGGATTCTTTTGCCTGCTCCCAGGTGTGGTCTTGGGGTGAATAGGGTTGCTCGCGCCTTGGGGTTCCTTCAACCCCAATTTTAATTGTTAGTATTTCTGTGCCACAGCACGTGATGTGTCTCAGATTGCAATTGCCTATGCACCTGATGTGTTTCAGGTTACAATTGCTGCTACATCGGATGTACGTCCCGCGGTCCAATTGTGCATCTGAGGTTGCACTTGCTGCTGATGTGTCTCGGGTTATAATTGCCGATGCACCTCCTGGGTTTCAGGTACATTTGCTGCGACACCTCATTTGTCTCAGATTACAATTACCATGGCGCCTGATGTGTCTCACGTTACACATGAGGCTGCTGCCCCGATGTGCCGCGCGCAGTTTGAGGTGCGACCTCCACTGGTGGATATCCTTTTTCTCAGGACTGGACCGGTGTCTCCTTCATTTCTCTCTCGGTCTTCCCATTCCGGATTGGGTGGTGTTGGGCGATGCGTTTGGGGCGCTTGGCTGCGGCGCCATGTGGCAGCATCAGTGGTTTTCACTCAAGGTCCTTCCTCCCCCGTACAGCATCCATCGCTTTCATGGAGTTGGTGCCCGTCGTCGTGGTGGCACACATTTGGGGTTCGGCCTAGTCTCTTTTCAGGTGTCCTGTTGCTCGACGGCAATATGGTGTTGGTCAACATTCTCAACTCCTGTATGTTCCGGACGTCTGATCTCATACACCTTCTGCAAAGTCTTACCCGCATGGCCTGTCTCCACCATGTTATATTCTCCGCGTTTCACACGCCCGGTAGGGTAACCAGCGCGGCTGACGCTTTACCTCGCTTTCGGCTGCAGGAGTACCGCTGCTTGATCCCCAGTGCAAACCCCACTTCCCCACCGCCGTTGACCCTGCACCTGCTGCCGCCTTGTTGATTGCTCAGTGTCATTATTCCCCAGGGGCTAGCACCTTCCCCCCTTCCCCTCGGCGCGTGTCTTCCACGGGTCAGCGTTTGTTCTCCCAGTTCTGCTCATTGTATCGGGTCTCTTCCTACCCAGCTTCGGAGTGGATCGTCATGCTGTTCGCAAACTGGCTATATTATTCCTGGCACTGTCGTCCACTGTCGTTCCTGGCGTCCGTTCGGTCTGTTCACATCGACTTCCGGTTCCGGATCCCATGCGTGGGAGCGTTTGCTTGGCTAGCCTTCCGGGTGTTCGCCGGACGCATTCTTCTCCTACTGATCTTCGCCTGAGATTCATCAACCGGCTTCTTCAAGTCTTGCACCGCTCTCTATTTTGGTTATCTTCGGGTCAGTGAGTTCGCTTGTTCGTACAACTTCGTTGCATCTCGTAACTTCTCCCGCGCACTTCACTCGCGGCTCTTCTTGAAGACATCGAAGACTGACACATTCCATCGAGGCTTTATAGTATTTTTATGTTCGTCTAGCTAGCCCATCTGCTTGGTCGCCGTCATTTCGCGTTGTTTCCATCTCCGTGGCTCGTCACCAGATATTTTTCGCGTGATCTCCACCTCCGGGGCTGATCGCCACTGTTTCCTTCCATCGTCATTAGCTGGCCCCGGTACATTCTCTCCTCCGCAGGTGTGTTAGAAAACGTTTCCAGTCATGGCTGGCTTACCGCATGACCTGATTAACACACTTGGTTGTTGGTCCAGCGATGCCTCCCGTCGATATTCGTACTCCTTCACCCGTGTTACTGTCAACGACGTGTTTCCTAGTCTAATCCTGGTGTTCATGGGGTGGAAAAACGCCTTTGGGAAAGGTTCGTGCCTCGAATCCCTTCTCCAGCTTAACTGGAGGATGACGTTGGAGAGGGTAATTCTCGGCAACATTGTAACAAGTTAGTTGGGGAGTTTAAGCTCGCCTGGGGCTGCTCTACCTACCTGTATGAGACCGCTCCCATCTTTGGGTCCTGTTAACTGCTCATCAGCTATTAGCGCAAACCCTCTCCAACAGAGCAAACACTCTCCAACAGAGCTACTGTACATCTTCCACAGAATAAATTGGTTCAGGATACCGTGCTCTATTACATGTAGGTGCGGATCCGTACAGTGTATGGTAAGGAATCGCAGGGCTATCAGGTGCTTTATTATATATTTGTATTGAGGATTAGCACAATTGATGTACAATAACAGAGGGTTAGCGTAATTGATGTGACTAACAGCCACGTGAAAAGAAATGCATTTTAACAACATTTGTCCACGACAATACAAAACACAATACCTAAGTGAACAACCATCACTGGAATTTTAAGTCTTGATCTTGTTGGTTGTGATAATCGTAGAAACCCATACTCCAAGGAATATTCCATTATATATTCATCTTCATAACCGTCTAAAAATATACAGGTTCAAGTGATCAGTAAGTGAAATAGATTTTAACACAATACTATAAGGTTACTTAATCCCCTTGTACAGTACATCAGGTATTAGGAAGGTAGTTGACAAGCATAGTCTAAGTACATGTACTGTAAGTTACCACAACACAGAATAAAACTACATGGGCTTTAGGCAGAGGCAGACATTGAAATGATTTTTGTTTCTAAGACCCTGTAATTTTGTGAAGTGCTTATATTTTCAGGAGGGATTGCATATACATTGAAATGCTAAGGTATATGTTAGTGGTCAATGATGAGATATTTCCAAACTAGTATAGCATACAGGTAGTAATACCAAATGTATAACTGTTTATGCATTGTAAATATTAGTGCCACATTTCACAACACGAAAACGATGAAATGCAATTATAATTAAAGTGTCTATAACCCAAATACGATATTACTTAGATTCTGCATGAAGTATTGAAGTAAATAGTTGAATGACTAAATATTTTATATTTAAGCTTTGCATTTATAAGTTTGTTCTATAAGTTAGTTTGTCCGAAATTCTAATGAGTATGACGTCAAATCAGTCATCATTTCAGATACATTATTCTGCTGCTCGAGCAATTTGATCTAATTCAAACGTTGATGATATTCTATGCTAGAGACTTTATTAACTTTTTCACTCAAATTCTCAACCAGTCTATCATACAGAAAACAGAAAAGAAAGCCAAATGCCTAATTTGATGTCACACTAATTAGCATTTCAGACAAACAAACCTTATTTATTGAACATAAATGCAAAGTCTAGTTAGAAATATTAATACCCAGCAAATAGCTTTAAAAAGAGCCACGATAACAACATAATTTTGAAAAGAAACATTTTTAATACTAACGTTTCGTTACTAAACTCGTAACATCATCAGAATGACAAATTATAATAAATGAAGGAGGCGTATATACAGTAGCTAAACTGTTACATAAATAGAAAGTGACAACATGTTATGTAACAGTTTTTGCCTCCTTCATTTATTGTAATTTGTCACTCTGATGATATTACGAGTTTAGTAACGAAACGTTAGTATTAAAAAATTTTCTTTACAAAATTATGTTGTTATGGCTCTTTTTAAAGCTATTTGCTGGGCATTAATATTGCTGGGCATTAATATTCCTAACGAGACTTAGTAGACTACGATTCGCGCATGGTTCCGCCATTGCGACGATAAATGCAAAGCTTAAATCATAAAACATTTTGGCATTCACTATTCATTTCATTTATAGAATCTATATTAGATTCAGTAATATCGTATTCGGGGTCATACGCACTTAAACAGTGAGTGTTAACCGTCGTGCATTGCGCGTTTGTGTTTATCTTTCCGTGGTAAATACTCGGAAATTCGCCGAGTCTTCTCAGAAAATCCTATAGATCCTTTCTTATTCATCCACAATTATCCAAATACGTCGACTCGGAACCTGCTTTTTTTGTTTGAACCTCGTCACTTGGTGTTCCACGCTTCGCGTCAGTCAAGCCTGACATAATTCGAAACAAAAGTCAAGAAAACGTTGAAGTTTGTGAAAAATGCAGAAATAATTACTTTCTAAGCTATGTCTTCTTTCAATTAAAAGATAAAATGAATAATTTATATCAAGGATTGACAAGATATTTACGGATGAGTTCACTAAGGGAAATTCATGCTTCGAAAAATGGCCGACGGAGCATGCAATGCGTCACGGTTGACACTCACTATAATACAATGTGTTTGTAATTACAGTACAATGACAATGTAATTACACCTATACTAAACTTACCCATATGTCTTGTGCCGTCAAATCCAGTATATGAATAAATAATAGTATCTCTCAATTGCTTATAACTAAGAGAGGTCTTATCTTTAGGAATTGAATCAAGAAGATAAATATCTGAATAATTAGCCAAACTACTGTTCTGATATTCAACATTCTCCTCTAACTTTTCACTTTGGGTGTTGTGGGAAATAGGTGAGTTGCCACTCGACATTAGTATGGTTGAATTTTGAGAGATTTGAACTCGAAGTATGCCATCTCTTGGCCACGTCTTCTGAATATTATCCAAGCATTTCATTGGTAAGCTGGTGAAGTTGGCATGGATGTAGATCAACACAGAAAAGAGCAACAATGCCTGCCAAATATGAAATAAAAACAACAAAAGATCACCATCAATACTGAACAATTATTATTATAACTGCAAATTAACAGACAACATATTTTACAAGTAAAAAAACAGTACAGCAAAACCCAAATTTTGGCAAAGGCAAAATGGTAAAACTGGTCACTTGCAGGTGTTAAGGATGATAGGAACTATGGACATTTTTCTTGCACATATCAAATCGCTAAGTTGTAAGACGTTATGCTATAAATTGTAAGACTTACACTACGTTATAAGACGTTACGCTAATTCATAAGATGTACGCTATATGTTGTAAGACGTTACGTTGTTAGACGTTTACTCTACAATAGATTGTAAGACATTATACGCTATATGTTGTAAGACATTACGTTGTAAGACGTTATGCTACGTTGTAAGACGTTACGCTAATTTGTTAAATGCTTACGCTACGTTGTAAGACGTTACGCTGTTTGTAAGATGTTTACGCTACATTGTAAGACATTACGTAAGACATCTCGTAAGAACAAGCTTACGACATCCATGTTCTTCAATGATTTTTCAACGATTTTAGAAGAGTTAGTTGTTGTTCCGGGTTATTTGTTAATTGCTGGGGATTTCAATTTCCATATGGATGTTGTTAATGATGACGATGCTACTAGGTTTACGGAACTCCTGGATTCAGCAGGTTTACAACAAAGAGTTACTGGTACGACTCATCGTTGTGGTCACACACTGGACCTTATTATTGATCGTCAGGAGGATAGTTTGCTGTCTACTGCCATGGAGATCGTCTCTGATTTACCTTCAGATCACAGTGCTGTTGTTTGCACCATGGATTTTCCGAGACCCCAATCCTCTAAAAAAGTTATTAATCATCGTGATTTACGTCGTATAGACTTACAGGCATGGCGAAAAGATATCCTTGAGTCGCAATTAATTTGTTCATCCGTATCTGATGTAAACACTGCTACTGAACAGTTCAATTGTGTATTGTCTGAGCTTTTGGACAAACACGCACCCAAGCGTACACGCACAATTACCCTACGCCCAAATGCTCCATGGTTTAATGATAGCTTAAGAGTTATGAAGAAACAAAAACGACAGCTTGAGCGTAAATTTCTCTCTACACGCCTTCAGGTTCATCATCAATTGTACAAGGAACAATGTCGTAAATACGCAAAGGCAATTGATTTTGCAAAAACAGATTATTATAAGGCTAAGATATCTAACTCTAATCAGAATCAGCTATTTCACATGATTGAGGGGATGTTCCGAGTAAAATCTATTCCTTTATTGCCATCACATGATTCTTCGTATGACCTGGCTGATGCTTTTAGTTGTTATTTTTCAACTAAGATTCAGTTACTTCGAGATAAACTTACTATAGTACACATGGGTCAGTTAAGAAGTTATCTATAGCAGTTGACTCTCCTTGTTGTAAAAGTTCTCTCAGTGAATTTACTACTGTATCTGAAAGCTTTGTCTGTAACACAATCAAACAGTACTCGTCTAAATCCTGTGCCTTAGATCCTGTGCCTACACATCTGCTAAAAGAATCTCTTGACGTGTTAGCTGCCCCAATTACTGACATTATAAATTCATCTTTATCCTCAGGAGTATTTCCTCTGTCACTTAAGAAAGGTCTCATCTGCCCATCTATTAAAAAACCTACTAGTGATAAAGAGCAATTCCCTAACTATAGACCTATTACTAACGTGGCTTTCTTGTCAAAAGTATTAGAGCGGAATGCTGCCAGACAGACAACAGACTATCTTATTGAGAATAACCTCCTTGCAAAAATGCAATCTGCTTATAGACTCTTTCATAGCACAGAGACAGCAGTTCTGCGTGTTTTCAATGACATCCTTAATGCACTTGATGAAAATCAGGAAGTAGTGTTGGTACTGTTGGACTTATCATCTGCGTTCGACACCATTGACCACACTGTTCTATTGGAGAGACTTAAACATCGTTATGGGTTTAGTGGAACTGTACTAGCCTGGTATCGCTCATACCTTTCTGATCGGGTACAGTCAGTTATGGTGAAGAATACGCATTCCTCAAATAAACCATTGCAATATGGTGTACCTCAGGGTTCTGTACTGGGTCCACTTCTGTTTTCACTCTTCTTTGCGCCATTGGAAGATGTGATCAAAGCCCACGGCCTTGATTGCATAATGTACGCTGATGACACACAGCTGTATATGCCTATAAAATCTCCATGTGATCGACCTGCTGCTCTAGCTAAACTTGAGTTATGTATTAAGGACATCACCATCTGGTGTACTATGAATGGACTTATATGCAATCCAAGTAAAACCGAGATTGTCCATCTTTCATCACGTTTTATGCATTGCGAACCAATGCCAGAAATATGTGTCAATGATGTGATAATCCAACCGGCTCCGGTTGCACGTGATCTCGGTGTTGCTGTTGATAGACATTTAAAATTAAATACTCATGTAAATAACATTTGTAAATCGGCCACTTTGGCTATCAGAAATATTGGCAAGATCAGGAAATTTTGAGTAAAAAGGACTGTGAGAAGTTGGTGCATGCATTCATAACATCAAAACTTGACAGCTGTAATAGCATCCTATATGGCTTACCTGCAGATACTGAATTGAGCAAGTTACAGCGAATTCAAAATACAGCTGCTAGACTTGTTGCAGGGGTTAAAAAATCGGAGCATATCTCCCCTGCGCTACGTAATCTTCACTGGTTGCCGGTGAGATCACGGATTGTTTTTAAGATACTAATAATTACTTTCAAGGCTTTGCATGGCCAGGCGCCTGTTTATATTACTGATTTGCTAACTAAATATAAACCTACTCGTACTTTGAGATCATCTGACCACCTTTTCCTGGTGTGACACCTTTTCACTGAATTGGTCGGTAAAACGCGGAGTCGGTCGGTAAAGTCTGGCGTCGTCGGTAAAACCGATTGGTCAGACCGGAAGTTGGGAAAACCTTGTAATAGTTAAGGCTGTCGGTAAACTGTTCGTCATATTAGATCGTTGGTAAAATTGACTTCATCGACTGTTTAAACTTTGTCGGTTGTATAAAATTCGATTTATATGAAATGTAATATTGTTACCATTGCATGGGTTAATGTTAAATTAATATTCCCCCCTTTTCCCGATTTCCGATCCAACCTAGTACCCACCCAGCGGGCACACGACGTTGTTTCGACGTCGATTTTCGGTCGAAATCGGGTCGCGACGTCGATCAACCACATATCGACGTCGATACAACGACTTTCTTTGTCGACGTGTTATCGACGTCGGAAACAGACGTTGTTTCGACGTTGAATCGACGTCGATATCGAGTCGTTGAATTTCACGTCGGTTCACGACCAAACATCGACGTTGTTTCGACGTCTGATTTTCGACGTGTTATCGACGTCGGAAACAGACGCTGTTTCGACGTTGAATTGACGTCGAATTGACGTCGATATCGAGTCGTTAAATCACGTCGGATCACGACCAAACATCGACGTTGTTTCGACGTCTGATTTTCGACGTGTTATCGACGTCGGAAACAGACGTTGTTTCGTTTACGCTATATATACTGTATAACGTTATACGTTACGTTGTAAGACGTTTACGCTATATATATATAACGTTACGTTATGTTGTAAGACGTTATGCTACGTTGTAAGAAGTTTACGCCACGTTGTAAGACGTTACACTATACGTTGTAAGACGTTTACGCTATATATACTGTATAACGACTTTATACGTTACGTTGTAAGACGTTTACGCTATATATATAACGTTACGTGTTGTAAGACGTTATGCTACGTTGTAAGAAGTTTACGCTACGTTGTAAGACGTTATGCACTTCCAGCACGCTAGCCGTTGTAAGATGTTGGGGGAGGGGGGGGGGGGGGGGGGGGGGGGGGGGCTCTCACGCACATCGTCCTGAATATAGGGTCAATTAAAAAGACATACAGTATGGAGCTAGAATTTATGGTAGTACATCAAAATAGTATTTTGATGCCTTGTGTAAGCAGCTGACAATGGAAATAGATCACGAATCTTGATGACGATCCTGCCAGAAAACAAATTAATGAAATCAATCCTTCTATAAATGACTGTAGATAAATTGCCAGACATGATTAAGATGTCGTAGTCTGTAGTGATATATGATAAAAAATATCAAAGGGGCAAAGGGGGCTGAGCCCCCAAGTTAGAACAAAATTTTAACAAGGGGGCTGAGCATGCCTGACGCCCATCACACCACTAAGTATAACGTCTTAATGTCTTAATACAACATAGCGTACGTCCCTTGTTAACATTCTAGGACCACACCACTAGTTATACTATGTTGTAAGAATTGCACTACAGGTATGTTGTAAGACGTTATTCCTCCTATTCATTGTGTACGTTTTACTATTATTTTCAACATGCAGTTAACTACTCAATTTCTTCTGAGTTCTATGAAAGATTTTCTTTTCATGAATATGAACAACTTATTCAAGAAAGTAAAGATAAGAAATTTTAAGATAAATATAATTTCTCCTTTGTGATATTTGTCGAATTATTCTTGTTTCAGTGTTTGTTGATATTTGATGGGGGATGGATGGGGGTCACCAGAGGGTCTTCGCAAATATTGTACGCAGAAGGGAGTCATTGTTAATTCTTTAATTTAGGCAATGAAATATGAAAACTTTTCAGAATATTAAAGGTGGACACTACACTTGGCTAAATAACACAATTATAGTGGGGATTACAAGATTCTGCATCATGTTGTATTTTACACATACATTGTACGATTTTTCAGAGTGTGAGTCGTCCACATCATATAAAGTGTTTTGTAATGCTACAGCTAGTGTATGTGGTAGTAATGAAATAGTGATTTCAACATATAGTACAATTAACCATGACCTTCGCCATAATTGTTTTTTTTATTAATATATGGCTTCGCTCATGTGTGGTCTTAACACAGCTTTTATGCAATCTGATTGGTTTCTGAGCAGTCTTTAGAAAAATCGCAAAAGAATCGAGGAAAATTAATGTGAGAAATTTAAAAGAGCCATATAGCTTAATATTAACCTCGTTTTGGTCGGTCGTTACAGAAAAATTATCCTGCCTTTGGTCTTCTCACACAGACATCACCCTCTTCATCACTCGGTCAGTACTGAAAGACCACGGGCAGAATAATTTTGCCATAAAGACCTCCTGTTTGGTCAATAAATCTTTAATAATATTATTAAACTCTATATTTTTAGGTATTTTCATATTAATTGTTTTATGATAGAGACAACTATTTGTATGTATTTCTTCACATTGTTTTATCAAGCAAATACCAGATTTCTTGCACTCATTCACTTTAATAAAACATTCTGCCATTTGGTTTTGCATTATAATGGTACGTATATATATATATTACAATATAATACAAGTTGATATTACAAGTAATATTTGGCATTTCACTCGATTTATGGTGAAGGCAAATTTCAAGTGTTGGAATATATAGCCTGATAGCTTGCTAGTACTGAATAAGAACCAATCATAATCCCTACTCCCTAGAGTTTCTTTTCCCCATTCATGGTCCTGGTGACACCTGGTTTCGGCTTTGTTTTTTGCGTCGCGAGCATTAGTCTCCCGGCCGCGCGATATTGACCCGATAGGCTTTGCGAAACTGAGGTATAGCGTGCTCGGCAACCAAGTTCTTTGTTTTCGACAGCTTGGCGTTTGACGAAGAGTTCTCGAAGCTTTTAGAAGACTTCAGCTGACTCACTGAACACTGTTATTGATCAGTCATGTGGTTCAACCCCCTGTGCCCAGACAGTGTTTGTCGATATTGCAAATCCCAAGGACGGTTCATCGATTCGTACATAGATTTTGAAAGTTATCTCGGCCAATATTTACTCGAAACAGTTTTGGAATTACTGAGTCTTAATACCTAACATATGTGTCTAATGTATTATGAGAACGTGCATACCCTTTGTAAAAACTATACTGCAGGGCTCAAAAATTTTGGATCGAAGGACAGAAATGTCCTAGAACATTGCCTTTTAATTAGCCATATCGTCGGCCATTTCTTTTTTACCTAGGCCAAATTTTTAACTGAAATAAACATACTTACAATTCTATTACCAAGGCGAAAAAAAATTGGTCAACACAAGCTCTAACCAGGTAAAACTTCCCATTAAAATATAAAGTATTTCAGTTTCGTAAATAGAGTTGCCATTTTGAATCCTTCGAATTCTGAATCATTGTCAATGTCTGTGTCATCATCATTGTCCGACATTGCAACAAGGCCAACAAGTTGGGCTGCTGAGCTGCTCTATCTTTCTGTTTTGGTTGTGGTCCATGTGGCTTAATGTTTGTATGTCTATGCGAACACCTATGGCGTTCCGTTACAGACACTCGTGTATTGGGGATCGATCTGAACAAATACAGTACACATGATCTTTTTTTCCAAGGGACAGACGTAGTGCTGTGCGCCGGAGGGCCGGAGCCGGAGCTCCGGCCTATTTTGCCGGAGCCGGAGCTGGAGTTTGTTCAGCTCCGGCAAAACTCCGGCAGCACTTAACCGCTTCGTATTGACTAGATAAATCATTTTTATTTATCCACGCTTACACCGTCAGCAGAAGATGCTTGATGGGGAATGATCGGTACGTTTTCTCTTCTCAGCAGTCGCCATATATTTGTCTTCTTCTCGCGGAGCTTTCGTTTTATTACGCAAACACGGCAAAGAAGCCAGATGAAATCAGACACGATTCTTTGTGAACAATTTTAATGACATTGAAAGGTCTTCCATTGTCTTGAACACTGAACATATGTCATATCATATGCTAATCTAGAAGAGCTGAGAGGATATATTGCTATCGCCACAAGAACGAATGGCCGGCCCTAACACGGCTGGATGCACTGTCATAATATTTGTCTTGTCCTCAGTCATCTGTCACGTCTGAGCGAGTCTTTTCTCTGGCGGGGAACATTGTTACAAAAAAATGGTGCGCCCTTTTGCCAGCAAACATCGGTAAACTTGCCTTCATCAAGTTCAATTATAAAAAGTTTTAACCACATTGACTTAGCGACTGCTTCTTGTCTCGCGCAACTGCAACGCCAATACCGTCGTACCCAAAGACCCTGGGTACGAGGTTGCGAAGTGTTAAAATCAAAAACAAAGATAGTGCTTGTGCTTCCACTTTGAAATGTGAAATTGCCGTAAAATTTCCATTAAATTTCGAATTTTCCTCGGATGGCGGAGCTGGAAATTTTCTGCCGGAGCCGGAGTTTTTTTTGCCGGAGCTGGAGTTTTTTTAGCCGGAGCCGGAGCTGAAAAACCGGAGTTTGCACAGCACTAGACAGACGACATTGTCTTTTGACAGTTCAGTTCTCACCTTCGAGTGAAATTTGAAACTCGCAACTCGCATTGCTTAAAAGTTCAATCCGTGACACATTGTCAGTACTGTGTATGTCTGATACAAAAATATTAATTGGCTTTATAAAATAACCGGAAGTAAATGAGCGAGTACACACTATCTGATTGGTTACTGAGCTCAAAAACCGTGCATTATAACTCAATAAAGCATAAGCTGACTTGATTCCTCGCGTAGATTTTGTCGTTTTTGACGGATTTTAAGTAATTTAAATCACAAAACAATTCAAAGAACACCTGGATACAAAGCTAATCAAGGTACTAACACAACAGAATGTTTTAACTGCAACGTTGAGTGCATTTTCGTCGCTAAAATCGCCAACGTGTTTTCATCAAAGGCTTCCTAGCAACGTGCGTTGCTATGTGCTAGCAACGTCTCTTATAACAGGTAAATCTACATTTTTCATGGCTTTATTGTTAATTTAATGGTGTTATTTTATAAAAGAAATAAAAAACTTTGTCTTGTGTGATTATCGAGTTATAATGGCACTCGAGCAGCTAGTAAAACACTCGGCTATCGCCTCGTGTTTTACACGCATCTCTCGTGTCGTTATAACTCGATAATCACACGCGACACGTTTTTTATTTCTTAAATAAATAGCAATTTTGTTGTTTGGTTATAACAAAAACCATCGCGATTATTAAACACTGAATGCCACAACAAAGAACTGTTTTGATGATAGCTTTTAACAATAACCATGAACAATCAACTGGCATATCAACACCACAAAACATGAAATTGTTCGCTTCCATCTTTTCGTCAATAAACTTTATCGCTCATTATTTAAAATCAGCTTTCTTCCACTGCATCTAGCATTGGCTAACCGCTAATTTGCTGCTACTTCATTCATAAGCAGAAATATGTTAACAGCTGCTGATGCCGTCTTCTTTTAGTGCTTCTGGTATTCAAGATGAAGTTTCATATAAATCCTGAAATGATGTCACATAGACTATCGGATTCGGTAGTACTGTAGTTAGGGTTAGTATTAGGGTAAGGCTTGGGGTTAGGACCATATCAACTGCATCTGGTACACAGTCGCCGGGATCCAACCTGCGATCCAACCACAGTCGATTTGTATTGGACTACTCGTTCAATTAAATGCATTCCAAAACATGAGGTTGTGACAAGCCCAAGCCCAAGGTTCAACTACATCTGGAATACAGTCGCTGGCATCTGACCTGCGATCCAAATAGAGTCGATTTGCATTGGACTACTCGTTCTACTAAATATATATTATATACTGTATATAAGATTAATTTTGTCTAAGATTAATTTTGTTTTAAAGGAAAAAACTGAACTATTGTAAATTAAAATATAATCATTGTATGTGTCTATTGCTTAGTAATATTTTCGTTTCAGATCCACCGGTAAAAAGGTAAGACACAAATATGTCAATTACTCCCCTAGACATATGTGGACTGAAGAGTGAACGAGTACACGTAACAATATTAAATTTTCCGATACTAAATTTAACATTTAACATTATCAATAACTAAATAACGTTCAAATAGATGTAATTTACCTTGATCAATATGCCGAACTCAATTAATGTTCGGGCAAACTTTGGCAAGCTTCTCGCGTAGAAAAGAGATACTTTAAAGAATAACACTCGAAACAGTCGATCGCGAGCATTGAGTAAAGGATTAATAGCTTCATTAGGCATCTTTTAAAGACAGTTTAATTCCACATTATTTAAAAAATGATTTCCAAACAACAGAACTTCGTGATGATTTTATTATTCTGCCATAGTTTCCACACGCACAATATTCTTCTTTGTCATAAAAATTCAAGATGGCTGCTCAACTGAACTCGGGCACATACTCAGGCCTCAGGCTTCCAACCCTGACTTTCGGGTTGGTCGTTTAAAAATACACCGCCGACCCCCCCTCCTACCCACTTTGTGTTCTATATACAAATTATGATTATAAATAAGAGGTCACTGTACATAGGCCCCGTACACACCGAAACGTTTTCCTGCGTTTTTGTATTGTTTTAAGCCATGAGCTGGTTGTTCTCGATTCCCTTGAGAACAGTAAACAATACAAAAGCGCAGGAAAACGTTTCCGTGTGGGCCTGGGAACGAGGTTGCGGGGGTATAGTCTTTGTTATAAAAGCGTTGACCAGTGTAATGTTAAAATAGTAAAAGAAAGCTTCTTACACATCAATGCTTACACATTAAATGTTACTTCACTTGATTAAATTTGACTACAACGCCTTTTTAGAAAATAAATAATATATTTTTGATTTATTTTACAACCCCCCCTTCAAGGGCTTAAATAAACATGACCCCCCCCCCCCGCCCCTATTTTTGCCGGTCAGCCAAATACATTTTGACAACATGGCGAACCAGCCGCACAAATTTAGCGATGTTTTTAACAGTTTGACCACAGAAGCTAGAGAACTGTATTTACCAGAGAATGTCTTGGAGTATTATGGCGCGCCAACTCCGCTTGAATTTCATCGTAATTGGATATCTCCAAATGTACCAGTTATTTTTAAAAACGCGATCAGTGACTGGCCTGCGTTACATAAATGGACTCGAACTTATCTACGGGAAAAACTCGGTAGTAAACAAATAAGTGTTGCTGTTACGCCAAACGGATTGGCTGACTCAGTTTATAACAATCGATTTGTTTTACCAGAAGAAAGACAAATGCATTTCTCTGAATTCTTGGACATAATGGAATCCCCCGAGGCTGAATGTAGTGAGAATCGTAATTGTGGAAATCCAGGAATTTTCTACATACAGAAACAAAATGGTAACTTTACTGACGAGTTCTCTGAAATAAACAGTGATGCAGCAACTGAACTAAGTTGGGCAACTGATGCTTTTGGGAAGTCTCCAGATGCTGTTAATTTTTGGATGGGTGACAGTAGAGCAGTGACATCACTTCATAAAGATCATTATGAAAATTTATACTGTGTGATTTCAGGAAAAAAAACATTTACCATCTACCCTCCAACAGACTTACCTTATATACCATATGATGACTATAGACAAGCTTGTTATAAGCAAAATGTAATGGGAGAGTTTGAAGTTATTGATGATGCTGTGAACAATATTGTTCCATGGATTGCAGTTGATCCTCTGAAACCTGACTTTCAAACATATCCTGAATTTGCAAAGGCCCAATCTATTGTTTGTACTGTAGGAGCAGGAGATGTTCTATATCTGCCTTCTCTTTGGTTCCATCATGTGAAACAGACACATGCTACAATTGCAATCAACTTTTGGTATGATATGGAATATGATATCAAATATAACTATTTCAAATTTTTAGAAAATATTCTAAAGAAAGTTGAAAATAGAGATTAGTTTGGGCTTGTACTAGCAGGATGTTAAGTGCAAAATTTTGAACATGCAAAATATAAAAAATATATATCCCATTAGATTTCTTTCCTATACTGTCACTGGAATGAAACAACAATTTTAAATATTAAATAAAGTAAAATAAATGGTTTGAATTGAACCCAGGAATATCATTAGAAGTGTGAAGTTGATCATGCAGGTTGTTATTAATCTTGAGAAAGACTATTGTTGGTGACTGCAGACATTTCAGCAGTGGTCATCTTCAGAGTCAAGTAAAGCAATGTGTTTGTCAGGTTTGCCTTTATACACACCTTGGTTCATTATGTCATTTGTTTATTATAATTAGTGTAAAAATCAGTGGGTGTTGCATCAAGACAGTATAATCTTGGGGTTTCTAGATTACAATTTTGAGCATTCTTGCAAATACAGTATTCAAATTGCAACTATTGTGTGTAAAAAATATATAGTGGGAATTTTAACTTAAGGGCCCATAAGATCTTGCAGGGGCCCACCGGAAAATCTCCTGCTGGGTCACATTGCCCCTGTAATACAATGTGTACACTGTATGTAAGTATTGCATAGATAAATTCTGGAAGGAGCAAAAAAATGTGGGCTCAACCTAGTCCTCTCCCTAAATCCAACCATATAGCCCAGGCTAATAAGGTCAGGACAAATTTGACAATGAGTTAACTTTTTCATCACTGCAAATGTCACAACTCACTCACACATATAGAAAAGTACATATTGTAGTAGGTACAGTAAGTGAACATTTTTTTCTAAATTTAGTTCTAGCATTTTGACAAACGAAATTAATTGCCATTAATGACATGCAGTCTTGTGTAAACTCCTTTGCAAAAAATATTCTGTTAGTTGGAGACCACATCACAAAGATTTACAGTAGCCACTGGCACCCTTGTCCCTGACATGATAGAGCCACAGATTAGCCAGTGTTTCAATTGCTGTCCTGGGAGTCTCCCAATGGAAAGAAAAAGGGCTGTTAAAAACTTACATACATCTACCCATGCAGTGGTTTTAAAGTACAAACTAAGTAATCCTATCAAGATTGTCACCATCGTGAATAAATATTTTTATTTATAAATATTTATAAAGTCACACATCTGTATAAAACTTATTAATAATAGAAATCTGGAAGAACTATGTAGATGATGCAAGGAATGACAAAAACAGACAGCTGATAATAATATAAACAGGTCTTATAAGTACTCTGCTGACAAAACATTTGGTTAGGATTATGCACCAATGTCTCTGTAGTGTACACTACAAAATAATATAGTTCTAAAAGAAATTCCTGGTGACACTAACAATTGTTTAAAGCCATGGGAAATATAAAAGAACACTGGCACAAATATAGGGGAAAAGTGTAAGAATTAGCTATTTAGAATTCATTTTTGTACAATTTTGTACTGTTATTTAATTATCCATAAAATCTGTGTGAAAAATAAGTTTGGTAGAAATCTCTTACTTGTGTCTAAATAACACCACTACATACGTTGCACTGTACAATGACTAAACTTTGCCTGTTTAGTGTCAACAATTTATGCACACATGCATTTGATAACCACAATTATATTCCAGGCAGTGGTGTCATGTGCATATCGAACAAACCTCCATATTTCAAGAGCAAAGTGAGTTATGCGAGAGTGGTAATTGCCATGATCTTTGTAATTTCAATACATACCCTTTAAAACCAATAACCAAATTGCCTTAGTTGATAACAACCTGTGTACATAGATTCTTTACAGTTTCCTATATCTTTTCAATAAAGAATTATTTTACATTTTGCACACCCATTATTATTGTGAGGTGTACAGTGTATACTGCTGCCAGTTGTCTGCCACAGTCTGTCAACTAACAGCATTATATGAAACAACACATGTTTAATCATGTTTCCATGCTAATATCTGCATTACTTTTATCAATGCTGCTGTGTGCACAAGATATGTCATCCAATTCAATATTGTCCTCTGGTTCATCAGGTGATATCTCCATTGAAAATTGCTCCAATGTTTGCCCCAACATTTGAACACTAAATGTATCATCCTTCCTCAAGCTCAATGCCTTGTGGAAGTAACCAATTGCTTGCTCGCAATTTCCAAGCAAACTGTGAATGAACCCAATGGCTGAAAGTGTAAAAGAATTCTGAGGAACTAAGATCAAGGCTTGCTGATGGTAATCCAAAGCTTCTTCATATCTTCCCAGCTTTCGCACAACATGCCCAAGGTTATTTAACAATGGTTCCCAGGTATCAAGAAGAACCCCATTGCTGGTATTCTGTACTTTCTCCAGAGCCTCTCTGAAGCATTTTTCAGCTTTGTTGTAATTACCATTTCGAAAGGCAATTTGACCAATTTCATGCTTGATAAATGGGTCATCAGATGAAATGCAAAGTGCCTGGTTGAGAAATCTCTCTGCCAGCTTGGAGTTATTTGTCTTGGTGTATTCCATTCCAATGTAAAGCAATGGCTGATGAGCACCTGGCATCAGTTTGGATGCTGTGAAGTAAGCTGCCATAGCCTGATCATGCTCTCCTTCAGTGGCAAAGGCATGCCCAAATCCTATCCAGGCTGGTCCAAACCCTCTCTCAATGGTTGTAGCTTTGCTGAAGAACCTCCTTGCAGATTCGTACTTGGATATGAGGCAGTAGTAACAACCAACAGCATACCATGAAACTGCTTGATCAGGGTAATTGTCAACCAACTTGTGACCAAGGTAGAACAAATCATTGGACTTCTTTAATTCTACCAAACATGAAATATGAAGTGGCAAACATGCAGAATGAAAAGGATCTTGCTGAAGAACACTGCTTGTCATCTGATGACATACTTGAAAATCACAGTTAATGTAATGTTTCTCAGCCAAATTAACAACAACATCCAAACTGTTGTTTACAGCTTCATAGGGTGGTGGCAACTTCATCTCTACTGGTTTCCTGTTATTCTGTAGCTTATTTTCATAGAGATATTTTAGAAGTGGTAACTCCTCTGGCAAGCATTGATCTTTAAAAGGAAGAGACTTGACAAAAGTAACTTCTTCGGTGGGGGAAAGCATGAAATTTGACGTGAGGCGATCGAAGGCTTCGTAGCAATGAACATCATTTCTTAACGCTTCTTTGAAGCAATCACAGGCCATATCACCATTTTCCATAGCTTCATACACTATTCCTCGAAGAAAATGTACAGCAGATTCAAGCTTTTTGTTTCCGCCGCCAGTTACAGATTCTGACACTGACAGGGGAATCTCTTTTAAACATTTTGGCTCCATCTCAAGAACATCCAAGGCTTCTTGCCACTTCTTGGATTCTGTATAGCACTTGCCCACCAAGTATCGACAAGCCAAGTCTTTCTCGTGAAGATGACGGCTTGTCAAAGCAAACACAGCTCTTTGGTATTGTTTTGTAAAAAATAAAGCCTGAGCAAACCAATAGACATCTTGCAACTCGCCATTTGATAATGACATTGCTTTATCCGCCCAGAACAAAGCTGTTTTGTACAAATGCTTATCGATATAACTTCGTACAAGATTACGAAGTTGTGACAGATCAACTTTCCCGCTCGACTCCATGTTTGATTCCAAGTACACGTATAACGCTTCCCGCAAAACGCGAGATTTTACCGCACCTTCCCGCGCGAATGCGCGTGGTTCTCGCGGGATTTTTGGTAGGGATAACTGCTCCTTCCCGAAATAATGGGGCCATAATGGTGTTTAAATTCTCGTCAAAGGTATGAACGATTTTGGACATGATTATTTTGCAAATTTCTTTGCCGCTTGTATATTTTGGTGCCTTCAATTCTGACAAATTTCTTGGTTAGTCTTCTGTTGTGTTTATACTTGGAAATATCCAATATGGAGGGTAGTACGGCAGGGAAACCGAAATCAAAAACAAAAGGAAATAAGAAAGCGGAAAAGGAGAAAGATCCAAAAGGAAAAACTACGAAAGCGAAAGGTGTGTATTAACGTTAGATATTGGTCAGTCGTTTGGCAGATCGTTGTTATCATAGCTAAAAACAGAAAGAAGAAATTCGTAGATTGAGTATTAATATATCGACTTGCTTGACGTATAATCAGCGAGTAATATTATCGTACTGTGATGTTCAGTGTTTATGTCTTGTTGAATTTGGCGTTGTAATGATTAATTAAACGTAGTGTTAACAGATGGTTACTTTCCACCTTAAAGGCAAAGAAGTCGTGCTGAATTATGCAAAATTTGAAGGGCAAGGTTTGAACTATAAATGTAAAGTAAGTTGATTATTTTGTATGCAAGCTGTGAGGTTAGAGTTTATATCATACAGTTGCATGATTGATGTTCAGTAAATTTACAAGAACAATTACGACAGTGGTGCTTAAAAGTAACAACTTTTATAAACTATAATACAGACTATGGTATATACAGCCACAGTCTAAAATGGCAAATATTTACATACTACTCTAGAGCATTCCAAATTTGGTAATTTATAATTCTTGAATTTTGGCAACAGTTCAAATAATTTCTTCAAAAATGCAACAATGATTAGATAAATGACAAATTGCTTAGTAACAGCTTCAGCATATAGGAAATAACACGGTTCGAGAAGAATTAATGAAAAATTGCACACATGTTTGACAAAATATTCATTTTATACCACAAGTACGAAGCACAAGTAGTATTATGAATATTTCGCCAAACACAAGTGCGACTTTTCATTAATTCTTCAAGAACAAGTGTTTTTTCCTTTTAACGATCTACACGGTTCTCAACTACATGACCCAACATGATAATACGCCCACTCCCTACGATGGCAGAGTGCAGACTGTAGGGATGGAGTCAGTAGCTAATATGCCGGCTGCGACAAGCAATGATGCGACAATAACAAGGGACCTGCTGATCCCCCCGACCAACGGTACCTCCTCCATCCCCATATCTACAAGTCACCCGTCTAGACGGGGAAAAATTAAAATTAAACTACAAGAATACATAGGTACTTACGGTTTCGGTGATGGAGACGAAGCTAGATTATGGACAGTAGATACTCACCACAGCAGAAGAACCTTCCGCCACTGGGAAGGACTGGGTGTGACAAACAAACAAACAAACCAGGAACGAGCAGACTGTACAAACAGCCCTGCTGGCCTAGACAACTCATAAGAGCAGTGCTGAAAAATAATAATTAACGCAAACTAGGTGCCGAGGGAAGCGGGCAGCTAAACCGCCCAAGGGAACACAAAACTAAACAGAGGGTGGGGTGAAGAAGACCCCAAGACAGGGAGGGAGAGCAAACGAGACACAAGTAAGCCGAACATGATTAAGCTAGCCCTTTATATACTGTAACTCTGTAAGTGGGGTAAACATTCCGGGGGCCCCGGCAGGGGCGGATCTAGGAATTTTCATACGTTACAGGGTTCGAATTAACGGTGTGCAATGTGCAATTTGCACATCGTTTTGCCCAAATAGTAAAAGTTGCACATCACTTTTCAAAACAATGTGCAGAAAAAAAGTCTCAGTATTGAACACAAACAAATAGTTCTGATAAACTATAAGTTAAGTTAACAGTTGTACTTCCCAAAGGTTAAAAAATGGTGTGTATTTCCCGCAGTCACGCAAAAATTGCTATTAAAATTGTAAAGAAAAGCCATAATCGATTGACGATTGTCGTCGACACCATATTTTGCGTGTTTGCTCTAAAGTGCCCTGGGAACGAGTCACTTTCCCACACAAGCCCGCGCAATTGGTGGCCGAAAAGTTTGATCTTTGTCGCGCATTTTAGTGATTTTATATAAAACTTTCCAATCTCTTAAACCAACAGGGGCAATGGCAACTGAAAGTATCTCATGCCTAACCTAGAATTCCTTTTGGCATTCAATTTTTTGCCCCGCTTGGACATCATGTTTTCGGGGAAAAAATGCACATCGTTTTTACTCGACTAATTCGAACCCTGTACGTTAGTCAAAATGGCGGGGTACACATATGTAGGGGGTACGGGGGGATTCACCCCCGGAAAATTTTTGAATTTGGGTCTCTGAAATGGCATTTCCCGCGATCTGACAGCACTTTTGAGCATTTGATTTAATGTTTTCAAACATGTTTTTATGAAACATTTTATTATTTTTTTTAATCATTTTTTATCATTTTTTTTGTCCAATTCGAACTTTGATAAAACATTAATTATTTATTCTCAACTTCCTGTCAAAAGCAATGAATAGCCAGGTCGTATTTCATACACCAGACAACGAGGTTCAACAACAATCGGTCAATATGAAGTTTAAACCTTGTTAAAGTCAATACGAAACGCTTAAATATAGGTTACACGGAACCGGTAAACTCGAATCGAATATAGCTTAATCTTAATCGTTGTTTTGTCGACGGTACTGTATATATGTAAATATATGTTATATGGTAATTGAGCAACGATAATACGGCCAGAGACGCACAATTCGCAATAGCAATACTAGATTTTCAATACACTAGTTTAAGACTAGTAAGACGGTAGTTTATCAATCAATATATATATATATACATTTACATGATCGCCGTGGCCTGTACAACCCTTGCCTTTCCGATCGCGGACATCTTTTGGATTAGTTTCTCTGCGCCAAAATTCCTGCTAAGAAAGCTTGAAGTGCTGTTTACCGCACGGAGTAGTTCGTCGACAGAACTCTTGCGCGAAACGTTGATTTGCCTCACCAGATCATCGTACACTTCTTGCAGACAATGTTCATCGTTTCTTTCAAACCCTGATAGAACAGTTTCGTAAATACCGCGAGCCAATGCTGAATAATACAGTAAACTGATGGATACCACACGCTGTGAATTGGTCAAGATCGGTCAAATGGAGTAGCGAATAAGAACACTGTATTTGTCTGAATTACCCAATCAGGTGGCTCATGTATGAGACCCTGATCACCAAGACCGGTCAGAACGCCCCGCAGATCGGTCAAATTGGCCGATCACCATGGAGATCGGTGTATTGACCAATCAAATAGCTGGAAAATGACTCAGATCGGTCAAAGCTCATGCGGAAGACCGCTGAGAAGAAGAAGGCTGAAGACTGCTCACATTGTTATTTGTACCACCTCCGCGGGAAAGACGCGGGCGAGAGAGCCTGTGCCGTCAGTGCCGATGAATTACGAATAAAATCACGAATGATTATGAAACAACTGGACCTTGTTGTAATTGCGCAATTTTTACAGCGACTGCTGAAGGTCGATTCGGAATTTTTTATGCTAGCAAAAAATTACATCAGTCGCATGACCGGTTTGACCTACGCTAAATCCGCCCCTGGGCCCCGGCACTGAAGGCCCCCAACTGAACGAGAACTGACACCGCTTATTGTTAACTTCTTTTATTAATGCTTAATAAAATACATTTAATACTTTTTCAATCAATTTTACACGTGAAAAACAAAGTGGGAAAACTAATGTTTGTAAATCAAGCCTCAAATTTAAAAATTTCACTCCAAGGCCAAAAATGGCCTAGGACATTGTCTAATAATTTGCCTATCGTCGGCCATTTTTTTATTCATGTAGGCCAAATTTTTAATTCACTTAACGTAAAGTATACAACACCTTTGACCATGCCCAACACGAAAACGGACAGCCCAAATGTAAAAATCACAATTATCACATTATGATAAAGTGCTTTACCAACAACACCTGTATCAAACAATGACCTTTGCATCTTGACACATTTCGAAAGTAAAGCAATTATTACTAAAGGTAATACAATCTTCAAGAAAGCGTGCCAGGTGCGAAAGCGTTTGATGTTCAATTGATGTTCAATGACATGTCAACACTCTATAATACGATTGGTTTCAGCGTGTAAAAAGCGCGATGCTTGCGGCACAAAAACTCCAAAACAAGGCAGAACAAAACAATATCCCAAACCGCAAAATAGGTGCAAATATATTTAGTGCAAACATATTCCAACTCGACGATCATAAACCTTTTTATTTTCGAACCGCATTGGGGTCAAACTAGGGTCAAAGGTGTTCGACTTTTAATATAATTGAAATAAATTGATTAATATTGGCGAGTTTTAAACCTTGTTTTTGACAGCTAGATTTCCGCAAAATTAATTTCAAATAGGCAAATAACATGCAGAATTGTATCTACGGCAAAAACTGGCCGCCGATATAAAAAAAAAATTCCGATATCTAAGGCCATTTTCTGGCTATCGTCGGCCATGGCTGCGATGGCCACGACTAAATTTGAGGCTTGTAAATATTAAAATCCAACATCCTGGATGTTGGGGTATTTCAAAAAAATACCACATGTGGTATTTACTAAAAAGTTTAAGTTTAATACACTGTATTAATGTCATTAGCCAATCAGGAATGAGTAAAATTGATTGAAATGGTATATTTATGGTATATAATATTATAGTAAATATTCCACTAAGTTACATGTTTGAGTCTGTCCCTGGTACAGCATTACAGAATATTAAAGCAACTTCGATATTCAACAATATTCAAAGAGAACATGATGAGAACATGATTTGTACCGGTAAACCAAAAAAAAACGGTCTAATATTAAAACCGAAAAAACTGGTCAACCGCCCAACCTTAGTCATCTGTTGTAATGAGCATGTCAAAAAATTTGGTTATACTGTATAATAGTGTAAGTTTTGAAATGTCAACAAACATGGAAAAAATTGCATGCTTTATTATAATTATTTATTATTATTTTATTATTTTAATACTATTATAATATTATTTTTATTAATATCTAAAAAATAGCTAAAAATAGTAATAAAATAATGGAAAATAGCTAAAAATATAACAATAAAATAATGCAAAATAGCTACAAAATCTTAATAAAATAATGCCAAATAGTAATAAAAAATAGTAATAAAATAATGGAAAATAGCTACAGTAATGGCAATTATTATACAACTGTATTGAAAAGTGTCCAAATAACGCTAAAAACGAGTACAAATATACAGCGATATTCGGACAGTTAGTTATTTGGATAGTTGGTTATTTGTATAGTAGAAAACCGGTTTGACAGATCGGCTGACGTGAGCACTGTTTAATTTACCAGCAAACGTAGTTTTTAGTAAAATAATTGATGACATCTTGGCAACATTTGAAGGCGACAATGAAATTGACTGGCTTTCAAATTCATGCTTGCCAGTATAAAGACTATAAACAACGAAAGCGTAGACGGCGAAAGAACTGAAGTATGTGTTCCGACTAGAAATGATTCGCTAAATGATGTTGAGATAGGCGAGTTCATAGAGAAAAACAAAAACACAAATACGGCCAAAAAACAAAAACTGACCTGAATGTCTGCAAAAGATGGTCCTCCTTGATCGGTGAGAGCAAGGGAAATTCAGAATATGATTGAGTCGGACGATGAAGATGACAATTAGTTTAAGACAAGTTGATCGAATTCAGTTTAAACACTTTTGTTATGCTAAGATTTCAAACCTATCCATTGTTCATTTTGAAATATTGAAAAACTGTAACGTTGATAATAAAATTATAAAACTGTTGACAAGATAATTCTCAAACTGGTTTGACAAGTTTATTTTGTTAGCCAATCAAATTTGTTGCACGGGCGACTACTTCATGTATGCTTATTATTTTGTCTTGCTGCAAGTCACGCCACTTCCCTCGCCTTTTTATAGTTTTCTTTTTCCATAAAAAATTGTTGATCAAAGCAGTTGTATAATAAATATCTTATTAGATGTTTTGGTATGTAGTATCGCTGTACATTTTTACTCGTTTGTATTTTGACTCGCCCTGCGGGCTCGTCAAAATACGACACAACTCGTAAAAATATACAGCGATACTACGTACCAAAACATCTAATAAGATATATATATCTGACAAATCATGGAAATAATTATTAAATCATGGAAATAGCAAAAAAATAAAAAAAATTATGAAAGATAGCTAAAAAATAGTGATACTATAAAATAATGGAAAATACACTGTAGTACAGTAAGAATACCAGAATATAATATAGCAATAATAAATGCTATACCGGTAGTGTGGAATATATATTTACCAGTAACAATTATATAGAAAACACGCAAAGAGCTAAATGAAAGAATGAAATGAATGTAGGTGTAACAAGCTGATAGCCAACTTGGCACTTGTTGGCTATGCTTTTGCTGATGGTATAATTGTTACTGTAAATATTAGATATCAGGCTACAGTAGCTCATATCCCATAAATGAAAAGAAAGAAAATGGCTAAAGTGAATGGATGTGAAATCAGCTACATAAAAAACTCACAAGTTTCTATGTGTACTTTTATTAGCAGTGTAAGTAATAATATTTCACAAAGATTTGTCAACACAGCCATATTGTAACAATACCATACTACTGGTTACCCTTGGGATATGCTGTAATGTAATGTGAGAGTTACTGTATCTCAAATGTAATGTATTATGGAATTTAATGAATGTTTTGTAAATAAATTATACCCTGCTAAAAATATTTTGTAGCTATTTGGGTTTGCTGAAGTGCCAGGACCAAGAGGTGACCGTACATCTGTTGAAGCTATTCAGAAACTAAAGGTAGGAGACTTCTATACAATATTGTAATTAATTAATAATTAATATTAGAGAAGATTTAATATATAGTCATAATATGGTATACATATGTGGAAAAAGTGACTGCCCCAACTGGGAATAAAAGCCTGGTCTCCAAATCAACGTTTCGGCGCTCTAACCTTTGAGCTACATGTATTGAGACACGGTCAGTGATTTCTCCATATATACATATTAAATTCACCACTTTCACTCAACACCAATAGGCAGACATCTCATCTATAACCATAACGTGGAGCAATGCTTCTTGAGTGCACTTCCCAAAGTAGCAAAGCAATACATGGAGACCACTGGTTCGATTCCCGGTTGGGGCAGTCATTTTCCATATATGTATATGAATGAATTAATATTTAAACGTGGTACCAGTAATGGGAATCAATGGGATTTCATATAATTGATCATTGTAAATAATTGGATTGTTACAGCAGATCAATCATTTGATGCAGCTCTATCAATTAAGCAAGTGACAAATGCTTTTTACTGTATATATTAAAAGATCATATTTACTTCAACTTGAAATAATAAATTTCATAGAAGACCTCAAAGATACAGGAAGAGTACACTATTGTAATGGATGAACTTCAACATTGCATGACCTGAAAGGCCAATATGTCTTTTTGTTTCCTAAATTATCATAGATAGCATATTTGTGATGCTTTTATTAGTTATTTTGAATGTTTTCATTTCTTTAGCAACAAGCCAAGCAACAGAAAAAAGGGACAAATGAACATAAACTCAAAATAATATTTAATGTAACTCTACAAGGAGTAAGAGTCATCAATGAGAAAACCCAGGTACAATGGAACTCTACTGCACCTACAGAGAACATATACATTATATTTTACAGTACTACAATAAAATGACTTCAGCTTATAGCATAATTTATTTAATATAGCAATGCCAAAATACTGTGCATTTGCTTTCTGCGTGAACCAATGGTTCGACATATTCCCCATTCCCCTCGCCCCCCCACCTCCAATAGTGTTTTTATGTAATGTCTTATGTTTAATAAACGAGCAGCAGTGTTTTATCAGATTTAAAACATGAGGGCGTGCCTGAGTGTTTTATATCTGATAAAACACGTGCTGCGAGTTTATTAAACGGCTTCAAAAACGACCCATTTGATAAGTTCATTGGCGTAGTAATTTTGAAAATCAATGTTGTATAAGCTTAGAAAATCAAAGATAAAGTTTATGTAAATCAGGATGATTTTTATCACATTTAAATTTCCTTTCTCTTTTTTTATGCATTATTAATGATTTTTGAAATTATAATTAAGATTGTTTGCATATTAGTACTTGTATTTAGTAAAAATGATACAGTTGCAGTGTACTAAGTACTTATTAACCGAGCGCGAGGTCCGTACGGGAAAATATTTTGCTTGAGATCTTTTGAGTACAGACCGAGCCCGAAGGGCGAGGTCTGTACTCAAAAGATCGAAAGCAAAATATTTTGGGGCGAGGTCTGTACTCAAAAGATCGAAAGCAAAATATTTTCCCGTACGGACCGAGCTTGTGAGGTTAATAAGGAATTTATTATATGTCTCGACTACAACGAGAAATAATTTAGAGAAAACATTATCGTGTACAGTACGTCTTCCTCCACGTCAGCGCGAGCGGAGCGGTCTCACAGTCGCGATTCGATATAATTGACAACAAAACAACCAAAAGGGAAAAAATTTTGAAAAGAATATAATTATTTTATTTTAAGAAATTTTTTTTAACATTTTTTAATCGAGTAATACCGTGCGGGTCCGTACACCGAGTCCGTACGGTAAAGTACGGACCCGCACGTTAGCCAATCAGCGTTCAAATACGCCAGTTCGGACTCGCAAGACATATAATAAAGGTATGTACTGTATATGTCACAGTTACTGTATTAAAATTGTTATAAGTTAATAGAGATTTAATTGAAATTTTATTAACAAGACTTGAATGGCAATCATCCTAAGGTACAGTAGATTTGAAAAACTCAAGTTTACAGTAATATATAATAATTTATAATAAACTACAATAGTTAAAATTTATGGAGAGGCATCCCATGTCCTTATTGAATAAGGAATAAAACTATTTTGATATCGCTTAGTGCGGCGACACTTAAAAAGAGGAAAAGTACGAGGATGTCTTAATGAATAGTTGTTCTCAATCGGCTAGAGTCATGGATTTTACTCTCGTACCTTAAGATTGACTTAAAGAATTTCCGACAAAGAGACTCTCTTCGTTCAAAAAGTGTATTGATTTTAAGTTTCAAAAGGCCATCTGCATAAGAAAAGAAACAACACAGGCGTATTCGAGAACTGGGCGAATAAAACAGCAATAAACAAAGGAACACCAATATGCAACAAAGTTCGTAAAGCGAACAAACGTTTATTCACCTTTGAACATAATATGGTTGATATGTACAGGTATAGTCCACTTCAGATCAGAGGTAAAATAAACACCAAGAAGCTTGATAACATGCTCAACATCTAAAGGGTGATCGTTTAATTCAAGAGGCATTAATGATCAAGTGACTCCTTTTAAAATATATTTGAAACTTTTTAAAGTTAAGACATGTGTTATTCGTGATGGTCCACCGATGAATGTGGTCCACCTCGGTCTGAAGGGTCGAAGTCGTACTTGGTAAAACAACCTCAAACACGTTTAACACGGTGAAATCGTCGATGTATTTATTATACATATGAAGGCTAGTAGAAGGATCATTGATCATGACAAGGAAAAGAAGAGGGCCTGAGTTTGGTCCCCTGAGGTAACCCTGCACGGGTTGGTTTCCAATGTTACCATATAGTCACTTTGTACAGTGAGTTGTTTCTGTATGTACTAATTAACAGCTAATCATTCATATTGTTTGCTGAGTAAAATCATCTGGCATTGACCAAAGGAAAATTAAGGAAATACAGTAGGCATACTGGCTTAAACCACCACTAATATGTTAATTAAAACTGTTGCTCGTGAATTATCTTTTAAATTACTATAACTGCAGCAGTATTTAAACCTTTTCTGTATTTATGCACTCAATCGTGTACTATACATTATGTAGATTACTTCCACTGATTACTGGTATTGTGTTTTTGTCTTTCCTGTATATAGACTATTGAGCATGAACACCAGATCCATAAGATTTCCTTCATCTCCCATGATCCTGAGGATCGACATATTTTTGGCTATATCTACAGTCCCCCAAGGACAGCTGAAGGAAGGAAATATTATTTGTTTGCCATTAAGGCGGAAAAATCCGTACGTTTTGAGAAATTTTACAGTATTATTCTCATTTATATGACTAATACAGTTGAATTATATTATGACTTAATTATCTACAATTAGGTTAAGGTCTTTGACTGAAAAATAC
The DNA here is from genome assembly GCA_035772405.1 of Chrysogorgia sp. JL179-B06. NCBI lineage: Eukaryota > Metazoa > Cnidaria > Anthozoa > Scleralcyonacea > Chrysogorgiidae > Chrysogorgia > Chrysogorgia sp. JL179-B06. The sequence continues at coordinate 6,598,284 of JAYKKM010000428.1, forward strand.
AGCAGGTTGCCAAAAAGTTATAAATTATAAATTATAAGTTTCTACAAGGTGCCATGAAAATTGTCAAACATCTGCTGTGCCCTGCAGGACAACTAGGCTATACATGCATGTACATGTACATGTACATGTACGGGTGAGGTATATTGACAAGTGAAGTCAAGATTACTCCAATTTTCTAGCAATCGATTTTCTATCATTTTGTCAAATTAATACCTTTTCGAATATGTACAGCACATGTACAGAATATGTTTTCTACAGTATGTGTGTGAATAGAGAAAAGCACACCCCTTCTAGCGTAGCGTTACAGTGTATATATCTTTACCAAAAAAGGTCTTCTCTTAGTCTATTCTATGACAGTGCAAATTTACAGTGTATTTAACGTTACATTAACGTATTTAACAGCACTCGAAATAATTTTGACCAAGTCGGCGGTCAGCATGACCCGTCAGACATGAATTCTGGCGGTCAGATCTAAAATTTGGATGGTCATTGGTCAACTATTTTTTCTTTAATTTGTGCATTAAAAACAAAAATCTTCTTTCCTCCTATAACTTTGTATCAGTAGTACACAATGCCATGAAACGCTCGATCGTCACTTCTGCTGCCACCATTTTGACAGCAACTTCCATCCTCGGTGCGACAACTTGGCCTCAAATGAAATATAATTTTCAAGTTCTTATTTCCCTGTTTAACCAATAAAACAAAGTGGCCTTTTAAAACCTTTTAAGGCACCACCTGTTAAAGCCATTTACTGACTTTAGTGCAGAAATGATATTCCTATTTCCTTGCGGGTGTGTCAACGGTGACGCGTGCAGGCGCAAGGTAATAGGCGGCTGCTTCCGCAGGCTAGCTGACTTACCGTGACTGATTTCTGCTGATCAACTCATGAAAATCAGCGGTCAGTGACCACTGAACCCCCGTTATTTCGAGCGCTGATTTAATGCTACGTTTACAGTTTCCACACTGCGATTAATCAGGCCGATTTCTTATCCTGCAGGTGCATGTTATACAATAACGTAATATAAATAAAAACGTGAGCAAATGTGCTAATATTCTCTTGAGTAAATCCACTACATACAATAACATGCACCAGGATGAGAAATTATAATGTATACCTTAAGATGGCTCGATAGTCTAAAATCATGAGAAATTGCATTTCCCCCCATAAAACGTTTTGTAATGCAGATCTGAGCTTTATTTTGGTTCATTGCATAGCGCTAGCTGTGTTCTTGATTATTGAAACGTTTCACATTTGTATTAAACGTTTAGCATTTATATATCTAGAGAAATTGTGTTTATGATAAGCGGCAGATTTTATGCAAATTAGTTTTCTGAATTTATTGGAAACACGATTTCTCCACTCAGGTAAACTTTGAGGGTATAAAACCTTTCAGTAAACAAGACCACCACTAGAGCTATGCAATGAACCACGATGAAGCTCAGATCTGCATTACAAACATTTTTATGCGGAAAAATGCAATTTCTCATGATTTAGACTATCGAGCCACCTCAAGAAACTTGCGATTAAACGTTTGGCGAAAACGTATTTGTCAGACAACATTTTTTATCAATAATTATATTCTTAGTTACTTATCCTATTTTTCTGACATTTTAAGGCTGATGTGATAACTTGTCAACTTTATGAACTCTTTCAAGTCGTGTATAAAATGCAAGAAGATAATAAGAAGACCAAAAGCAAAGGTGATCCTTTTCAACATCGAAAATCATTTGAAAAATCATCCCAACCTTTGGAACCCTTGCAAGATAAAATGCTATTGGGTAAATAAGAGTAATTTGTTGAAGTTACGTTATTAACCGAATTTATTATATGGTTTGGTTCGTGAGTACCCTGGGTGCCAGTGGTTCTTCTTCGCTCGTTGGGGGATAACGGGGGCACGTGAGGATGCGAGGCGGCAAAAGTGGGCGGGGCAACGAGCGAAGAAGAACCACTGGCACCCAGGGTAGTTCTTGAGTGGTCTTAACGCAGCTTTTCTGGAATCTGTTTGGTTGCTGAGCGGTCTTTACAAACCCGTAAAGATCGGTCATTACAAAACAGATGAGAATATTTAAAAAATTGCGAAAAAAATAAGGAATGTGAGAGATTTAAAAGAGCCATATAATAAAAACCTTATTAACCTCGTTTGGTCGGTCTTTACGGCAAAATTATCCTGCCGTTTGTGTTCAAGGCTAAAGGGGATGACTCAAAAGGACCTTGTCATTTTCAAGAACTAGTCTAATCCCAATCCCAATAATAACCCTAACCTTGATCCTAACCTTAACCCTAACCCTAACCGTATCTAACCCTAACCTAAACAAAAATAAAGACCAAACACAAAAACAGAAAGGTTCTTTTGAGTCATCCCTTTTAGCCTGAACCACCCTTGGTCTCTTCGCTCCTTCGTCACTTGGTCTGTACTGAAAGACCGCGCGGGCAGGATAATTTTGCCGTAAAGACCTTCCACTCGGTCAATAAGTGTTTATTACTCTCGTGCGTTTACTAGTGCGTGTTATATGGAATATGCGAGTTTTAAGGTGCTGCGCGCGCATCATTTTTAAGAGAAACTGGCTGGCTTCACTCGATGCAAACAAAGGCGGATGATTGTATAGTTTGTGTATATTTTTGGGAGGTTTAACAGTGTTATTCTGCTGGCGTTGGCTTGCTTGCACCGATAGAGCAACTTTATCCGCCATTGTTTACTTTGCGTAGAGTCCGCCAATTCCTGTGCAAAATGATGCGCACGTAACACCTTGAAATTCGCCTGTTATACATAATACATATTGTTGAATGTCTTACATGCTCTTACAGAAATGTCCAGCAAACTTGGAGTGGAGCAACAACACACAACAGATGAACATTTGTATGAGGTAAATAAATTATAGCATTGAAGTACTGGTAAAAGATTGACTAACGGTTTTAGGCTATTCACGCTGCTTGTAATGTCATTTCGACGTATTTTACAACTACAACACCTCGTCAGTCGTCTCTACGGACTCTCTTCAAGATGAACTTGAACGTTATAACACTTCACTTGTATACTCAACTTTTATTACTAATTTTATAATATGAGCTGAGATCCCAAAATAGTTCATATCTAGGGGATGTCTGCTATAAATAGTTTTAAAGTGCCTATGAATGAAAATTAAGTTTGTCGTATTTAAATGTACTCCGAAAATTATTAGGAATGGCAATTTAGAGCTCTTTCATCGCGTTTTCTTGAGATATTTAGACTTTTGTGATATGTAAATGAATAACCTATGACGTCAAGATATTTCTACATTTTTAGAAAATCAAATATATCTTTCAGATTATTCAACGAAATCACTTGAAACTTTACACAATACGACACTTCGTGACACCAAACATCATTACATTGGAATAGCGATCCCAAATCAATTTACTATTTCGTAATTTTCTAAACGTGTAGACGTCATAGACTACTTCATTTGTATATCACACAAGTCTAAATATCTCAAGAACGACCTGAGATATGAAAGAGCACTAAATTACCATTTCTCATCATTTTAGGAGTTCGTTTAAATAAGACAAACTTAATTTTCATTTCATAGGCACTTTGAGGGTGTTCAGACGTATTTCGATTTGCAGACATTTGCAGACCTTATATCCGTTGCTAAGGAAGCTTAGAATTGACGAAATTTGCCATAGAATTTCACAGTTTTAAGCTTTCATCAAGACAGTCTGTATGTACTATATGTGGACAAAACTCTTTCGTTTGGTAATGTCATATGATGACGTCATCGTGACGTCATCGAAATATGAACATTCCTATAATCTTCGAAGGTTTTTAAGAAAAATTATTTTTTTACATGTGATTAGAATCTGGACGGTTACCTTCATAAAAGTACGTATGGATTTTAAGAATTTTTAAAAATTAGCCGAGATATCGGATTTTTAAGGTCAATAGCCAGCTCCAAATGGGGCCAGCTCCAAATTTACTACCAAACAGCAGTAGACCAGCTATACGACCCAGAAGAACCATGGACATGGAAATCTATCTGCACCAGATGTAACACAGCGCGTGGTCTCACGAGTGCGACCTGTTGCTGTAGCTGACAATTTTTAGAATTTTGCGCGCGGAGCGGGATTCCTTTGTCTTTTGAGCTCTTAATAAAATTACTTCCGCACGAGAGCTCACAGGTCAGGGCGTCTCGCTCCGCGCGGACCTAATTTATTAATTCCTTTTTCTCTCAACTCACTTTGGGACCGCAGTAATTGGCGATTGCTGTTGCGGCCACCCTGCCACATGTACTATACTTATAATACAACCTTAGCAAATAACTTATCCATAGAATCTTAATCACTAAAAAATCCAATATTTGTGGCGAAACGAAATAAATAAATAAATAAATAAACACAATAAAATTTTCATAACTTCGTTTTTATTTAATTTATCAATGAATCCATACGTACTTTTTTGTAGCAAGTAATTTAGGTTTATATGACACCAAAAATATAGCACACTGTCAAAAATGACGAAAATTATAGAGTTTTTGTGTTTGTTGATGACGTCATGGTGACGTCATCAAATACGTCACCAGACGAAAGAAGTTTGTCAACATATTCCACACAAAATATCTTGGTTATACCTTGAATTTATTGTCCACTCGTGAAGTATATTGGGCACTAAATGACCTGTCCTTAGCAACTGGTTGTTTAGCAACGGAATACGTCTGAACACCCTTAACTATGATTAACCGGTGACTTATCTAAAATATTTTATCGAATACACTAAAAGGTTGGTGTACAGCTGAAATAGTGTGTAGGACGTTTCAAGCGACGACCCTTCGTCAGAGAGGGAAACGTAAAGTACAAAACTTAGTGAAACTTTTATATGTACAAAAATAAGCCAATCAGGTACGAAAAACATTAACAAATAATGAATAAGATGTAAAAGTAGGAAAGTCATTTGCTATTTTTAACGTCAATCAGTAAACAGGCCATACAAAGGAATACTAATAAGTGAGAGGTGAAATAAAGAAAAAATCCAAGGAAATTTGTAAACGAGAAGCCAGTGTTTTTGTCCGTGTCCGCTTTTGCTAGACAAAAACGATGACTTCAGAGGGATTGCCCATGGGAATGAAATGAATGGTTCCAATTTTAAAAACGTTTACAAAACATTTTTATGTCTTGTGAAACAAATTTTATTCTTAAAGGACATTGGCAACATAAATCACAATTTCAAATTTTTGACTTTCTCATTAACAAATAGACTTACGAAGGTAATCCAAGTAAACCAAACTACTCTTGTACAAAACAGACAATGATTCAGGTTAGCAACTTTGGCAGTGTAATTAGTACGCTTTACGAGCATTTTTACAACCTCAAACTACTATATTCCGGCTATTTAAGTAACGTACTTTGATCGAAAAGGTACTTATTTTTTATTGCCAATGTCCTTTAAGTGAATAAATAAAATCACTTTTCTCGCGTGTATAATAAAAATACAAGTGACCAGATATGAAACTTCGTTCACACACTAGCTGTAGTAGCCGCCTGCAGGTTTTCATTAAATCATTATCCGTTAAGATTTCTGATTATGTAGTCTCATCCATTAGATTTAGTGCCTGGATTCATAGAATTCCGTAGATGACTTTTAAAGTTGATAAACAGCTGGAAAATTATTTCCCAAAAACAAAAACTGATATGTATGTTACGTGATTTATTTCAGGAACCGATTTTCCTGAAAAGCTCTCCACCTGTTTCTCCTAAGGGTCATTACGCTGTAAGTATCTCGATTTCAATAAACACAAACTTTCGAATATTTAAATATGGGGTATATTTATTTATTAGATCCCGTCTGGTTTACCAGCTCGTATTCAAAATAATAGAGAATATGAGGCGAGGTTATAAAATTTAGACTGCAGACTCAGATCCCTTTGATGCACGCGAGGTTGGAAAAAGACATTCCTCCAGCCAAAATACAAATGTAGTTCATATGAAAGATCTTACCGACTTTAGTTTATTTCCAAAGTTTCAGTATTCCTATCAGTTTAGATAAAAAGATATGGCTAGTTGAAGTTGAAAATTTGAGGATTTTGACGCCATATTGGTTTTAAAAATATGACGTCATTGATTTCAGTGATTCTTTATCGGCAGTGGAGTTGTTTTGATGGCGATGACATAGTGGTAGCTGTTGTCGAAATAAACTATTTGGTTCCTCATGCAGGAAAGTAGAGGAGCTTCTTAGGCATAGTACGAGATTGAATCACTCAGTGACGTCATATTTGAGAAACAAATATGGCGTCGAAATTGGACAAACTCTCCAACTTCAATTAGCCATATCTTCTTAACTAAATTGATAGGAATGCTGAAACTTTGGAAATAAACTAAAGAAGCAAGATCTTTCATATGAATTACATTTGTATTTAGGCTAGAGCATCCCTTTAAATCCCGATTAAATATAGAAGGTCTATAACATTCGAGCGAAAGCGCTTCGTCAGAGAGTGAGTTTAGCCATAGTTAATAATGGTTTAGCTACCATGGCATGTATCATATGTATATTACATCTGTAGGCTACAGCTAAAGCTGTATTCACATTCGAAGCGAGAAGTGAAAACTTTAGAAAGTATCCAATATACAGGCTCTCCGTCGTCATTGCCTCACGTCTGCGAGTGTTTAAGCCACCTTAAGTGTGGTTAACACTAAGTGTTAACCACGCTTAAGGTGGCTATACATGCCACTTTAGGTTATACTTGTACTTGCACATGTTCTTCAGCGAAACCCTCATACACGCGTATTCCTAACTTCGACTTACTATTGGTGCTGAGAATGCAGGTTACCTCTCTTTGTAAGACACAACCGAATGAATCAGTGCTCTACTGATTGATATATACTAAGGGGAGGCCGTTGTCTGAAGCATCAACACCGATCAATCGAGTTACTTAGGCCATTGAATGACCTCCATATAGTTCCGTAGATAGATTTACATTGTTGCGAGTTATATTCGAAGATGGTGGACTGGTGGTGTTGTATTTAAACAATATACAGTATTGTAGTAGCTTCCACTGAGTAACCTTTTTATTTCTAGTGCAGGCTATCCTAGATTTGTTGTGCTGAAGAACTACTTTATTTCTCTTGTTTGAATTATTTCGTCTAAAAATTGTAAACGTTAATATCCTATTAATTTTTTTGTAATTTTATTTTATCAGAATGCAAATGGTGAAGTGGAAAGCGGGTTTGCTTCATCGCCTTTCCCCCAAGATGCTCTTTCAAGTACAACCGAAGCAGACCAAACTGTGTCTGATAAAGAAGCTAGTGTGAAGCTACAAAGCCCGTTACCACAGGTATCCTCAGATAATACTTTCACATCATCGATAAACGAAGACTCTGGTTTCGAACCTGGTTTTGATTCAGCTGCCTCGTCCATATCAACGGAGCCCAAAGTTGATGACTCTTTTCAGTTTCAAGCCGAATTTCCGCCATTTCAAAATGGATTTTCAATCCCCAAGACCGATCTCAAAGATGCAAACTATTCTGAAGAAGCATTTGACGCGAGCAGATACTCCTCTTCCACCGAGCAGTTTCAGCCAGACGCTTTTAAAAGTGCTGCCCAATTTGAAAATACTTTTGATATAAATAGAGATATTGAAATCTCTGATAGAGAAAGCGACCAACTTAACGTTGAAGGAACTAAAATTACTTCAAAATCGAACGAGAAACCACATTTTAAGAATGTCAAGGAAGACGAAGTTTCCAGCGAGAGCAGGAATACCTTCTCAGCGGATGAGGTTCAACCTGAAGTCAATGAAAATGTTGCCACTCTATCAAACGTGGACGACAAAAGCCCTACTGATGCAGAAAATGCAAGCAATTTCCCGCCTGTTTCAATGCTTGGAAATAATGCACAAGAAAACAAAACATTGGACACTAAAAGCGAAAATAAAAACGTTTCGTTTGGTTCGGCAGACATTTTTGAAGCAAAGTTCGACATTAATGAAAAAAATATGATATCTGAGAAGAGTGCATTTTCGTCATTTAGTAATAGTTCCGAAGATCCTTTTTCAAGCCACAACACTACAGATCAAGACAGAGCATCGTTTGGTGTGTGTCCTGATGACGACCCATTTTCTCCTCAGGGTGGAACAAACAGAGAGACTGCAGTGTCGGACCCATTTGCGGAGAGTGATGATATATTTAGTTCAGATTTTAGTTCTAAAAACAACGATGACGTGTTTAGTGAGGACAAGGAAAACTTGTTCATTTCTCAAACAAACCGTGAGACTGAAATGACAATTGAGAGCAACAACGGAGAAGACGACATATTTGAAGCCATGTTTGATGCAAAAATGGAACAGGTGGAAGAAATAAATGAGGAAGCAAATGAGACGAAATCCGTGGTAAATATGACCCCTCGAGAAAACAATGTCAAAATAAATAAACAGGCTGATACAGTCAACGAAAATCCTGAGAAAAATGGAGATGAAACGACCACACCCGCCGGGAATGAATCTCAGAAAGAACAAGCGGAAGGTGGTTCCAATGACGTTTCCGAGAAAGGTATGGATGTCCAGATGCAAGCTGAACAAGAAAGTGAAATTAACACTTTTGATCTGGCAACCAACGACGATTATGTGACGTTGAAAAAAGCTGTCCAAAATGACAATAGACTATTATCACCATCAGACCTCTCTCCACCACCATTACCACCGAGACCAACACTACCGGTCGATATTCTACCCTCAGATTACGACGAAATCCCAGCAGATTATGCAGTAATCCCAAAAGAACCACCAGCCCTTCCACCAAGACCTTCCAACCAATCATTTATAAGCAACGAACATGCAATCCGCAAGCCTCCAGTACTTCCACCGCGAGTAGATTTGGAAGAAAGAAATTCGGATCCGTTTTCGGATAATATAGAAGATAGTAAAACTGAATCTGCACAAAATGACGCAGGTTCCCCATTGTTTCAGGCTAACTTTGACAGTTTTGATTTCAATAATGCAGAGAACAGCGAGACAACTGTCGCACTTGAAGTGTCAACGACAGTAGAATTTGGCATCACAGATCCATTTAAAGATCCATTTGTTGGAGCTGATCCATTTCAGACACCAATTGCTACCGACCCATTTGCCTCCTCACCATCTTTTGTTCAACGTTATAAGCAAGATAGTGATGGCTTCGATCCATTCTCTGATGATCCATTTGCAGCGACGCCGAGTTTTGATACCCAATCGTCTTTTGATTTACCAAATTCACCTTTTCCAACACAACCATCTTTTGAAGAAACTAAAGAGGACCAGGATAAAGACAAGGTGAGGCTTTATACATCGTATAAGATACAGTAGTTTTCCGACTAACTGCCCTTCTATTAATTTTACGAACTTTACATTCCCCAGTTGTTATGCCAGGTTTAGTTCAGACGCCAAACTGCCATAAGTCTTTTCATGATCGTTATTTCGCATTTGCACTCAATATTCGAGATTGGAACCATGGTTAATTGTACAGGAACATTTTGTGAGTGCTGAAAGTATATTCTTGACAACCGAGACCAGTTGTGAAAATGTAACTACAGTATAAGGCCTTGTTGCTGGAAATTGAACTCTTTTGAGGTCGTCGGGAATTGAAACCTAGAGGTCACTGGGAATTGAAACCTAGAGATCACTGGGAATTAACCTCTAGAGGTCGCTGGGAATTGAACTCTATAGAGGACGTTGGGAATTGAACTCTAGAGGTCGCTGGGAATTGAACTCTAGAGGTCGCTGGGAATTGAACTCTAGAGGTCGCTGGGAATTGAACTCTTAGAGGTCGCTGGGAATTGAACTCTAGAGGTCGCTGGGAATTGAACTCTAGAGGTCGCTGGGAATTGAACTCTAGAGGTCGCTGGGAATTGAACTAGAAAGAGGTCGCTGGGAATTGAACTCTAGAGGTCGTCGGGAATTGAACTATATAGAGGTCGCTGGGAATTGAACTCTAGAGGTCACTGGGAATTGAACTCTAGAGATCGCTGGGAATTGAACTCTAGAGGTCGCTGGGAATTGAACTCTTAGAGGTCGCTGGGAATTGAACTCTAGAGGTCGCTGGGAATTGAACTCTAGAGGTCGTCGGGAATTGAACTATATAGAGGTCGCTGGGAATTGAACTATATAGAGGTCACTGGGAATTGAACTCTAGAGGTCGCTGGGAATTGAACTCTAGAGGTCGTCGGGAATTGAACTCTAGAAGTCGCCGGCAATTGAACTCTAGAGGTCGCTGGGAATTGAACTATATAGAGGTCACTGGCAATTGAACTCTAGAGGTCGTCGGGAATTGAACTCTAGAAGTCGCCGGCAATTGAACTCTAGAGGCCGTTTTTAATTAAATTATAATTAAAGGATTTTACACAAAAGGTTAATACTGTCAACCCTTTTGCGCAACATCATTTACATTACAAATCGTCGTTAAAAATTGCCACGTGTAACATCAGAACTCTTTTGTTGTTTTTTCTTTTTATTTTCTAGCAGTTTTCAGATTTCTCTGGCTTTTCTTCATCGTTCAGCTAGCACCTCGTCAATAAACAACACAAAATAAATCTTAGTTTTGCCATGAATACTAAATTTACACTCAACACCGAGTTGTAAGCAAGTCTTGGTTCATTGTATATTTATTCGATTTAAGAACAAATTTGAAGAAACCATCTCCGAATCCTGATAGTCTGAATAGCCTGCATGTAGGATTTTCCAGCTATTCAAGAAACACCTGTAGTGTAGATGAAATATATATATATAGTGTGAATGAAATATCTATCGACGAAAGTCAAGTCTATGTGGATGAAATATATATCTAAGAAAGTCAAATGCCAATGAATCGAAAATTAAGTTTGTCTTATTTGAAAGAACTCTTGAAACAATGAGGAATAACAATTTACAGTTCTTCCATATTGAACTTGCTTCTTGAGATAGTTAGACTTACGTGATATTCAAAGAGATAATCTATGACTGCAAGTTGTACACAACATTGGAAAATGCTGTATATCTTAAAGATTATTGAACGAAATCACTTGAAGCTTGTCTTTAATGTTTTGTTTCATGAGCTGTTGCAATTACAAAGTTTTGAGTGATTTCTTTTACTAATATTGGAAAGATATACATGATTTTCTAATGTTGTGTACAACTTGCTACGTCATAGATCAGCTCATTTAAATATCACATAAGTCTAAATATCTCAAGAACTGAGTGAAATATGAAAGAGCTGTAAGTTGTTATTCCTCGTAGTTTTAAGAGTTTTTTCAAATAAGATAAACTTAATTTTCGATTCATTTGCACTTTAATAAGCTTCGACCGAACGAAACTATTGATGATTGTAAGCAAAAACAAGGAACGCCCTTATATATCTTTCCTTCATCTAATTCGTTAAACTGATTTTTATGATAAACTATGGAATAGGCAACCAGACGTATTAAATGAATGGTGCAAAATATGTATTTTCCTTCTTAAATGCACGAGAAAAATGAATTGGTAAATAATAGTTTTTGATAATGGCGTTTTTGCGAGTGATGTCACTGATCTTGTAAGAAGACTGGATCGAGCAACTATTGTTCAGAAAATGAAGCCGGAAGCCCGCCACCATTAAGGGACCAACTGAGGATCCTATGAGGTTTTTTGTTGCATTATATGCTCTTACCATCGACAAAATAAAATAATTTTACTATAAAGAGGATCAGAAGACATTTTTCAAATTGCTGGGTAAAACGATTCATGGCCTACCTACAGATTTAAGCCGGTTTTCCACTAGGCGATTTTGTTCGCGCGAAAAGTTTTTTGTTCAAATTGAAAAGATTTCTAATTGGTTCCAGCCGAGAGCTTACAGTGAGAGAAGCCTTATATGAGACGTCAAATTAGGTTCAAGATTTTATGCATTTAATGTTAAGAAAGAAACTATATTGGCCAGACACTAAACCTATTTCGCGAGCGTCACAGTTTGATTTGCTTGCAAATTCGGAGCTTCTAATGATCTCTCGTCAATTTACATTATGCAAATATGCAAGCTTCAAAATCAGGTCATAGAAAGCTCAATCCAGTCCTATTTTTGAGATCAGTGGATGATGTCAATTGTCAAAGTTTTGTTATTTTCACTTTTGACCAAATGACTTCATCTCGCAAAAGCGCCATTCACTGTAATTATTAGTTGCTAGTTTATTAGATCTATAATTTTAACGATTTTAGATAAATAAAATTTAACTTTACATATGTTTGTTTGAATCAATGTCTGGGAAGTGGCTAAAAGGGATGACTGAAAAAGACTTTTCTGTTTTTGTCTGGTCTTTATTTTTAGTTAGGTTAGGGTATGGTTATAGGATTAGGTTTGGGATTAGACTAGTTCTTGAAAATGGGAAGGTCCTTTTGAGTCATTCCTTTTACCCTTGTCCCAAGGTATGAAGCTTTATTACAACGATTGAAGCTAGCACGGAAACCAGCGCTCTTGCAGTGGCTATTTGGAATTTTGAGTAAAGTGAAAGTAACTATCATAGTGTGAGCTTAAATTTATTTGACCCTCCCTTTTGCATGATAAGGGCTATTTCTACAGAGTGATGCCGGCCTCTCATCATATGCAGTCCGTCGAATGTCGACCATGACTGTCCAATTGAATTGTCGTAAAGCGTATCAAAAGTGGATTAACTTCCTCCACTGGTTTCTGGCTGATGTGGTCCAGCTGCTGGTGTCAATGTCCAAAGCTTTCGGATCTTGGATTTTTGGATGATCTTTGGTATTGGTCTCACGATAGAAAGTTTCAATTGATGTGGGAAAACTCCTTGCGCGAGTAATGAGTATATGTCAGCAATTATAGGAGCAAGTTCAAAAGTGAACTGCTTCACTAGTTTTAGTTTGTCGAAATGCTGTATGGACCTGACCGATATTAACGTCAAGTAACTGTTGAGGTATTTCCAAATATTGGAAGATATAGAGGGTACCAAAGAGCTAAATATATTGGGATGTTAATCCAACAAGAAAATTGTTGTAAGACTCTGCAAGATTGTCACAGGTATATGTCGTCTGAAATTAACTGATGGTACCACGTATCTTGGGACCACCTGGACGTATTTGCCTCTCTTAACAGAGAGAGAATAATACTTCTTTCGGGCCGTTTTCGTATCACCTTGAACTTTGTTGCGCCAAAACTTGAACATTTGCGAATAAGAATTCGCAAAAAATGTAAGAACATTTCCTCATTTGATTGGTCAGAAGCTTTTTAAATCAGCTCCTGTGAAAGGAAATACCTAAGATTCAACGAGATATTCTTAGTAACATGATTGATCGTTTGTTACCTATTAATAGAACTAAAGTCAGTCAATCTGATAAACGTTGGATGACGTCAGCACTTAAATTGCCTATTAATGCTCCATAATTAATATATAGACCTTATTCCAAAACGGCTTCAATTTAATATTCTTTTATATGCATATAAATTATCCCCTTATAGCCTCGTTATTGATGACTTGCACGTTACGTCACGGCAGCCATGTTGGTGGAACTTAAACAAAATAATTCATTCACTTCTTTTGTTTGTGGCACTAACATGGCCCCTTTGTCTTCGGAGTCTCAAGGGATTCATCTGTGACAGATATAAATGGAATTGATTTATATAGCATTGTAATACTTGAACCAATTTGAGGAAGCTGGACTGAATTACTAGACAGACCCTTTTAAAGGTTAAACACAAGTCTAGTATGAAATGTTCTCTTATAGGAACATTGATAATTTGAGACAAACCAGTCACTCGCCTGACCTGTTTATCATCGAAACCAGTACTTATCGGGTTAAAAACAAGATGGTTACGGAGGAACGAATCAACGTTATTTTGTATATGATTAGACAATGCAAGATTTTCAATAGCCTCGCAGAGGAGGTAAGAAGCCAGCAAAATAACGGAGATTGTGCGTGAGACTTAGACCGGGTTCACGAACTACAAGTGATTTGACAATTAACATAAATGCAGACTCCAACGGAGGACAAACGATCATTCCTAAACAGCTCAGCGACATTAAGGCATGGCTCCAGACTTAAAAAACAAATATTCCTATATCTCCAGAGATTTAATCCAAAATCGCTTAAACTTTCAAGTGATCATATTGATCATAAAGAATGTAATAATTGGCAGTCTTCGTTTCCATGACAACAAGGTCACGTGACTCTTAGGCGCCATATTGGATGGACAAGTAAAAGCTTCTTGAGGCTCGCGAATACACATAACGTAAACAAATGAACAGCCTAATTTGATGCAAATAGCTACCTAGTTTATCATGCTTAGTTGCCAGGTTGTATAACTTCACTGTAAATGCAAAATTTTAGCGATTGATTTTTCCTCTAATTACAATTACTCTTATATTTTTGTTTATGTAAATTAATTCCTACATTAACTTAGGATAATAAACGAATTAAATTAGGGTGTTTGTTGGTAAATTTTGATGTTTTTTAGGTTTTCATCCAATATGGTCCGCCAGAGTCACGTGACCTTGTTGTGTATGATGAATATGTTTGGTAAGTTTGACTTAGTTTGGACAACATTTATGGCAAACAGGAATTTTCAGTTTTCATGTCTAGATCGCCACCTACCTATACTATCAAGTTTTGTGATTGGTTGATTAAAACAATAAAATTAACAATAGAATCAACCACAAAGAAACCAATGTCCTAACCCTAGCCACTTTTGTTCCATATAGCCAATCACAAAACCTGTTCATTTTAGGTACGTATTTACCGCCATAGTAATATTGCAGAGTCAGGATTAATCGCAACCACGCGATCAATTTCCAATTCGTCTTCAATAAACTAGGCAAATATAATTTGGTATTTTGCTAACGGTGGAGGTACCTGGGTGGTAGCAAATTGGTTGAATTCCACCTGCGGAAAATGTTGCCGCTGGGGTTGGTTGGCGTTTTAGATTATTCGAAGCCTTGTGTCATCAGGTTCATCGTATTCATAATTCCGTGGAGTTTTTCTAAAAAAGGATTGCAACCTTGCTGAAGATGGCTCCCGCGTAGACCACTTAGACAACGTAGCATGGAAAAACTCACACGACGATCCTTTTAAATAAAGCCCTCTTTTCAGGAAAAAAGGACACGGCACAAGGTGCTTAGCATGTAACGCTGGAATTATGTTGATAGTTGTTGTAATTTTGATGAGAATGTCGCAATAGTCACCCTTCACACACCAACCTTTACCAAACAGGAACAGGCATGGATCACTGATTATTGGTAATGCACGACACTGGATCACTTACTGATTATTGGTAATTCTAGGTTACGAGGAGTTGAAAGCTAAGTACCAAAAGTATACCAGTTAGGCGGGGATGAGATACAATCACTTTTCAAATTCTTTACCGATTTTGTTCAATAATCACAAAAATATAGATCACAATGCAACATATCATTAGTTTTAACATTTAGCTTAAAGTGCCTATCTCACGTTTGTAAATTTTACATATCTGTGGTATATGGGTCTTCCTGAGCAAAATCATAATATATATTGTCAGCCGAAAATATCATCTTCGTGGAGTTTTTCGCGTTACCGGATGTAATGTCACAAAAGGCATTCCTAACCAGTTTTCTTTTGTTGCCACAAAAATGCCTCTTGTGACATCACATCCAATAACTTTAACAGCAAAAACGTCCATGATATATATTATGATTTTGCTCAGGAAGACCCAAATATTACGAATATGTAAAATCCCCTAACGTGAGATAGGCACTTTAAAATCTGAATATCTCGAGTAGTAATTTTATTAATAATAATAATAATAAAGACGTATTAGGAGCATTATAATGCAATAGTCTCAATGCTCTTACATCAAAAAACGCCAAAACATCTATTAACATCATAAACGCCTTCTCATAGATTGATTCATTCAAGTCACAGGTGAAGAATAAGACACCAAATATATAAGCATAAAATTTCGAGAATAATTTAATAAATTGTTATGTTACAGGCGGTTACTACAGTATACTTACAATCTGAGGGAGGCCCTGACAGTTTTAGAAAAACAAAATACATGCAGTGAAATACCACGCAATTATGACCAACACTTTTTTCAAAAGACAATACCAAAGACCTTTACTTTGTACAATTTTTGTGGCATGAGTATTTTTACCCAGTGCACAGAAAAACAATTAAGCTTATTCTAGTTTCCGCTTTTGCAGTGTCTTCATTTATTTTAATACTATGTTACCCGAATTTCATCTCACATTCTCATCAACAAAAGTATTTTTAGCTTTTTCATAACAGGAAAGGATTTTGACGATGTAGTGTGTTGGAAAACAAGCATTGTTTCTAGGAAAAAAGCAATTCACTCCAAGAGTACATACGGCAGAATAATTAAGTTGCCTTCATTACAAGGCATTGTCTGATTCCAGGCGTACCAATTTCCGTCTTCACCAAAACGTCCATTGATACCATTAGCTTGATCTTCAGTGTCTAGTGGTAGAGTGGAAATATCATACTGTCCCTTCGCGTTATCGGACTCAGTTAAATCCTCTGTCTGTTGACTGAAGTCTTTTCCTTCCCATCTAACATCATCGTGATCTAAGTTTTCCGTCCTTTCTTGACACGACGACGTCGAATTTGACATATTTTCAATCCTAGATTCATCAGTTTTCGTCTGTTTTTGTTCACAACCACAAACAATCTCAGTGTCACCGTCATTTACTGTTTTCAATCGTTTTGACAAATTGACCTCATAATTTCCAGTTCTATCTAAAGACACATCCTTTTCATTCATATTTTCTTCCGACTCAAAAGTACTTTTAGCGCAAACTAAACTGCTGTCCTGAGGGATATCGACTTCTGGTTTCCCTTTTTTAGCCATCAACTTCATTTTTGCCCCAGTGATTTCTTCTAGATTCCCCCCACCAGGAGGAGGAGTTTCCGAACTGCTTCGTTTCCGTTTAGTTCCTTTATTACTTCGATCAACAACTGCATTTTCTTCGTCTTTTGTTAACCCATTTACAATGGGAGAACTACATCGCAGTCCATTTAAAGGTGAGTTAGTATTTCGTACGGCTTCTAAGTGGTTTTGAACCAACTTTTGCCATTTCTTAACCAGCTTTTTAGCACGTCTAGCAATGTCTTCATTTTCAGTTTTTTTACGGAGTAAATTAACAGTACGACCAATTCTTGTTTGCTAAAGGTATGGAAAAAATGAGAACTGAATCAGACAATGACAGTTTTGTATGATTTTATTTGTGGCCCGCGGATATAATGAGCCTATAAGGCTACAAAAAACAATACGACACGACAAAACTATATTCGAGTTTGTAAAATAACCGGAAGTAAATGAGCGAGTACACGCTATCTGATTGGTTACTGAGCTCAAAAACCGTGCATTATAACTCAATAAAGCATAAGCTGACGTGATTCCTCGCGTAGATTTTGTCGTTTTTGACGGATTTTAAGTAGTTTAAATCACAAAAGAAAGTCAAGGAATACCTGGATACAAAGCTAATCAAGGTACTAACACAACAGAATGTTTTAACTGCAACGTTGAGTGCATTTCTATCGCTAAAATCGCCAACGTGTTTTCATCAAAGGCTTCTTGGCAACGCACATACAGTAGCAACGTCTCTTATAACAGGTAAATCTACATTTTTCATGGCTTTATTGTTAATTTAATGGTGTTCTTTTATAAAAGAAATAAAAAACTTTGTCTTGTGATTATCGAGTTATAATGGCACTCGCGCGAAGCTAGTAAAACACTCGGCTATCGCCTCGTGTTTTACACGCATCTCTCGTGCCATTATAACTCGATAATCACACGTTTTTATTCTTAAATAATGTATATAGTACTAGAAATACGGGTACACAACAACCCCTCGCCCGCTTACCCAATCCATTCACTGGCCAATCTGAATAGATTTTCAGTGGGCACTAACTCGAGAGCCTTTGAACTATAAAGCTTGTGTCATCTGAATGCCATTGTCTCACAAATTATTAAAAAGTAATTAAATAGCCCAAGTCCAAACTGTTTAATTTTTTGGTTGTGAAATAACTTGTCATCCTAACCCTAATCGAAACCCTAATGCTAATCCGTCATGCGTAATGTTGTCACAATAGTCTCGTCTTCTTATCGACTCGAATCTTGAGTTTTCAGGATGTCATTATTTTTTGCAATAGAGTCAAATGCGCAACATAGTTTCTAATTCACTTAAGCCAACTTATTTCTAAAGCAATTTTCTTAGATATTTTATCAATATGAATAGATATAATAATAGTAAATATAGTAATAGTAATTTTATTTATCTTTGTATTAACTAATTATAAAATTTAATATATTGAGGGTCATTATGTAAACTATTGGGTTACAGATACAGTAATAATGTATTTTACTTCATTAAAGGACATTGGCAACAGAAATTAAGTTTGTCTAATATGAAAGAACTCGTAAAATGATAGAGTAACACCTTTTACAAATTTTTCGTATTTTACTTCGTTTTTGAAATATTTCAGTTTGTTTGATATGTAAATGAGATGGTCTCTGACGTCAGGTTCAGGGTAGAGAATTTTCACTCATTAAAACATTGGTTCAATCTTCAAGTTTGTTCCAAAAATTTACTTGAAAATGTGCGTATAACTCCTCGTGATAATGAACAATCACTGAGATATAAGATTTTTTAAATATTTTTTTAAATAAATACAGGTGAAGTATCCACAATTATAAGAATTAAGAAAAATACAACCAATATAAAAATATTCTGAGTACAGTATCAGTATGGTATAAATAACTGGGCATGTTGTAAAACATGGACTGATAAAACATGGACTGGACTGGACTGATAAAACATGGACTGATAAAACATGGACTGATAAAACATGGACTGATAAAACATGGACTGATAAAACATGGACTGGTAAAACATGGACTGATAAAACATGGACTGATAAAACATGGACTGATAAAACATGGACTGGTAAAACATGGAGGGTTAGGATCTTTGTTATTTTGGGGTTAGCGATTATTTGTTAATGTAGACATCTCATATATGATGTCTATACATTAACAAATAATCGCTAACCCCAAAACAACAAAGATCCTAACCCTCCATGTTTTACCAGTCCATGTTTTATCAGTCCATGTTTTATCAGTCCACGAAATCAGTCCATGTTTTATCAGTCCATGTTTTACCAGTCCATGTTTTATCAGTCCATGTTTTATCAGTCCAGTCCAGTCCAGTCCATGTTTTATCAGTCCATGTTTTACAACATGCCAAATAACTGTTGACTGCATCTACAATAACCATGAACACAATAACAAAACATGTTCTTTGGACATCAAAACAATGAGTATTTGATTAAATTGGTTGAAATACTTATGTTTGTCTAAGTTTTGGATCTATAAATCGCATTAAGGCACTCCGCAATTCATGGGTAAATATAATTGACAGTATAATATTAGTTTTTATATGAGAGAAATAAGATGCAGCTTGCACAAGACACAAAATGCTCATATAAACAGTACTAAAACTAAGCCATATCTAACACAGAATGCAGCTTAATAACCTGGGATGAAGTTGTTATGTGGTAATGCACATAATATAAACTGGTTAATACATAGTTTGCATCTTACCCAATATGTAAAACAAACTGCACATACATGCTACAAACATATACTGTATGTTAGAGATGTGTCTGAGAGCCAGGATTGGCTATGGGTCAAACATTGGGTCCACCCCCCCTGGAGGATGTTTTAATACCATTGTGATTTGTGTTTGAGTATTTGAGTAGCCTAAAGCCAACAGTCAACTTAAAAAATCTACAATATCTTTATGAACACACATGTTATAAGGACTAAAACAAATTTAAGTCTCTTGACTAGTACTACCATATTGTCTTGAGGCTTTTTTTAATTATTACAAAAGCTTTGTAAGTTGCCATTATATTTATATCTACTAATTGCTGGAGGTCTGTAAGCTTTACCTTGTCTAGTTCAATTTACAATGTATGAAACAACAATAGATTTGGATTGTCAAGCTGAAATAGTCAGAAAATGTTTCTGAATCCCAGTCAGGAATCAAACCTGTAACCTTCTGATCAAACCTGTAACATTCACTCTCCATACGAGTCTAGGGTTACAGGTTTGGGATTCCTGTCTGGGACTCAGAAACATTTTCTGAGGATTTGAGTTTGACGATCGTCTATGTATTGTCTGTCTACTCCAAGCTCCCACATTCACTATATCCAGTGCTGTAACAGTTACTTTAATTTTGTAACTACTTACAGTTACAATTACATCAGGATAAATGTAATTAGTTACCAGTAAAGTTACAAGACAAAAAAGTAACTAGTTACAGTTACAAAGTTACTTTTAATTCATAAATTTGTAACTAGTTACAATGTTACATTCCTTGATTTCAGTTACTGGTATTGAAACTGTGAACGAAGTTGGCACTGGACACTGCTTAATTACATGTAATAGTATGCAGGGCTTGAAATTTTCAATTTTCGGCAGTATCCAAGTGGGATACCAGGTTTCTGAATTTGGTATCCCTCCTTGAAATCTAGTATCCCGCTTTTGAATACTAAAGATCTCAACTCAGTTGCAATATCTAAAATTAACTATAAAAGTTTGTGACAGTACCTGCATTGCAAAATGTTAGATGTTACATTATAAAACATCACGTTACGCTACATTTATAGGACGTTGTGTAATACTTGTAAGACGTTACGCTACATTACAAGATGTTACACTACATTGCAAGACGTTACGCACTATATAAGTCATTACACTACATTATTTATTTATTTATTTATTCTATTTCACCACAATGTTTAAGATTAATATAAAAATAATTTGCTAAGGTTATATTATAAGTATAGTACATGTGGCAGGGTCCGAAGTGAGTTGGGAGAAAAAGGAATTAATAAATTAGGTCCGCGCATAGAGCGGGATTATAATCCGATATGCTACTGTACATTATAAGATGTTACGCTACATTGTAAGACGTTACGTTACATTATAAGACGTTACGTTACATTATAAGATGTTACTTCAAATTCTGTGGCTGTGCACTATCGAAAGTTTTTATTGTATCCCTTTGGGATACTGAAGTTGACTTCTAGTATCCAAAACGAAAATCTAGTATCCTGTGGATATCGGGAAACTGCAAATTTCAAGCCCTGTGTATGTATATTACTGTATACAGTATACTGATCAAATCAATACAAGTTGTGACTTCAAGACTGAGTAAACCCATGAAAAGTAAATGGACGGACATGTTTTTAACACAAATGTGATAACAAAGTTAGGGAAGCTGAGCACTTTTTTTGGTAAACAAGTTGGCATGTTTGAAATTTAAAATGGAACATATATTAGCCAAATATGGTCATAGATTTGCAATATACCAAGTTCTGCAAATTTGCACATCTAATAAGTAAGGGTAGGTACCCAGCATGCATTTAATGCATGTTGATTTTATTACAGACATTATAAGGATCCAGCAGAAAGTGCTTTATGGCAGTATCCAAGCTTGTTCCCAGTACTCTTTCCACAATATTGCACCAGGACCGAGTGGCAAGAGTACTGGGAGCAAGATTTGCCCAATAAGTCGCAATAACACGGTACATCTATAACGCAGTCTCCACTATGGACCACAACTACCATGCTATAGCGAGGCTCCACTGTAGACTTACAGTAACTGGGACGAGTGGCAAAAAATGAGAAATCAAACTTGTGACCCTGGAACTGTAGATCAGTGCTGTAACAGCCTAAACTACTGTATGGAAGCTGTTGCACAAGCTGATCAGCTAAAAGTTTGGCAAGTCAATATTTGGCATTTATGCTCAACAATTTCATAGAATGATAAGTTGACATAATAAGATAAATTTTGAATGTTAGAATTTTATATTTTATAGCAATATATTGTTAAAGGTGCTGTCAAGTCCGTTCTGCACATGTGTGATATTTCAAATGTGGGGGACTCCATATGTCAACAAACTTCAATGGAATAGATTTGCGACAGTTCGAGTATTCGTCAAAGGTGGTGAAGGTGCATACAGGTAGTTTGATATATTATCCACATTTAGGAACAGAGCAGCTTCTTATAACACGCTTTTTAGGCGGAAAAGCTCAAGCGTGGAAAACAAATCCGCAATACTTCATGTTCAATGTTTATATAATGCAATGTAAACAAACGATGTAAACAGAAACGTAGACATGCACAAAACGGACTTGACAGCACCTTTAACAATTAGATTATCAACATGAAATTTCCTCATAGAAATTAAGAGCAAATAATTGTTTTAGTAGAAACTAACTATGTTTGTTATTTCTTCAAATTTATTTAGAAAAACAAGACATAGGCATTGTTGTTTTTTTGTTGTTGTTTTTTTTTGGGGGGGGGGGAACTCGGCCTTATCGCATCACTCACCTCTACTCAACATCTATCATCAATTAGATAGTGTGTAGTGCATACAATTAGCATGCAGCAATTGCATTAGACTACCAGTAAGTTTCTACTAATTATATGTAGTATATATATAGTTAGAGTTAGTTATATTACAGAGTATAGTTATATATCTTAGAGTTTTTTTTTATATAGTTAACAATACTAGAGGTACAATATAATTTTGCCTGGGCAAAAAGAATCCTAGTGTAATCCCGAATGAATGGCAAAAGTGGAATAATTAGTACAATAATTTTTAAACTAGCTCATTTACTTTTTGTTTTAGACAATAAACTTGTAACTTGTTGTCGAATACATTGTGAATTTAAGTGGAAAACCCCGGTGAATGAGCATATACGCAAATCATTGATAAAGGATTAATGGAAGATTAAAATAAAATCAAGAAAATTACCTCTAAGGCCTCTTTTGTGAGTGGTGTACGTTCAAGAAGTCCAATTACTTCTACCACGGCCGCCATGTTTAACACCTAAAATTGTGCCACAAATGTATTGCCATAAATTTAGTATTTTAACCAAAAATCAAACGTCAAAAACACTACATTACGTACATTTCCCTCTGGGTCGACTGCTTCGCCTAATTTCGTTTTGATTTCCTGTGGCGAGTGCTGCATTAAGACCCGAAAACGTTTCTTCGGACTCCTTTTCTAGGCCATGCAAGCTGAACCAAGACATGACGGTCAACACTTCGCGACACCTACCTTTATATGAAAATGCCCGACTTTTGACGTCACACACCCAACCTAAACTCGCGTCAGACTTTATCCGGTGCGGCCGCGCGGAGACACGCATGACAGCTCGCTGCCCGTGAATCGTGATATAACGTTTTCGGATCATTTTGTCCATGCACGATAATCATATTAATGCGATAATCACGATTTACCTTCATACATATACGGGACGTAAACTGGCACTTAAAATGTAGTGTGATGCATACCTGTAGCTGTTTAGCTGTATAATAAGGAAACAGAGGTAGGGGAGGGGGGATTTCAAATGGCGAATTGGTGCAGAAAAAGATGTTGAATTTCATACCATTTCAATTTTATTTTACAACCCAATTTAAGAAAATTAATATCAAGAAAAAAGTGGGGGAGACCCCCTGAAGTGAGCGAGAGCTGGTCGACAGTTCGCGTCTTTGGGACGATGTTTTTTAGTATAACAATAGAAAATACAGCCGGGGATTAGTAAACTGATTAGGCGGGGGGGGGGGGGGTGTTAGGTTATAGACCTGTTTCACAATGGCACCCAAATTAAATATTCTTTTATATTCGTTTAAATTAGCCTTTCTGACCCAGTGAGAGCTCACTGTTCTGACCTCGTTCGTGTGTCTGTAATTCCAAAGAATCTTTGCTTTGTAACGAGGCCAGAAAGGCTAATTTTAGTAGTTCTATGGTTATACTAATAAACATCGTCCCAAAGACGCGGCACACCATTTATCCCGGTCAGCGGCAAGCAATCGTCTTCTGGACGATCCGTTTTTTTAGTATTAAGGTTAAGAAAACCCATTGGGCGGGGGGTTAGGGTTAGGATCTAATTTGGTTTGGGGTTCTGTGATGTGATGTATATAGTTCTGTGATGTATATCATAATATAGGCTCTGGTGGACTAAAAAAGATCGTCCAGAAGACGATTGCCAGCGTTAGTATTTCTTTATTTCAGGGTTAGGACTAGAGTTTTATTTGGGTTATGATTAGGTTTTTTGTTCTTGTAAAGCTTCTGAATCCCGAGAAAATAACCTTGATGAGGCGTATGATGGTGATGTAGTCCAAACGGCCATGTAAATTGTAATGTTTTGTTTATTATAGCCATCATGATAACTTCACATGACGATAACTGATAACTTACAGTATAAGATTTTTTCCTGAATTGGTGAAATCGTGGTATTTCATCGATATCTACAGTACTGTATATAATAATTGAATAATAGTAACAAAGACATTTTAGGAGCATTATACATAACATACAGTATCGATGCTCTCAGAACAATACATTCTAAAGTTACATCATTTATAAAACTAATTACATCAAAACTACTACATGTATAAACAATACAACTGTGATAACTACAAAATAAAGTTGATCAGTATACTGGTATTTTTAGTTATTCACATAATTTAATTGATACCGGTATGGCGGTATTGGTTCTGACACTATACTGGTATACTGTTGTTATCAGGGGCGCAACTCAAGGGGGCGTGTGGGGGGGTGTGACACCCCCCCCCAAAAAAAAAAAATACTAAAAACACCAATTGGCAGGGCAAATGGGCAATCAGAGATCTTGCAGGGCAGCGCAGTCAGAGGCTAGGAGAGAAGCTACTTAAGGTAATCTACTTAAGGTAATCTGCCTGTGGGCATCATCTACACGAGATTTTACAAACGGGTGTAGCGTGAAGTGTTAGCCAACCCCTAAACCCATGTCATGTGACAATATTGTTCCCAGAGCCTAGCGCAGGCTCTGGGAACGAGAGTTAGATTGGTTCCCAGACCCTTCTGTCAGTACTGGCAGTGCATGTAAGCTTGGACTGATTTGAAATATGCTCGCTGTAGAATTGATGGGAAAAGTTTGCTCAAATTGCTGCAAATTGTCTTTCCGAGCTTCTAGATTTCAAAATTTTCCCTGGGGAGGACCCCCGCACCCCCCTAAAAATGCGATCACTGATCACCTGCAATTGTGTGCAGCTGTTCATACGCACTGTGCTTTAAGAAACCGGAAAGGGCTGTAGTTGTGTCATTCTCGTCGGACACGGCTGAATGCCTATTTTCGTGGTCTTGCTACAAATTAATGTCCATTTTTAACTCTATGTATTGCCAATTGCCAGTTTGCCATCACATACCAGACTGACAATAGAAATTTAGTTCAAATGCATGTAGATTGTAAGGTAGGCCTCCGTTTATACGTTTCAGTAAATTTTACCTACGGAGCTGCAGGGCACCAACGATTTTAGAAGGGCAATTTTACCGTACATCCCCCCAACGAAAAAGAGCTAGTTTCGCCCCTGGTTGTTATGGTATACTGTAAGATAAACCGGTATCATGACTATCATCAGTTTATCTTTTTATTTAAACTGCAAGAAAAGTTCAGTTCACAAATGAGAAACAAAAACAATGTGTGTGCGTGTGAAATAATATATAGATTAGATATTATATAACTTTTAAACAATCGCTAAGATAGATAATGTTCTGTCTCGACGATTGCGACAATAGCACTTTATCGAGATGACGTCAGTACCCATGTTTGTCCGCATTTACCCATAATTATTGCAGCCATAACAAAAGAAAATGGCTCATTTGTGGGTCAAATTTGGTTTGTTTGTCCGCATTTTGAGCAACCGCTTAAAGGGCAATTGTGGTTTGTGGTTTCTTATTGATCGCTGCAATCACGGAGTTCATTTTTTACTTTTGAGCAATTGTGGCGATCAGGATTTTGAATATATGGTGTTGAAATATATAATAAAAGTAAAACACTGATTTATCCATCTAATTTTAGATCATTAACAAAACAAAATCCCGATAACTGAAACTTTTTTCCATTTTTCCTTGAATGTTTGGGCTAAAATTGGGTGTCAACTGTATACTTACTGTAGATCACACATTTGCTAAAAAATTGTAACAGTATATACTGGTATACTGCGATATTTTTCGAATATCGCATACTACAAAAACTATTAATTTGAGTTGTTCCGTGACTTAAAACTACTAATAAACAGTCAGTTCTTCTAATTTGCTCTGGTAATGAATTCCAGAGTTTCGCAGCAGCAACCGAGAATGTTCTATACTCCATGAGTAATGGTATTTGATTTTGGCACAAATAGCAGATTCGGTTAGATGATCTTAAAGTCTTAAATGATATGGCTAGTGTAGGCTTACATGTACCAACCTTACATTTATCAGTATTTACTTGTATATACTGTACTGTATATACTTAACAAAGTATTTTTTGAAGAAATACTTTTTACTAATGTAATGAAGTTAAATTTTTGAAGAACAATTGCTTTTAGTGAAATAATTTTTTTTTGCAATATACAGCCACTGCAAAGAACGTCACGTGTTGCATTTTTATGATTGGCAACTGTTGTCTTGTTACCAATCCAGAAATAGTACTTGTTTAACCATTAAGGTGCAAGTGCCACACCCGTGCCATTTAATGGGTTTAACTTGTTTTAATTTAATTATGTGACTTTTTTCTAGCTACTAGAGAGAGGTAAAGGGAACACAACTAAGGTACATATTTTTGTAAATAATTTGAGTGATAAAAATAAAATTAAAGTAATGTTTTCTTTCTGAATGAAGATTGAGTGTGGTTAATACTAGAGGCAAGTGTACAAAGGTGATGTGCAGTACTGTTGAGATCTTTAAGAATAAAATATTGATGTTTTGAGTAAACTGTGAACTTAAAAATATTTCTGGATTTTCCCCACTTACACAGCTGGGGTTGGTCAGCAGCTTCCCACAACAGTTATATCCACTTCTCACATTCCTGCACATCCTCTCTTTTCAAACCACACTCTCCCATGTCCCTCTCCACCACCTGACTCCACATTGTTCTTGGCCTCCCTCTCACACCCCTTATCACCATCATCTTTCCATAACACATGTCTCAACCAGTCTTGCTTCACAATGTCAGACACTGATTCAATCACTATTCTCTCCCTCAGCTCTACACTTGGCACTCTATCCCTCAGACATACACCACACATCCATCATATATAACATGCTCATCTCTGTCTGTTCCAATGTCATTAACTATATTCACATGTCTCACTTCCATACACCTGCAAAATAGAATGAAAAATAATTTACTGGCTTCAATTTTTGCTTCAGGTACAAACAAATTTGCTGGAAAATAAAAAAAAGTGATAAAATAAATTTTTACAGTAAATTATCCCTTTAAATGCCTCACCAGGGCATTTTCATTCCAACCTTCATAAATTAATTGCTGAGACATGTCCTACCATATGAACTAAACTGCATTAGATTTTATAATAATCAGGTGATTGCACTTGTGGTACATACATCATGTACTTTCGATACAGTGTTGTCAACAGTAGCTGCAGGTAACCAGTGAATTTTGCTGTCTACTTAGAAAAGGTGACTCATGGAGACAGAGCGTTCTCTGTTGCAGCACCAAAACTGTGGAATTCATTACCACAGGAAATTAGAAGCTTTGATATGTTAAGTAATTTTAGGTCAGCACTTAAGACTTTTCTTTTTTTAAATTAATGTGTTTTTTTATTTCATAGTGGTAATACCTGTATATGTAGTGGGCTTTGTCTTATAATGAAACTGTAATAAGTTTTATAAGTAAAATTAAGAATATATTGTTGAAAGAGCATTGGGACTATTGTATAATGCTCCTAATACGTCTTTTATTATTATTATTATTATTATTATTATTACTTGCTAAATGTTTGCCTTCTACTTTTTATTACATCATACTTAAAGTACAATCCCCAGGGTAATTTTTCACTGTCTAGTTTATCAAATTTACCTGCTACTTAACCTAATGAGAATCCTGAGTATGTTATTGCTGTATAGATTATCTTTAATTTATATCTTATACTGTATAATATAATATAATATAATATAATATAATATAATATAATATAATATAATATAATATAATATAATATAATATAATATAATATAATATAATATAATATAATATAATATAATATAATAATATAATATAATATAATATAATATAATATAATATAATATAATATAATATAATATAATATAATATAATATAATATAATATAATATAATATAAAATATATTAAAAATAAATATACTGAGGACTCAATATATAAAATAACATAATATAATATAATATAAAATGATATTTCGATTTTATTACAAAATCATCATCAGACTAAGTGATTACAAAAACGTAAGGTGTGATGACATCATCCATAAAGAAGAAAAAGGAAACCTATTTATATTACACTAGATGTTAATTAATTACTTGTCAATTCTTTGCTAAAGAATTGACACTCTTTACTTAATTTTAATATTACACTTGTCACTCAGTTTCCTCATGTTTTTCCTGTCTATGTTTCACGTCATTACAATGTCACACCTTATGGTCACAATGACAAATAATTAATTAACATCTGTACCATAAATAGGTTTCCTTTTTCTTCTTTATATGTCATCACACCCTATGTATCATTATATATAATAGACCTAGGCTACGTTCTGGTAATCACTTAGTCTGATGATGATTTTGTAATAAAATCGAAATATCACTTTTTCAATAATCTCCTCTTGTTATTGACTCATATCTTCAGTTCTCAGGATGTCTTTGTTTTTCGGAATATGTTTCATTTTATACTATATAATGTCTTATCGAATATATTTTTGTATATTTATATATATGGAAAATTATTTTATAATAAGGTCTGTAGGGAGTGTGGTGTTGAAAACACAAATGCAAGGAAAAAATGTAAAGGCTGCATGACAGAGTTTGTTAAATCAAAAGTAGAAAAAAGAAAAGAGAACCTCTTGAAAATGGGACAGACCAGTGTTGCACATCAGCGAGAACTAATGAATACAGGGTAAGTACATGAAAAATGAATATTAAATAACATTTAAAAGAATGAAAAAACCACTCAGTTCAATAGACCACAACATGTACTGTACATTCATAGCAATAATTTTAATATAAGTCTAGAGTAAAATCCTATTAAAGTCCAACATCAAATCCTTACAACATTGGAAGGTACTCATTTTTTTATTGTAGTGTTTGTTCCACAGGAAATTTTGAATTTATAAACCTTTGAGATGACTTTCCTGTACGACAAATCTCAGAATCTCATTCTAATTATCGTGTCTCATTGTCAGGTATGAAATTTCTTACTTTATACTGTATACAATAAGATTATGTAGTTGTTTGGAGTTTGGCTTGTATATGCTTAATTTGAGATGTTATTTATTCTGTTAATTTCATTTTTATTGGAAGGTGCGCACTACCCCAATATTAAGGCTAGTTTCCACTCAGGAAAATCTTCCGCAGGACCAGAACGGACAGGGAGGTTTTCCTTGTCTTGTGAGTTCTCGGTTGGAACTAACGACTTTAACACAAAGGAAACTTTCCTGTCCGTTCCTGTCCTGCGGAAGATTTTCCTAAGTGGAAACTAGCCTTGAGGGATAATATCTTCATGGTGTAACAATAATAGTCTACCTTTTCATATTTTACATGTTAATTAGGGTTATTGTAGTTATTAGAAATTCATTATCGCTTTTGGGTTACGGTTAGGGGTAAAAAAACAGTTTTATACACATGGGGTATTAAACCCAACAGGTTGTTTGAATTAACACGGTCTATTTGAAGTTGAAAAGGTAGCCTTGAGGGACACTCTACAACGGTATAACCTAGGACGGGGACGGCAGTGAAAGAAATATGAATTTTAGCATTTGAATGAAACCATGGTCGATTGACTAGCGGTATTTGACACGCAAAGCTTGTTTTATGATCTCCAAAACGCTTCAATATTTCTAAAACGTTTGTAGTGTCTGTGTTTAAGTCAGTCTTAAGGAACAGCTCTCATCTCTCTGTGAGTTACCGTCGTCCTATAAAGACGTGAAAACACTCTCAGTGGCGTTGTAAACAGAACGAGGACGGCGTTGAGATTACTCTTGGGAATAAAAATTATTCATTATTTTTGTTTCGCATAAAGATTCTTTTGTTTGAACGACGTCGCCGTCCTAGGTTGCCGTCGTAGTAGATCTTAAGGTCCTTATTAACAAGGGGGAAGTGCCCCCTCCTTTCCCCTGATCTGCTAACCCTGAATTTGGTGAATATATTATAGTCTTCGAGTTACAAACTAAGTCAGCCTTAATTATTACAGTACCATAATAATTCACTTTAGAGAGACGACGCAAGTCCTGACTGCTTGTCCTGTAAAAACCATACAGAACCTCCACAAACTATTATTCTCAGGGACCAGTCATTATTTATGGATATACTACTGGGTCGGGTAAAATTGAGTCATTGACCCCGTGTCATGAAATATTTTGCCCTCATTTCTACGGGCTATGAGTTAGTGAGACAGAAAAAACACAAAACCATAAATTTTCGATCTTACAGTATTTCTGTTCATGTGTGAAACAGGATTTTAAAAGTTCTGAGACGAGTCTGTCTCACCAGTACAGTGTGGAAATGCACCAGCCATGCAACTTTCAAAACAACAACATGCATGTATTTCCATATTTCATATCCGATGTGCCCATGATCTTACAAGGATCAACCTGTTTTTGAATTCGCCAATTATGCTTGTTTCGACGGGCTTCAAAAATTGTATTCCCTGATAGAGCGGGTTCATGAAAATATTTAAATTTAGTTTTAAAATATCCCCGACCCTACTATAAATAATGACCGGTCCCTAAAATCACTTTATTTCCACATAGCCGGAAATTTCCATGCCAATTAGCTCGCCCGTTTAGGTGTTCGCACCGCTAATAACTCTCATCACATTTCCAAACCATGGACGTTTTTCTTTTGGCTAATTGGTCGAGTGAGTCTATACAGGACAGTGATATCTTACCGTACGTGTTAAACCTCTTTTTCAGTCATTGCAGAAACTGGCTGCATCCAATTAAAAAAGAACTCGTAATGGTTGTTTGTTCGCTTTGAGTTCTTTTAATTCTGCGATGACTTGAAAGGAGGCTATAGCCATAGGCTATAAATATATATTTATTTGTTTACTAAACTTTTAATTTCTTCCCTCTGTATACAGGTGAGCTAAGCAAGAATGTGAAAATTCACTCAGCAGAAACG
This sequence comes from Chrysogorgia sp. JL179-B06, assembly GCA_035772405.1. Classification (NCBI taxonomy): domain Eukaryota; kingdom Metazoa; phylum Cnidaria; class Anthozoa; order Scleralcyonacea; family Chrysogorgiidae; genus Chrysogorgia; species Chrysogorgia sp. JL179-B06. The sequence continues at coordinate 6,629,446 of JAYKKM010000428.1, forward strand.
AATACCCGTTCCCCAGTAGATGTAACGTCATCCAAAACAACAACGCCACTAATTACACCACTGCACCACCGCCAGAACCTCGACCAACAACGACGATTACACAACCTGCAACATTGCCCGCACAAATAACCGTTATACACCTAATGAACCTACAGCACAAGTAACACAACCTAAAATACCACTTGCACTAACAACAAAAGGGCTTATACTCTAACGGAAACAGTACCGTTAACAGAACGACAACAACGCTTACTTGCCCAACCACATCACATCCTGACAAACAAGATCCTGGACCAAATTCAAACATGGTGGAAACGATTATGAAACGTCCGAAACTATCTCAAAAAAAAGCAATGAACGGATGATAAAGATAGGTACATGTACGACTTATCCTGCATAGCTCTTCATATACTGTAGGTTGACAATGTAGCCACGATTGGCTGTTTTTGACGTGCTGGTTCGATTCCAGCACGTGGCTATTGTTGTGGTAAAGTTCTAGTGGTTCGAACAAGTCTTTAAATACCCATCACATTTAATATGTTATATACTTTTAATATATATTAATATATATTTTTATATACATCACATTTGATATACATACTTTTAACAATATGTAGACACAGATATCGTCGTACACGTAGATACCGTTTCTATTTATGATTTATCGTATTTGTTAACTTTTCAGGTTCAAAGTTATGGGTTCTGAACGAAGACAAACAAGTCCAGGCTGTTTCCAAATTGTTCGCCCTGAAAAGCATGCACAACAAGACCATACCAGAAGGTCATGTTGGCATTTTAATTGAGGAGATTTTACCAGCGTATCCAACGCAATTTGATGGCGACGTGATTGAGAAGGGTGCATTTTATATCTGGCCCCTTCGTGATTGAGTTGCCCCCAACGTGTTACTTTCCAATTAGCCAATAGCGAAGCGCACATTTGCTATTTATAGACAAAAACTCAGACAAGCAAACTGAAATTGGGAAATGGCTAAAAGGATAACTCAAAAGGACCTTTCTGTTTTTAATATGTGGTATTAGTTTTTGTTAGGTTATGGTTAGCTACGGTTAGGTTTAGGTTTAAGGTTAGGATCAAGGTTAGGGTTAGGTTTGGGGTTATAGGAATCAGGGGTCTATAATTTCCTCCGCTTTTTGAGTCATCACTTTTAGCCTTTCCCTCAAATTGAGTCTCGAGAAATTCCTAATGATCCATTTTCTACTGTTTGAAATCATACAAAACTCATACAAAACATGAATGCGACGTCAACTGTGCACTTCGCTATTGATATGCGCATCGGCGCGACCGTTCCATGTAAATATCCTAAAATCTAATTAATCAATAATTGTATCAAACTCATATTAATAATTCATGAAGAAAAAACAAAGGGATAAAGATTCGTCCTAATTTACATAAACTTTTCCTTCAATTTCCTAAGCTAAAAATCTTGTATCTTCAAGATAGTAGATAGATATAAACATTTATGTTTATCATTTGATAAGCCATATAAAATATTCGCGTCTGATCTTTATCTGATACACAAATTCTTGCCTTCGGCTTGAGTTTGTATATCAGATAAAGATCGGCCGCTTATATTTTATCTATCACTTATAGAATTATTTAATAATTCATCATCCTTTAACGTCTAGTAGTTGAAACATGAGCGGCCAATGTTTATGGGCATGTTTATGGAATATATGATGTATACTTTGTTTGTAAGTTGTATTAACGGTACAAACAAATTATTGTAACTCCGAAAAAGCTCAATTTGAGCAAGTTAACTTTGATAAAACATTGATGTTTTATTAATCAATGTTTTATCCTGGGTTAAAGATGCTGATTAAATATTAATTTCTTTTGAATTTTCTTCATGAATTATTCATTTTACACACAGGATAAAACATTGATTAATAATTCATGAAGAAAATTCAAAAGAAATTAATATTTAATCAGCATCTTTAACTCGGAGTTAAAATAATTTTTTTGTACCGTTTCTACAACTTCCAAACAAAGTATGCATCATATATTCTATTCATTTTACAACTTCGTTAAAACATTCGCGGCCGATGTTTATTCAGTTACAACGGCTCAGCATTGTTTTAACTCATGTAGCTCAAGATGCTGATAAATATTAATTTATTTTGCATTTTCTTAAAAGTTAATATTATAGTAGTTTAAGTAAAAGTTAAATCAGTATCTGGATTAATACCTCCATTGGAGGGATTAAAATTACTTATTTCATGATCGTGGAGGTTTTGCACAAATAGAAATGGTGATGCAGTTTTATTTGTTTTATGAATAAATCTGTTGTGCATTTCTTACAATAACCATAGTGATTGCAAAAGCTAAGATGAAAGATAAGTTAGCCTAATGTTATCGCGAAACAAACTGCATGAAGTTCGTCGAGCAATGACTTGCACGATAAAAGATTAACTGTACACGAATATATATAAGGAAGCAATTTTGCTCAAATAACTCAATGTTATGGTTATAGTATGTTATCGGTCTGCATAAGATGGTTACGTACGTGTTCTATTTCCGCATGGATATTATACATATTCATAACTCGCTTGAACTTTCTGTTGCTATCTAGCTCTTTATCGTTAATTGTACTTAGTCTATTTCCACTAGCTAGGCGGAAATTGAAAAATACTTATTTTATTCTAGCCAGCTTTGTTATAGGTTTGTAAATTAATTATTTTCAAAATGTCTTTCTTAATTGTGGTAATGTTTATTTTAAATCTATAAGCATTGTGAAGATTTTATAAGTACGCTTTATGCAAGTAATAACAAGAACACAACACGATCTCGTATATCACACAAAAACCAATGAGAGCGGGAATGTCTAGTCCGTTTCCGGTTACAGCAAAATAAGCTCACCCAGCCCACATCACTGAACACAAAGTTTCAGATCAAATTTCTGTCTAATTTTTTGTATATCATCTTAAACTGTGGAAAGTAGAATATCAAAATTTCAGCTCAATTCACTTATTTGAACCACCAAAAGTAAAAACGGGGTCTGTCTGTGGCCTATATATGGCGTATACAGCGTTCGGACAGCATACCATCACTGAACACAAAGTTCCAGATCAAATTTCTGTCTAATTTTTTGTATATCATCCTAAACTCTGGAATGCAGAATAATATCAAAATTTCAGCTCAATTCACTTATTTGAACCCTATATATATGGCGTATACAGCGTTCGGACACCATACGTACCACATCTGACATCACTGAACTTTCCAGATCAAATTTAATACAAATACAACTACCAGTAGGGATCGTCGATACCAAGGTCTGCAAGAAAAGTATCGATACTCGAGAAATATCGATTGTTTCGATACCGCTGAGCCTGCGGTCTTTTGCCTTTTGTTCAGCGGACTCAGCACAAACTACAGTTCTACAAGGCGTAAAATTGCGTAAATACATATGGTTTTACTGGTTTATCGAAACGTGAACGAAGGCAATGACGATTCATTTGCAATTTTAATCTCCTTAATTAGATATTCATTTCCTCCATTGTCTAAAGAGTTATCTACTGACCTACATAGGTCAGTAGATAACTCTTTAGACAATGGAGGAAATGTTTACATGCCCGTTTAATATTTTATTTATTTTATTTTATTAGCTTCACCATTGTGCAAAAAAAAAACACCAAAAAAATCCAAAAAACAACCTAACAAAAATTACATTATATAGTAATAAAACAATGGCGCGGACCCAGAATTTAAAAGTATATTTACAAATAATAATAATAAATAATTACTGTTAATTAATAATAATACACAACAACTGTAGCTCAGGAGGGCCTCAATACTCCATTTCTACACCACGCCAAGTTTATTTATGATCAATAATTCATCATCAGATGGTAAGGATCGAGATAACCAAAGCCAAGCGCAGAAACACACCATTGCCGCCTCCCGGATCCACAGCCGTTCTGTATTTGATTAGTCTAATATTAAGAACAACAAGTGATGGTACGGGTATAAATGCTACGAGACGAATTACACTTCAACCAGATAGTTTTAAAGGATCTAGGATTATCACAGTTATAGGTGTTTGCCAGGGATTTAAAGTAGTATCTGAGCATGGTTGATCTGAATAAATTAAGGTTTGCATACATAGATTTATATTCTGGTTGCTCTTATCAAGAAAGAAAGTTATGTCGCATAAAATATCGATATCGATATCGATATCGAAAAAAAAGGGCAATATCGAACCAGTCATCACTAACTACCAGAAGTCTTTGCGACCTTCACGAATAAGGGAAACTAGCCTCCTACCGGCTATTCGGTACGTGTCGCTGCTCGATTTCGCCCGTGAGGTTGTGAAACGTGATTTCCCCGAGATATAATAGGTGACATGAATGGAAAATGTCATTGAATGGTAAGAAAAGTTTAATTGCATCATTGTAATTTCGCTCTCTATCTGACTATCTGAGTCTCTGTAGCTCTCAGTCACAGGCAATATATCAGAAGGTTTATACAATTAGTTCGATTACTGTCCAGGACTCAGAAACATTTTTCTGATCTTGACGATCGTCCATGTATCATCAGTCTACTCCAAGTTCTCACATTTACTATAGTAGTATTAACACATCTTTAGTATAAAAGTTTACTAGTAATTGATAACAATCAACAAGTACACACCTCTTTAAATATTAAATGTCGAAGGTTTATAGATTTTAGAGCAACTTGGTTTGTATTTCTGTCTTTAAATGCGGTTTCAAAAGTGGACGGGTATTCTATAATTGCTCCGAAATAGATTAATATCGACAACAGTGAACAGTCACAAATCTATGGCTTGCTCGCTCGAATGTCAACAAGTAATTTTCCCCGCCCCCGCATCACATTCTTCTCATACGCGCGTCAAATATTCATATAACCAAAGTAAAACTGTAAACATAATTATAAGTAATACGACAAGTCATGGTATCAGTTTGTAATATTATAATCGCCGAGGAAAACTCAGCGAAGTATGCTGAGATAAGTTTAGGTGTTTGATTTTGTATGGTTCAGTGAAGTTGTTTACGAGTTTTATTACTATTGATTGAAGTAATTATACCTTTGGGAGATGCTTTGTGTTTGTGAGATATGCAAGTTCTACGACTATATCTATAATATTATAACTATACTAGAAATACGAATTCGCAACATACCCTCGCCCGCCTTTTCTACCCCGCCCCCCACCCCCCCACGGGAATTTTCTCATCCATGGTGCCCAGACCTCGCACGCCGTGGCCGTGTATTATTTCTGTTTTGCAAAAATTCACAATTTCCAAAAGCCCGTTTCGTCGAAGAAATGTTTGAACGTTATCTCGGCCAATATTTAACCGATTTAAACTCTGAAAACAGATTTGGAATTAGCGAGTCAACATACATAACATACGCGTTTACTATATTACGAGAAGGTAATTTATAAAAACGGTTTATGTACTTAGAAATTAGTCGATTATAAACTGGTCACTTCATCGTATATTATTTTGAACGTTATCTCGATCAATATTTAAACCGTTTTCAATTCTGAAAACAGATTTGGAATTAGCGAGTCAAAATACATCACATATGTGTCTACTATATTACGAGAACGTGAATACCCTTCGTAAAATGGTTTATGTACTTAGAAAGTTAGTCGGCTTTGTCGGCTAAATAATGATTAGCCGGTCACTTCGTCGAATATTATGTTGAATATCTCGATCAATATATAACCGTTTTCAATTCTGAAAACAGATTTGGAATTAGCGAGTCAAAATACATAACATGTGTCTACTATATTACGAGAACGTGAATACCCTTCGTAAAAATGGTTTATGTACTTAGAAATTAGTCCGGGCTTGGTCGGCTATGATAATCTCGATCAATATATAACCGTTTTCAATTCTGAAAACAGATTTGGAATTAGCGAGTCAAAATACATACTCGGACTCGGATTTCTATTTCCTCAAAAAACTATGTCTCTTGTGACGGTTCAATTTAATCTGAGTATCTAGTTACCAGTGCCACATTTTCCGATGCCGCGCATGAGGACGGTTGATCATATATATATATATATACCTGTATACCTATAAAGCCGATCCGAGATCAGGATCCGCTTGGATCTCGCGTGATAAGGGACTAAACGCCGGTCGATATTAGCACCCTTGCCCTCAGGCCTTCGGCCTTCGGCCGGCGCTTCGCGCCGGGCGAGGGGAATAGATATGCAAGCGGGAAATTTAGTAAAAGAGAAAGGATTTCTTTGTCTACTAATTTTCCCCTGCATGGTTGATGAGGGAAAATTAGTAGACAAAGAAATCTTTTGTTTTCGGGGAAATTTAGAAGACAAAGGCGTATGCATAGGTAATGAGGAAAATACGAGGTTTACATTCCAGGAGAGAACAAAAGAATCCGAGGCGATCATGGTATTACAGGGTGTTAGATAGTTATAAAGTCAAGTTCATAAAGTTCACTATTTCTCTGAGCAATTTCAGCTATACGTTGATGTACAATCGTTGCTGCTGCTCTCGGTCTGAATTCTTCTGCACATGGGCATCTAGTGTAGTACCATCGTGAGGTCGTGATCTGCCACACTCGGGGGGCATTTTGGTTGAAAAATACATAAATTCAATAAAATATTTGTAACTATTTATTGAGAAGTCATTCAAGTTGTGTTAGGACAACATAATTTTTCTACGTTTTGTTTTTATTTTGTTGTCATGGAAACTGGTCACGTGATCGAACTATAAATGGCTGTGAAAGGATCGCTCTCACAGACAGACAAAATCATAAAATAGGTCGTCCTTATCCATGTAGGTAGCTCAGTACAGTAGTTGTAGTTTATGGGACAAACTTGCTATCAAGACGATATTTCATGGTTTATTCGAAATTAATGAAATTAATGAAACATATCTTTCACATAAGGACAACCTGGCAAGTTTGGTCAATCTACTACAATATTAGTTCTATCTATCTTGCTACTTTTCTACAGGTATTCAATAAGATTTGTCTGTCTGTGAAGCGAACATGTTTTGTTAACAATGAATCGCGGTTTGGCCGCCGTTATATTTCCATTCCATTTTGGTCATCTAAATGAACAGAAGAGCAATAGCCATGGTAACAACAGATGGCGCCCATGATGCAAATTATGACAATAACAAGACACCTGCTAGGTGTTAACTCGGGCTATTGTAGCCTGCGCAGGGAACTATGATGCAACAAGATACATCCCAGCCATATAACTGACTTCAAACACTTCCAAGCATTGAAGCAGCTGGCAAAGCACTTCAGTTCTAACCACTTGATCAAAAAGAAAGAAGGCACATGCACTGGTCACATGCATAGATATAGAAACCTTAAGATTTAGCACCACAACTGGGTAATAATACAGAAACAGAGTCGAAACGACTCATTAGCCTGAGTAATAAAGGATGTTATGTTGGTGTTATACTTGGAATAGGTTAAAAGGAAATTAAACAGTTGTTTTAGTGAATTTCTCATTGTAAAATTCTCTTAATTTCCTAAATTTGGCTAAAAAAATCTTGGGTCCAGTTGTTTATTATAAAAGGCTGGAAAGTTGCCTAATTGTTGCAGCACATTATAGGCATTCATATATGCAAATATAATAGTCAGATACAGTTCTGTCAGTGCAGGGGTGGTTAAATTTTCCAAACTTTTAACATTGGCAAATTGGCAAAGCTAGCCTGCATGCAGACGCTTCCTGTTTATGCTGATGCTGTAAACATATTTATAATTTTAGTGCATTTATAATTTGAGCATGTTCGTCTCATTTAGTATTAGAAAATTGATAAATTACTGTCATGGTTAGTGAGCAAACTCAGATACCAAGGCAGCTCGCTTCCATGTAATCAAGGCCAAAAATCAGTTTGAATGTGTGTATCTGCCTGTGCAGACCAACTGACAGTTGGTGAATGGCATGTAATATCAGGACATATTACTAGCTAGTGAGCCAGCAGCTCAGATACCAAGCCAGCTTGCCTCCATGTAATTAAGGACAAAAATCAGTTTGAAAGCTGTGTACAATGTATCTGGCTGTGCAGACCAACTAACATGCAGTTGGCAAACAACAACAACAGCAATTTGTGTGGGGTGAGGGACAATGGAAAATACATGGCTGAACATGTAAACCAGCGAACAATAAAAAACACTTCATCGATTGGAGTTGATCTGGATTGTAGTTGGTCTGGGTTTCAGATATGAGATGCTTAATTTGTACTGTAAGCATTCATACACTCTTCTATAAACACACTCTTCTCAGAGGAGGATTAACCTATGGGCAACCGGGGCACGTGTCCCAGGGCCTCGAGCTCTCGAGGGCCCCTCGCAGGAAAAAAACAGACTACAAAAGCAAAGAATCGTTTACAAAATTAATATATATTTACAGAATCATTATATAGATCAGTAACACATGCCTATTGTCTAATGCAGTGTATCTACAGTGTACGGATTTAACTTCACAAAATAAAGAACAAAATTATTTTGTTAAAATAAACCCCAGACTCAGCAGTCAATATTTATATTAATAACTGTTCCCATGCACCACAGGGACCGGGGCCCCACAATCTAAATTTGCCCCAGGGGTCCTTAATCCGCCCCTGACTCTTCTGATAAACAAACTTCTCATAATGAGATCGACAGTGGCTTAATATCGACAGTGGCGTTGTCAGCAGTGACTTTTACAGATAACTGGGGGGTTTTCGGATTCTTATCTAATATTAAGCAAAATTTGTGACAGACGACATCCGATAACAAATGCACGTACCAGAAAATATAAATGCACACACTTGAAATTATAAGCTGTTGAACGAGTTGAATCACATCAAGTTTATTTTGCATAACTTTATTAACACCACATTAAACATTATCCAGGCGAATTAAGCAAATTACAAACACTAAACTAGTTACCTCCGTCAACACATTCAAAGCTTTCCCATGTAGCGTTTATTTCTTGGGTCTCTTCAGCATATAAACCTGTCCTTTGCAACCTGTCTTTGTCAATGTTTATTGTCTTTCTCTCAAACATGAGTCTTTTGAATAGCATTTTGGCAATATTCAGTTTTGTATAAGATTGTTTTGAATTTTTTGCGTCAGTCACCATGCAACAATAGTCTTTCTCAAGACTACAACAACCTGGACGATCAACTTCACACATCTAATGATACTCCTAGGTTTCGAAACCATTTACTCTATTATATTACGATCTTTTGGACGACAGAGCGAACGACTTGCCAACAATTACATCCGTTACGCAAGCAACGTCAGACGTATTATATACGCCAACAATTCTGGTTCAAGTTCAACCACCGCTGCAAGGACCATGGTCTCGTACCAGCAGGACTTAGAATTAGGTCCCCGCTGAATACTAAAGAGGCTATGCAGATCGTCCAGTCCACCTGTAGATGACTGATCCGAGCGTGAATAAACGACTGCTTAACTATTACAAGAAGAAGCAGCAACAAATACTTGACAAACTGAAACAACAGATTCCTACTGACTACTTTCTACCATACAAAACATTTCACACGAACGATCCAACAGAACTGCGACAGACTGCCAAAATAAATACCAACAAAAACTTGAACGATTTAATACAATACAACAAAAAGCGAAACCGACAAAGAAGTGACGACAACTGGGTGAGAAATATTTCTTCCCGCCCTCCAGACGAAACTAAAAAACAAATACTGTCATACGGACTGAAACACTCGATAACACCCAACCGAATACCAACCGAGACTATTGTATCCAGCGTCGAGGCTGCCTTAGCGCAACAACGAGACATACCAAGAGACAACGAAAGATGATATAAGAAGTAGAGTGACTTCCGCCACACAATCTGCCTCAATACGCGACAATAACTTAACGAAAGACGAACAAAAAACGCTGAAACGAAAAGTGCCTATGAAATGAAAAAATCGATATTCCATAATGTGTTTCCTTCGAAAGTAGGTTTTGAATAACGAAGATGTCTGTTTAAATTTTTCTTTAACATTCACTGTTGTCTAGTTATAAGCATTTGAAATGTTAGCGTGATGACGTCACAAGGTGGACCCGCTATAGCTGAGAAATATTAAAGTGTCGATATTTCATAAAGTATGACTTGGACAAAGACGAAACATGGCAGCAATGTTGACCTTCAAGGGCTTGACTCATCACTAGACTATTTTATCCTTATTTAATAAATTGTAATTTTTTTGTTTTCTGGATACCTGCTGTTGGCTTTGTTCTGGTTATGTATTTGGCATGACGTCCTTAATATGAGAAATGATGGTGTTTGTCTAAAAAATGCCTCGTATTAAAACTAGAGCAAATTTTTAATAACTCCTTTGAGGGGCCTGGAGCCTAGTATATTATCACGGTGACCACGAAAAGTAGTTTGTCACATAGCTTATTGTGGTAGTTGAAATGCTACTAAGTTTCGTAGTTCTCATGAAAACACTTCACCAGATATCAAGACTTTAATATTTGTCTATTACGGCATGTCCACCTTGTGACGTCATAACGCTAAAATTTCAAATGCTTATAACTAGACAACGTTGAATGATAAAGAAAAAATTTGAACAGATTTCGTCATTATTCAAAAACTACTTTCGAAGGAAAGACATTATGGAAACTGGATTTTTTCATTTCATAGGCACTTTAAAAACGATGATAACATCGTGGTACTGCCCGCAGACAAAGGACGTATAACTGTTGTTATGAACAAAACGGATTACTACGACGAAATGGACTCTCTAGTTAACGATCAACAAACCTACGAAAAACTCAAACGAGATCCAACGCCATCACTCCAACGCAAACTCAACAACAACATTTTCTCACTGAGAAAAGACAAACGCTATTGACTTACAAACTTACTATCGGATCAGATATTCTGTTCCGCGACCACCTAAACTTTACGGATTACCAAAACTTCACAAACCGCAAATACCCATGCGACCCATAGTTTACTTACGAACTCTCCAAATACCTAACAACTTTACTTCAACCACTAACAAACAAATCACAACACAAACTTCAATCTATAATCTATAATATATAATATAATATAATATAATATATAATATATAATATATAATATAATATAATTATTATTACATCATGGCGAGCGGTTTAAATATGGCGAGCGCGATAGCTGACACAACAAGAACGCCAGGAAGGTTAAAATGGACCGAGCAAATGAACCGAGATTGTTTGGATTGCAAAAGGAATGCCCTTATCATACTTTCGTTGGTGAATCCACCTTTAAACGAGAATGGGAGAAAAAAAGGCTATATAAAAGTCATGAAGGAGCTATGGGAGAGACGAGGTTATGCAAACCTAGAATTGACGAGTCAAAACCTAAGAGATCAAGCAGCAAGACCAGAGAAAACATTTGGAAACTTGTCTGAGAATACTGGTGGTAATGGGGATATTAGATTAGAGAGGGAGGTGGGGCTCTTTCTTCAGTTACTTTTCTTTGTGTATAATCTTCAAGTTGGTTGTCAGACCCATGGGAATTTCTTGTTTGTCGCCTGTCAACCGTTTCATGCAAATTTAGGCTCAAAGTCCCCGAATTTCCATTTGGTGTTATCAACGTTATCGACATTACGATTTTCAGCTTCAATTTCATCTCGACTTTCTATCGCTGAGTTCGCTAACGCGTTTTACAGAATATAACCTACCATAGTTGAATGGGGAAAAGATAGCGACGGTGGCTCGATAATAATCCAAACATCATGCATTACACAGGCATATAATGAAATCATATCATGGAGAAAAAATGCTTTCCTTGTCCCATATGGGAAAATAGGAAGAGAGTTCATCGATCAATTAACGGCGCATATTGACAACTGGAACATTGAATCTAACAAGCAGCATATACAGTATCTCTAAAAGCGTTCTTTGTTCTCCTAGCGGTCGGACTCCAAAAGCCTGGTCAGAAGTCCAAAGCTAAAGACCACAAAGTTTGTTTGGAGAAACGACTGGCTCTATGGAAAGAAGGTCAAATTGACAAGCTAATAAAGGAAGGACGAATGATTCAAAAGCGTCTTGGAAAAGGAAAGAAATCTGACCCTCCAAACAGAGCAAAGATTTTTGCTAAACTCGTTATGGAGGGCCAAATAAATTCAGCCGTGCGTTTTCTAAATGACGGGGATTGTTGATGTGTACTGCCCTTAACAGACGATGTTATGTTGCAGCTTAAACAAAAACACCCTGAAGCCTGAAGTAATACTTCATGGTCCTGTAGAAGAAATACCGGAAAGCATATACATCGGAATAAATGCAGAAACGATAAGAGAAACTGCCCTGAGAACGAAAGGGTCTGGTGGTTCATCAGGTATTGATGCAAATGGTTTTAAAATAATACTTTGTAAATCTGTAAATCGTTCAAGCAATCCTCTACAAGGCTCTTTGAGGCATTAGCCACCCTTTCAATGGCTTTGTGTACAAAACATGTTGATCCAACTTCTATTGAATCAATATTAGCAAGTCGTTTAATTCCGCTAGACAAAGGAGAAGGTGCAGTTAGACCGATTGGTGTGGGAGAGGTTATCAGAAGAGTAATAAGCAAGTGTCATGAAAGTGGTTGAGCAAGATGTGATCGATCAGCCAGTGGTTCACTCCAGGTTTGCGCCTGTCAAGCATCGGGGAGCGAGGCAGCAATCCACGGAATGCGCAATATATTCGAGGCAGATGACACAGATGCAGTCTTGCTTATCGATGCTTCCAACGCCTTTAATACCCTGAATAGAGCTGCTGCTCTGCTAATACAAGAGTGCTCTGCCCCACTATTAACGTCAACATACGCGACGAATACATACCGACTGCCATCGCGATTGTAAGGAGACCCATTATCCATGACCTTATACGCTATCAGTCTTCAACCACTAATTTTATATTTGCAAGGTACAAGTCACACAAAGCAATGCTGGTACGCCGATGATGCGAGCGGAGCAGGAACTATAACAGAAATAATATATTTATATATAATATATAATATATAATATATAATATATAATATATAATATATAATATATAATATATAATATAATAAAATTGATTCTTGACAAAGATGGAAGCATTGCCAAGAGTGAATTTTGGGTGGAAGTCCGTAAATGCCCACTTAGAGAGATAAGGAGAATGAAATTGCACGATCATAAAAAATACATGAGGAATACAAGTGATGTAGACTTTATGAACATGCCATTTGAAGAAGTGGAAATGAAGTTGAAATATTTAATTGAGTTAAAAGAAGAAGAAGGTTTTCCCATAATGAAGGAACGTTTAAAACAAATGGAGCGAACCAGGCATCTCAAGGTATGCACTGTTGCAAACCATAGCCATCTGGTGTTTATGGTCTCATGCCTCTATGATCTTGCCTTATTCTACACCAACCAAGAATATCAAGAAAAAATTGTGGGGAAACAGTGGACATCCAGAAAGAAGTCTCGAGTCTCCAGAGTTGTACCTCATTGCAAGATCCTCTTCGTCAGACTTGGAGCAGTTATGATATGTCTTTGATACTCGAGTAGAGTGCCTGTTAGAACTGGCAGAGAAGATAACAACCTCATTTGGAATACCAATAACAGATGTGATGCGGGTTTTCCATGGTGACAGTCAAGTCAGACAGTTTGAATGTGGGAAGCAAAAAGGAGGACATTACTACTGCTTGTTCTGTTTTTGCCAAACGTGTCTTTGAGCTCGACTATTCTTTCCGTTGCCAATATATGTCCATAGTAGAAAAGCAGAAATTGGTATTTAAAAGCCCTTGTGGATGGAAAAATGATCTTCAGAAGTCAAACAAGCCACTTCAGCATCTCGACAAACCAAGCTTGGTGAGCGAACTTACTTATAGTGGTATATACGAAGGTGACAAAAAGGACGAGCTTGAAGATCTTCTCAAAGAAGTTATGCATGGTGTTCAAAGAGTACCCGCACTCCTCTACAATGATCCCATGGCAACTTTGGAATCCATCAACTGCAGCAACTATACGAGATATTGGGGTTTGAGCCTCCTCATGACATTGGAAAGCACATTGAAAATGTCTTAACAGAGCTTCCAGCTCACATTCCACAACAGCAAGCTTTTGAACTTAAGGCTATTATTGAATTGTCCATTGGCGGTAAAGAAACAAAAAGGACTGTCGATTATCGATGTGCCCTGGTCTTAACTCGAAAGCCCAGCTGTTGCTTGACACCTTGGGGTTGGTAAAAATTCAGGAAATAGCCAATGGTTCAGAAGCTGCTCGATCACCAACCTGTATTACAATTCCATAACCTTACCTGGTGTCATGGAATTCTCTGTTGGGAAACAATTGGTTTCACTTTGAAATATATGACCACAAGAAAAGTCTATGGCACCTATTTTCACAACATAACCACCCATGCAGCCATTCAGAATCGTTTGATAAGTGGGAGGTCCACGCAAGAACGTGTTTTCAATGCAATCACATCCATAACAAGAAACACTTCTTCCTACCACTCCAACCACATCATCGGAAATGTTTTTGTACGTTTGCAAGCTGAACGTAAATTGAAGGCATACCAAAATTCATCCACCTTCGATCCCGAGGCAAAACTGTCACAATTGGCATGCATCATCTCTACCAAGTTTCGGTAACACTATTGTTACTTAGCAAATGATCACTGATCATTATTCATCTTGGCAAGCCCACTTGAGCATATCAGTGACTATATTTTACTTGGCGAAGGTGTGTGTGGAAGAAGAATGGAAATAAAAGTATCGAATTCTTTGATGGTGAAAGTCATCCCAACTTCAAGTTCAAAGGACCATCACTCCACCATTTTCGTTCAATCAACTCTGTAAAAGAAGTTAATTACTTGAAAGAATGCTGGAAAAGTGTATGGAAAAGAAACATCGCCTTAAAAACCATGTAACAAAACTTATAAATCCTAAATTCTTACATTTACATGTATTTGATATAATACGAGATGTACACTAATTGCAATTATAATCCACGCTTTGAATTCTAGAAACGCGCGTGAAGCCTATTCACTCGTACGCGTGGGGAGCCAGGCATTAATGTACCTGAGCATGACAGTTCAAGTGGATAGAGATGCTGTTATTGATGTATATATAGGTCGTTCAAGATATAATTTTCCCGCTCTCAACCGCACTCCCCTCGTTATTCCATCTCTCCCTTTGATTAGATTGTCCACTATGCCAATCCTCCATTTCCCTCTGTTTCGTTCATAGCCCTTGATAAGAACAATGTCTCCAGGTGTCACCGTCATTTTCTTCGTTTCCTCAGGTCAACATCTTCAACAGCGTCGACGTCTTCTTCTGGAATTTGGTTTGGTTGTCCGAACAGCATCGCACTTGGAGTTAGTATTGGCATCTGTACATCGTCTTCAACATAACTGAGCGGTCGGTTGTTGAGTATTGTCTCGATGTCTAGAAGAACTTCCTCCAGCTCCTGCCACCTCAAGTTTCCTTTTCCAATAAACTTATACAGAACTTGTTTCGTCAATCCAACGAGCCTCTCAAACTGCCCTCCCCACCAAGGAGCGCGGATCTAATTAAATTGCCACTTGATTTCTTGTTTCGCCAATCAATCGTTGAAATGCTCGTTGTTCCTTATCCTCTTCACCTATTTGGCTACGGCCACAAAGGTTTTACCGTTATCTGAGAAGATCTTCTCCGGACGACCCCTTCTCGTTATGAACCGTTTTAGGCTGTGTATATGCACTCTTCAGTGCTTTGGTAGTTTGGTTTGGCAACAAGTCCAAATACACTGTCCTTGTGAGACTTCAGGTGTACAACAGGATGTATAGGCTTTCTTTTCTTTCTTCAGCTTGCTGTGGTATCTTATCGGGTCGGCATAATCAACTCCGATGACCTTGAATGGAATCGATCCCGTTGTCCTTTCTTGTGGCAGATTTCGCGGTCGGTGGTTTGGTATGTAAATGCGGTGACTTGAAACCGTTTACATCCATGGCATCTTTTTATCACCCGTCTTGCTAATCTTCTTAGACGCGGAATTCTGCCTGATCTTGGACATCGTCAGACCGACTCCCCCATGAAGAGTTTCATGGGCATGCGCTGAGTCTCTCCTCGCCCTTGCAGGTTGTACAGTTTCGGCGAAACCGTGCTATTCACGTGGTGATTCTGAGGGCTTTCCAGAATTCCCATTTCTTCATCAAGTCGTCTAGTTCATCCTCAGCTTTCACAGCCACCGCTAGTACATCCTTGATTAATTTCGCTTCTGCCTGTGTTTCTTTGGTTTAACCACAGGGAACCCAACTCTGACGCCTGTGATGTGTTTCTCTGTTTTATTCTATATTATGGAAATTCTGATGTTTTATATTTAATGAAAGAAAGCGGCGCTTATGTGACCGCGGCGCTTATCTGAATAGTGTAAGCGCGGTACGGCGGTAATTTGAAACTCGAAACAGCTCTCAATGGGTGCCACGTGAATACACGTGACGATCACTGAAAGCTGAGACGACAATCGTGAATACGCGTAACGATCACTGAAATGCACGCACGGTAATTTGAAACGCGAAACAACTGTCACTAGGTGCCACGTGAATACGCGTGCCCCGCTGTGTGATAAAACACGCGAGGAGAAGACGACTGCGTGTTATCCCGCACATGAGTGTTTGTCGTCTCAGCTTGCAGTGGTCGTCACGCGTATTAACGTGACACCCAGTGACAGCTGTTCCGAGTTTCAAATTACCGCCGTACCGCGCGTTTTCCAACCAGCGTTATGGGCGATGCCAACCCCAGAGGGTCATAGATTCTTGCAATCTTTCCCGACTTCTCGTTTTGTTATCTCGTTAATGGTTTGGGAAATATCACTTCAATGGTTTCTTTTGCTTTGTTCCAAGGGACTTCCAACAGCTTCGTTTCTCCCGTCTTGACTCCCAACTGCTCTTTGGCATAACTTGGGTTTGTTTCTTCTAAGGGTATGGTTTCCTCTTCAAGCATCGGTATGTTGGAATGCCACTTGTGTAGCTTGAATATTGCTTCTCCAAAGATGGTCTGGCATGATTCCTTTAGAAGCTGTGTCTTGGGATGGTTTCGCCTCCGGTGATGAGGTCGTCAACATACCAGCTGTTTTGTTCTCTTGCACTTGTTCTGGATATATTGACTGCATATTCTGAAGGTGTTTTACGACTACTCCGCCTAACAGGAACGGTGATGTAGACAATCCGAAGAGCGCTCGGGTAAACCTCAAGGTATCCACCTCCCTGGTTGTTAATCCTTCAGCCAGTGGAACCGCATTGCGTCTCGATCCTGTTTTCTTATGCGCACTTGAAGGAACGCCTGTTTCATATCTCCTGCCAGAGCTACCGGGTGGAAACGGTTCCGCACAAGAACGCTCCAAAGCTGGTTTTGTAGTTGTGGGCCAGTCTCTAAGCACTCGTTCAAGGATGGTGATTTCTCGTTTGGTCGGGCGGATGCATCATACACAATTCGTATCTTGGTCTCTGCTGTCTCGGCGAACTACCGCCTTGTGTGGAATGTAGAACTCTTTTTCCTTTGGTTCCTCTTGTACCCGTTCCACCATGCCTTGTGATAGCTGATCTTTGATGATTGCATCATAATTCTCCAGCATGTTTGGTTGCCTGTCAAGTTTCTTCACAAGGTATTCAAGCCATTTGAGACTTCCGGTCTTGTTACTTGCTAATGGTGGATGATTTCCCTTCCAGAGAAGCCCTGTATCATACCACCCATCTTGACTCCGCACAAGCTGCTCCTTAAATTGTTGGTATGCGCATTCTTGGTCGTTTACAGGATGATCTTGTAGACCAAGGACATCGAGCCTGCACAAGTTATCATAATCGGATGCTGTTGTCTGGGTCAAGAGCATTTCGGTTAAGTCTGGTTCCTTTCCAATTGACATGATGGTCCATCCGAGCTGTGTCTGCTCCGCTATTGGTTCTCCAGGGTTTCCGATCTTGGGTGTGGTCATTGTCTTTATCCTTGCATACCCACTTGTTCCAAGGATTAAGTGTACTTTCTTTGTGTCAGTATCATCCATAGTTACACCTTCCAGATGCTCAAACTGTTTTATCAAGTCGTTATACCGTGGATTTTCTAAGGTCATCAACACACCACGATTCACTTTTGAAGCATCGTTTTTTCAAGGCTATATGTAGATGTTTCTTTCGATCGGATGTCGCTAGGATCTTGTCGCACTGCACAGATTTGTATTATACCTTCGTAACGCTTCGATGAGATTAGTGAACTTCCACTCTTGCCAACCATCATTTGTTCTCACCAAATCTCCTATTATGCCTTCTAATTTATCGAGAGTCATTCTCACGTATCCGTTTATTTCGCCTAGTTTCCCGGCCATGCCCATGGTCTCAAGGACTGCACGCTTGACAACAACGCTTCGTCCAACTCGTAGATTTTGTTTGGATTAGCTCCGTGTACTGCTGGAAGTGCCATGATTTTGTTGACATAAGCATTTATATTCACGCTATCTTTACCATATTTCGTTTTGAGGATGGTTTTAGCTCTTTCGAATCGCTCTGTTGTGAACGGTAGCCCATTGATTATCGAACGCACCTTTGGCTCTAACAGTTCCTTTAGATAGGAGAACTTGGTTAATTTCGGGACATCAGCGGCTTCGATTTCTGCTTCATATTGGCCCCAGAACCTTAGCCAATCGGTATGCGTGCCCTTGAACTTCGTGATTACAAGCTTTGGTAATTTGATGTTGACACTTCGCTGACCTTTGCGATCATCTTCGAACTTCTCTTCGTACTTAAATCTTTGCTCTAGTTTCGCTTTCTCAAGTCGTAGTTCCTCTTCGAATTTCTTCTCTCTGGTTTTGGCGGCTATTTCATCTTCTTTCCACTTCGCTGCTTGTAATTCGTCACTCTTGATTTCACAAATTGATTTTGTTCGCCAAGGTTTTGTGCTGTCTCTCCATCGCCGTGATATTTTGTTTCTCGATGGCTATCACTGTTTGTTCACGCGTGAACTTAAGAAGCTGCATCTTCGTCTCAATCGCTTTGTTTAACTCATCGAGTGATTTATCCATGGTTAACTGGTTTCGCTAGTTCTGTTTCACCGGCCCACCGGGACACCACTTTGTCGGAAATAGATTAATCTCGACAATAGTCACAAGTTGAAAGATTCGTTTAATCACGTTTTATACTCAGTTTTATGCTCACTTGCTCGCTCTCTCGCTCTAATGTAATTTTCCGCGCCCCCGCCTCACATTCTGTTCACGTGAATAGGCAGTGACAGGAAATGAATCCTAAATCTAATAATACAATTTCTCACAGAACTCTTAAAATAACGGAGAACCTTCAATCTATGACGTCACACGATTTGCACAACATTTTAACATATTGACATTTAACGATCAACTTCACACATATATTGGAAATTGGTGTATATCTTTGCGATTATTGAAGGAAATCACTAGAAACTTTTCTTTGGCACTCTAAATAACTATACTTCTAATAACATTGTTAAATAGGAGTAATATGGTTGTTTCCATAGCAACAATAACATTTGAAATTGTTAAACGTTTCCTCTAATTTTGTTTTAAAGAGCATTATCTCGTATTGTCAACTTCTTTGAAACTTGTTAGAGCAGTTATATCATATTAATGGATGTTTTATCAAATACAGTATTAAGGGAAATTTCAAATGCAGTTTTTTAAATATTGTTTTTAAGAATATGGCTTTATAGAATTTTTTAAATTTAAATACAGTATGTTGTGTTGTAGAAGATCGCTATCTACGCATGTGCTGTAGCTGTTGTGTGAGACAATACATGAAACATGGTATTTCATGAGAACTTTATAACTGACAGCTAATTATATCATTTTTCTGTTTAGTCCCATACAGTAATATTGTAATTATGAAATAGAAACTCCTACATTTATAGATGCATCTTTTTACCTAAAATATTGATTATTTACTCCACAGGCTTCCTATATTGATGTAAATAATGGAAATGTCATTATTGGTGATGGTATTAATGTTTTTATTTGTCACTGTGGTGCAGGTATTGTATTTGAATTTGAATCTATATATATATATGTATTCAGTTATATAGTTTTATAAGACATTGTGTCATATGGTAACACAACTGTCAAAACACTTCCTAATAAAATGTATATTATTAGACATATATAAAATGTATATATATTATTAGACATAAAAATCTCCATGTTCTGGCAGTGTACTGTACATGCAGTAACTCAACTGTTAAATAATTACAAGAATATGACATGTTATGACAAAATTAATTACCAAATGAATCCTATCATAAATTCCTAATTTTGGGTTTATCTTATGTTAATTTTGGGTTTTCTTTTTTACTTTAGATTGTACCAGTGATACGATGTTCCAAGGAAGGAACACATCCCAAGGAAGGAACACTTCCCAAGGAAAGAATGTTCTACAAGCAAGGACAACTTTTGAAACAAACAAAGTTTGTTTATGTACATTTTCCAAAGGGAAATATCAGGTGGACAGTCTGGTAAACGAAATTGTTGGTGTTATACTTGAAAAAAGTTGCCCAAACTTTGAACTACATTTAAAACTAAAGGATGATGTCACCAATATCATCGAAGAATTGAACAATAGGCAAAGAGGTCTTTGCAAATCTTGCAATGGAAGCAGCTCTGATCATCTGTCAATTGGTGAAAGTGAGACCTGTTCTCGTGAGTTTGAAGTGAAACTTTCTCACCCAAATAAGTCTTCTCTGAAAATAAACAACAGCTATGAAGTTACAGATGCTAACCCTATGTTACGCTTGGAAACAAATAAATTTGCACAATTGCAGCAACTACTAAATGTCTCCAACAGTAGCTTTATTCAAGTAACAACCAAAGTAGATGAAAATGGTACGAAGATAAGACTTAAATTTCATCTTGATGTTAAAGGAAGTACCCAAAGACGTTGCCATAGTTTCTCAGGTGTTGAAAATTCAAAACAGGCACATCTTAAGAAGCCCATTAACAAATCCAGAAGTTTTAGCCGTTGTTTACCAGTTTCCAGCATGTCCAACGCGTCTTTGTTCGCAGCAAATTCCTCTATCACTATTGGTGACATATCATTAATGGACGCAGCTGACCTTGAAATGCAGGTAGATGCACCTCTTCCATCTCTGTGCACCATAGAAGCTGAAGACCTGAACAATGAGTTTAATTCAAATACTGGTGATAATACTGACAAATTTGATTTGGAGATCATTTTGGAAGGAAAAGTTGCTTTTGCTCATGGACAATTTGGCCCCTTGTATAAAGGTACAGTTACTAATAGTATATATATTTATTATATAGCTAGGGTTACTTCCGGTTGAATTACGCAATGTCATTGGTTAATTTGCGGTTCGGATTTTGCTGTAATGACTTCCGCGGGAAATGCGAGGGCATTACGAAAAGTGATAATGCCCTAGAACTTCAAAAGGCACATACTCCTCAAAATATCAGTTTTAAATTTCCATAGCTTACTTTTCACTCATCATGAGTGATAGTGAGCATCCGGAAAGCGAGTTCTATTATCCAGACGAAGACAAAGACAAAGAAGAAGTCCAAGAAGGCTTGAGAAACAGCCAGCAGGAGATCTGGAAATTTTAAAGGGAAGCCAACAAATGCTTCCGAACGGAAGTAAGTCAAGAAAGTCAACCAAATTGCTGTCGAAAACTTCTCGTTGAGGCTATATAATAAACAGCTTATTGACCTCGCTTGTTCGGTCTGTACAGTGAAATATCGGACCTCAGTTTTTTGCACAGACCTCGGCTCGCTGCGCTCGCTCGGTCCTTACTAAAAAACCTCAGTCCGATATTTCACTGTACAGACCTCACGCTCGGTCAATAAGCAGTTAATATATATTAAAAGAAAAAGTGTTTCTATCGTCACCATTATCATCATCAATTCACCAATTTAATCACCATGAGGCTGTAACAACACAATTAATAACTGCGCTGTAAGAAGTGACCACAATTTATGTTCATTGTGCTGTAAAATTCTTTAATCTTTAAATCACTTTATTTAAGAATAAAAAACGCGTCGCGTGTAATTTTCGAGTTATAATGGCACGAGAGATGCGTGTGAAACACGAGGCGATAGCCGAGTGTTTTACTAGCTTCTCGAGTGCCATTATAACTCAATAATCACACAAGACAAAGTTTTTTATTTATTTTATAAAATAACACCATTAAATTAACAATAAAGATTTACCTGTTATAAGAGGCGTTGCTATGTGCGTTGCTAGGAAGCCTTTGTTGAAAACACGTTGGCGATTTTAGCGATAAAAATGCACTCAACGTTGCAGTTAAAACATTCTGTTGTGTTAGTACCTTGATTAGCCTTGTATCCAGGTATTCTTTGACTTGTTTTAGTGATTTAAACTACTTAAAATCCGTCAAAAACGACTAAATCTACGCGAAGAATCACGTCAGCTTATGCTTTATTGAGTTATAATGCACGGTTTTTGAGCTCAGTAACCAATCAGACAGCGTGTTGTCGCTCATTTACTTCCGGTTATTTTATAATAAACCGTAAAGGTAAAAAGATGTGCGCCCAAAATATATAAAATAAATATGTATTGTATACAGTACTATATTACAAATTACAGCTACATGTACTGTATATATTAGTTAAATTACAAAATTATATAAGAAAGTAAGAAAGTTTAAAACTAAAAATCACATAGATTAAAGGGAATTAAAAACAGTGACTAAATCTAATTTTTACCCATATACCTGGATAGCTTAACCCTAAAAATTTTTTTCTGGATGCAGTTTCTAGAAAAGATAAGGACATCTTAGTAAAGATCGTGGGAGATAATCCAAAATACTTGGAGGTAAGTACATTTATTATGAACAGCTGACATGATTTTCATTTAAGATCTGGTGAAATGAAGACTCTTTTCTATTGATACGGCTATACTGTCATAAATTAATGTATTTCCTGGTCCAGTTATTGAAAGATGGGTATAATATATTTACATCAGTACGTATTGTTTTCCATTTTTCGGTGGAATGTGGTATGTATACTGTAGATACAACTTTTTTTCTGGTAAGGCAGGAACTTCCCAAGACATTAACACATGACTAAAAGCTATCATGAGAGAGATAAAGACCAAAACGCAGACTTTTATTTCGAGCGTATAAAACGCCAATGTACTTATATCAATCTCAATGTTTTCCCCAACTAATGGGCATGGCCAAATACATGGCTACGCTGTTTAGGCTCCTGGATTCTTAAAATAGACAACGTACTGTATTAACACTTGAAGGTGATTTTACGTTTCGCATAGGGAACGAAAACCCACACATGGGTTACTTCTTTTAAATTGATCACATTTTTTTACTTTTGCTTAGTACTTCAAACTCTGATATTCTACTATTAAACGCTGCATGTAATTTATAGTAATATAGTGAGAAATTTCTCTATAGCTACATTAAGTGTGAACTTTAATACTGGGTGACTACAATTATCGACAAACTTAGCTGAAACAAAAGGAGAACATTGCTGGAAATTTATTAATTAGTTTCAGTGCAGTTACTTAATCTAAAAATAGGTACGCATTGCGCACATGCGTCTACTGGTGTTTGGTTTACAGATGGTTGAAGAATTTAAATTGTGATTGTGTGAATACGGTAATTTACAGTTATTTAAGAAAATATATTCCAGCAATCCCGTTCCGTCATCTACAGTAGTAGGCGACAACGCCTTTTATCAAAAACATAAATATACCTGTATTGACCCGTTGTGCTTTTCGAGTATTTGACGATTACTTCGCGCAGTTAGAATTTTGTAACAGGGTTGTTCTTTGAACCTTGCGGTTTATTTTGTATACGATTCGATACACGAATCACTTCGAACAATCACACTTTCAAAAAGAAACGTTTTGTTTACATAATTTGGAAAGCATTTGATTTGATTTCGAATGCGTGACATATATGGAAAGGTCTGATTAGATTTTTGATCAGCGCGAACCCACTGTGGCTCCTGTGAGAACAATGATGAACTTACAATATACTGTGACTGTGCAGTGCTACTCGAATGTAGCCACATGGCTTACCCCGAAAGCGAAATTAAGCTTTTTTTCAATTGGTCTCGTAGCGTTCGTAAATCGTGGTGAAACATAGTAAAAACCATCGCAGCCGACGACATAATTCCAACGTTTTCAAGCAACAGTAGATGCAAAAAGTTTCCTAGATGCTAATCCTGCACGCTAGAAAACGTTTTGCTATTTTTTCTGAGACTATTCTTTTTAATTACAGTGTAGCTTCTTATCTCCGAATGTTATCTCTATAAATTTTTGCTTTGTTTTTTTAGGAAGCCAAACAATTTTGTAACTGTACTCACCCGTTCGTCCGTCCGTCTACAGAGGTTTTAGCCAATGGTAAAAGGTAATTCATTTTAAACGCTATCATTTTTTTTCACACGCGTGCAGTTTATGGAGTTTAAGAAAACCTGCGACGTGGAACCAGCTGTTGTTGTTTAGTGGTTACCACACGTGTCTATGAGCTGGGAGACCAGGAGAAGGTGCTACCTTTGCACTGACATTACCAGCAAATGGTGAAATGTGCGGGTCTTCTCGGAAAACGACCTTAAATCGTAGGCCCTCGGAATCCCTATCAGTTGTGTTTTCCGTTCACCTAAAGGCTAGTTTCCACTCAGGAAAATCTTCCGCAGGACCGGAACAGACAGGAAAGTTTCCTTAATTTGTGTTAAAGTCGTTAGTTCCAACTGAGAGCTCACAAGACAAAGAAAACTTCCCTGTCCGTCCCGGTCCTGCGGAAGATTTTCCTGAGTGGAAACTAGCCTTTAGCGTGATAAACTGAGTGTTTAAAACATGTGCCTCTGGCTCGGATAAATAGGGTAACGGCAGTTTTGGTCCAGCCTTTGCCAGGGCCTTCGCTCGCCTCGCCGCCATCTTTCCTCGCACCGCGAAGGCCGTGGGGACGAGGTTGTATCAAGTGCGCACCGTTATTTTTTTGGGTCGCGACATTAGTCTCCCGGCCGCGCGATATTGCCCCAACAGGCTTTGAGAAACTGAGAACGAGCCTGTAGGGCTGTGCACTATTAAAGTAGCCTGAGTTAACGCCTATAATAGCGGGTGTCTTGTACTTATAAAGTTCTGGTGACTACAATTAGTCAGACATGTTTACGAGAAAGGATACCCTGAAGTTCACTTTCTTGGTCTATTGTTTAAGGAAATAAAATTCAACTATCTTTAACTTGATTTGATTTATTTAGAGTCGATCACGCATGATAAGGTTGATTGGTTGTAGCATTTAATTTTAATTCTCATTGGTCAATAATTGAAATTGTGCGGGAAAGCAAATTAAACATGGCGTTTAACACAGGAGATATGAACATGTTAGTGATCAGTTTGAAACTCCAAATAAACGATATCCGAAGGAACCACTGATCTATATAAGAGAACTGGATAGAGCAACCTATTATTTGAGCACCACCGAAATTGAAGCCGGAAGTTTTGAGCGGCGGCATTACCACCACCATATAATACAGAGCTCACAAGACCTTATCCCGGCATTACCACCACCATATATACAGAACTCGTGACTAGGCTCTCGGCAACGGCTTCCGTAGCTCAGATCGCAGGGTC